>QCXZ01000001.1:4806844-5230795 GCA_025024175.1 Rhyzopertha dominica | reverse complement strand
GCGTCCTAGCTCATTTCTGACTGCAGTTTTAAAATCTGCAGCTCAAAGTACATCAGTATGCCGATTTTGAGCCAAAAATAATTTCCACCGAAACTGCGAGAAAGCAAAGGCTAACCCCTTTGCTGTTTTTTCACCTTAAAACTTGATGGTCTCCGATTACGCTAATTTTATGTTCATTTACTAATGTGGACCTGCTGCATTTCGGAGTGGTGTCAGTTTGTCTCTAGCTGCAACGGTTCGTCTGAAAAGTGACCTAGAGTAGAAGGGTCCATTTGCGAAAAATACATTTCCAGGCGTCCTAGCTCATTTCTGACTGCAGTTTTAAAATCTGCAGCTCAAAGTACATCAGTATGCCGATTTTGAGCCAAAAATAATTTCCACCGAAAACTGCGAGAAAGCAAAGGCTAAACCCCTTTGCTGTTTTTTTGCTTGAAACTTGATGGTCTCCGATTACGCTAATTTTATGTTCATTTACTAATGTGACCTGCATTTCGGAGTGGTGTCAGTTTGTCTCTAGCTGCAACGGTTCGTCTGAAAAGTGACCTAGAGTAGAAGGGTCCATTTGCGAAAATACATTTCCAGGCGTCCTAGCTCATTTCTGACTGCAGTTTTAAAATCTGCAGCTCAAAGTACATCAGTATGCCGATTTTGAGCCAAAAATAATTTCCACCGAAAACTGCGAGAAAGCAAAGGCTAACCCCTTTGCTGTTTTTTCCTTGAAACTTGATGGTCTCCGATTACGCTAATTTTATGTTCATTTACTAATGTGGACCTGCTGCATTTCGGAGTGGTGTCAGTTTGTCTCTAGCTGCAACGGTTCGTCTGAAAAGTGACCTAGAGTAGAAGGGTCCATTTGCGAAAAATACATTTCCAGGCGTCCTAGCTCATTTCTGACTGCAGTTTTAAAATCTGCAGCTCAAAGTACATCAGTATGCCGATTTTGAGCCAAAAATAATTTCCACCGAAAACTGCGAGAAAGCAAAGGCTAACCCCTTTGCTTTTTTTCAACCTTGAATACTTGGCGGTCTCCGCATTTAACGCTAATTTTATTTCAGTTACTATGTTGGATTCCCTGCTGCAATTCGGTGTTAGTAGTGGTGTCCAGTTTATCTAGCTGCAACGGTTTCGTCTGAAAGTGCCTAGACTGTAGAAGGGGTTCATTTGGAAAATACCATTCCAGCGTCCTAGCCATTTCTGACAGCAGTTTTATTAAAATCTGCAGCTCAAAGTACATCAGTATGCCGATTTTGAGCCAAAAATAATTTCCACCGAAAACTGCTAGAAAGCAAAGGCTAACCCCTTTGCTGTTTTTTCACCTTGAAACTTGATGGTCTCCGATTACGCTAATTTTATGTTCATTTACTACTGTGGACCTGCTGCATTTCGGAGTGGTGTCAGTTTGTCTCTAGCTGCAACGGTTCGTCTGAAAAGTGACCTAGAGTAGAAGGGTCCATTTGCGAAAAATACATTTCCAGGCGTCCTAGCTCATTTCTGACTGCAGTTTTAAAATCTGCAGCCCAAAGTACATCAGTATGCCGATTTTAAGCCAAAAATAATTTCCACCGAAAACTTATAGAAAGCAAAGGCTAACCCCTTTGCTGTTTTTTCACCTTGAAACTTGGCGGTCTCCGATTACGCTAATTTTATGTTCATTTACTAATGTGAACCTGCTGCATTTCGGAGTGGTGTCAGTTTGTCTCTAGCTGCAACGGTTCGTCTGAAAAGTGACCTAGAGTAGACGAGTCCATTTGCGAAAAATACATTTCCGGACGTCCTAGCTCATTTCTGACCGCAGTTTTGGAATCTGCGGATCAAAATACATCAGTGTACCGATTATGAGCCCAAAATAATTTCCACCGAAAACTGCGAAAAAGCATAGGCTAACCCCTTTGCTGTTTTTTCACCTTGAAACTTGATGGTCTCCGATTACGCTAATTTTATGTTCATTTACTAATGTGAACCTGCTGCATTTCGGAGTGGTGTCAGTTTGTCTCTAGCTGCAACGGTTCGTCTGAAAAGTGACCTAGAGTAGAAGGGTCCATTTGCGAAAAATACATTTCCAGGCGTCCTAGCTCATTTCTGACTGCAGTTTTAAAATCTGCAGCCCAAAGTACATCAGTATGCCGATTTTAAGCCAAAAATAATTTCCACCGAAAACTTATAGAAAGCAAAGGCTAACCCCTTTGCTGTTTTTTCACCTTGAAACTTGGCGGTCTCCGATTACGCTAATTTTATGTTCATTTACTAATGTGAACCTGCTGCATTTCGGAGTGGTGTCAGTTTGTCTCTAGCTGCAACGGTTCGTCTGAAAAGTGACCTAGAGTAGACGAGTCCATTTGCGAAAAATACATTTCCGGACGTCCTAGCTCATTTCTGACCGCAGTTTTGGAATCTGCAGATCAAAATACATCAGTGTACCGATTATGAGCCCAAAATAATTTCCACCGAAAACTGCGAAAAAGCATAGGCTAACCCCTTTGCTGTTTTTTCACCTTGAAACTTGATGGTCTCCGATTACGCTAATTTTATGTTCATTTACTAATGTGAACCTGCTGCATTTCGGAGTGGTGTCAGTTTGTCTCTAGCTGCAACGGTTCGTCTCAAAAGTGACCTAGAGTAGACGAGTCCATTTGCGAAAAATACATTTCCGGACGTCCTAGCTCATTTCTGACCGCAGTTTTGGAATCTGCAGATCAAAATACATCAGTGTACCGATAATGAGCCCAAAATAATTTCCACCGAAAACTGCGAAAAAGCATAGGCTAACCCCTTTGCTGTTTTTTCACCTTGAAATTTGATGGTCTCCGATTACGCTAATTTTATGTTCATTTACTAATGTGAACCTGCTGCATTTCGGAGTGGTGTCAGTTTGTCTCTAGCTGCAACGGTTCGTCTGAAAAGTGACCTAGAGTAGAAGGGTCCATTTGCGAAAAATACATTTCCAGGCGTCCTAGCTCATTTCTGACTGCAGTTTTAAAATCTGCAGCTCAAAGTACATCAGTATGCCGATTTTGAGCCAAAAATAATTTCCACCGAAAACTGCGAGAAAGCAAAGGCTAACCCCTTTGCTGTTTTTTCACCTTGAAACTTGACGGTCTCCGATTACGCTAATTTTATGTTCATTTGCTAATGTGGACCTGCTGCATTTCGGAGTGGTGTCAGTTTGTCTCTAGCTGCAACGGTTCGTCTGAAAAGTGACCTAGAGTAGAAGGGTCCATTTGCGAAAAATACATTTCCAGGCGTCCTAGCTCATTTCTGACTGCAGTTTTAAAATCTGCAGCTCAAAGTACATCAGTATGCCGATTTTGAGCCAAAAATAATTTCCACCGAAAACTGCGAGAAAGCAAAGGCTAACCCCTTTGCTGTTTTTGCACCTTGAAACTTGACGGTCTCCGATTACGCTAATTTTATGTTCATTTACTAATGTGGACCTGCTGCATTTCGGAGTGGTGTCAGTTTGTCTCTAGCTGCAACGGTTCGTCTGAAAAGTGACCTAGAGTAGAAGGGTCCATTTGCGGAAAWAMATTTCCAGGCGKCCTAGCTCATTTCTGACTGCAGTTTTAAAATCTGCAGCTCAAAGTACATCAGTATGCCGATTTTGAGCCAAAATTAATTTCCACCGAAAACTTCGAGAAAGCAAAGGCTAACCCCTTTGCTGTTTTTTCACCTTGAAACTTGATGGTCTCCGATTACGCTAATTTTATGTTCATTTACTAATGTGGACCTGCTGCATTTCGGAGTGGTGTCAGTTTGTCTCTAGCTGCAACGGTTCGTCTGAAAAGTGACCTAGAGTAGAAGGGTCCATTTGCGAAAAATACATTTCCAGGCGTCCTTAGCTCATTTCTGACTGCAGTTTTAAAATCTGCAGCTCAAAGTACATCAGTATGCCGATTTTGAGCCAAAAATAATTTCCACCGAAAACTGCGAGAAAGCAAAGGCTAACCCCTTTGCTGTTTTTTCACCTTGAAACTTGGTGGTCTCCGATTACGCTAATTTTATGTTCATTTACTAATGTGGACCTGCTGCATTTCGGAGTGGTGTCAGTTTGTCTCTAGCTGCAACGGTTCGTCTGAAAAGTGACCTAGAGTAGAAGGGTCCATTTGCGAAAAATACATTTCCAGGCGTCCTACCTCATTTCTGGCTGCAGTTTTAAAATCTGCAGCTCAAAGTACATCAGTATGCCGATTTTGAGCCAAAAATAATTTCCACCGAAAACTGCAAGAAAGCAAAGGCTAACCCCTTTGCTGTTTTTTCACCTTGAAACTTGATGGTCTCCGATTACGCTAATTTTATGTTCATTTACTAATGTGGACCTGCTGCATTTCGGAGTGGTGTCAGTTTGTCTCTAGCTGCAACGGTTCGTCTGAAAAGTGACCTAGAGTAGAAGGGTCCATTTGCGAAATATACATTTCCAGGCGTCCTAGCTCATTTCTGACTGCAGTTTTAAAATCTGCAGCTCAAAGTACATCAGTATGCCGATTTTGAGCCAAAAATAATTTCCACCGAAAACTGCTAGAAAGCAAAGGCTAACCCCTTTGCTGTTTTTTCACCTTGAAACTTGGCGGTCTCCGATTACGCTAATTTTATGTTCATTTACTAATGTGGACCTGCTGAATTTCGGAGTGGTGTCAGTTTGTCTCTAGCTGCAACGGTTCGTCTGAAAAGTGACCTAGAGTAGAAGGGTCCATTTGCGAAAAATACATTTCCAGGCGTCCTAGCTCATTTCTGACTGCAGTTTTAAGATCTGCAGCTCAAAGTACATCAGTATGCCGATTTTGAGCCAAAAATAATTTCCACCGAAAACTGCGAGAAAGCAAAGGCTAACCCCTTTGCTGTTTTTTTCACCTTAAAACTTGATGGTCTCCGATTACGCTAATTTTATGTTCATTTACTAATGTGGACCTGCTGCATTTCGGAGTGGTGTCAGTTTGTCTCTAGCTGCAACGGTTCGTCTGAAAAGTGACCTAGAGTAGAAGGGTCCATTTGCGAAAAATACATTTCCAGGCGTCCTAGCTCATTTCTGACTGCAGTTTTAAAATCTGCAGCTCAAAGTACATCAGTATGCCGACTTTGAGCCAAAAATAATTTCCACCGAAAACTGCTAGAAAGCAAAGGCTAACACCCCTTTGCTGTTTTTTCTGCTTGAAACTTGATGGTCTCCGATTACGCTAATTTTATGTTCATTTACTAATGTGGACCTGCTGCATTTCGGAGTGGTGTCAGTTTGTCTCTAGCTGCAACGGTTCGTCTGAAAAGTGACCTAGAGTAGAAGGGTCCATTTGCGAAAAATACATTTCCAGGCGTCCTAGCTCATTTCTGACTGCAGTTTTAAAATCTGCAGCTCAAAGTACATCAGTATGCCGACTTTGAGCCAAAAATAATTTCCACCGAAAACTGCTAGAAAGCAAAGGCTAACACCCCTTTGCTGTTTTTTCTGCTTGAAACTTGATGGTCTCCGATTACGCTAATTTTATGTTCATTTACTAATGTGGTCCTGCTGCATTTCGGAGTGGTGTCAGTTTGTCTCTAGCTGCAACGGTTCGTCTGAAAAGTGACCTAGAGTAGAAAGGTCCATTTGCGAAAAATACATTTCCAGGCGTCCTAGCTCATTTCTGATTGCAGTTTTAAAATCAGCAGCTCAAAGTACATCAGTAGGCCGATTCTGAGCCAAAAATAATTTCCACCGAAAACTGCTAGAAAGCAAAGGCTAACCCCTTTGCTGTTTTTTCACCTTGAAACTTGGCGGTCTCCGATTACGCTAATTTTATGTTCATTTACTAATGTGGACCTGCTGCATTTCGGAGTGGTGTCAGTTTGTATCTAGCTGCAACGGTTCGTCTGAAAAGTGACCTAGAGTAGAAGGGTCCATTTGCGAAAAATACATTTCCAGGCGTCCTAGCTCATTTCTGACAGCAGTTTTAAAATCTGCAGCTCAAAGTACATCAGTATGCCGATTTTGAGCCAAAAATAATTTCCACCGAAAACTGCTAGAAAGCAAAGGCTAACCCCTTTGCTGTTTTTTCACCTTGAAACTTGATGGTCTCCGATTACGCTAATTTTATGTTCATTTACTACTGTGGACCTGCTGCATTTCGGAGTGGTGTCAGTTTGTCTCTAGCTGCAACGGTTCGTCTGAAAAGTGACCTAGAGTAGAAGGGTCCATTTGCGAAAATACATTTCCAGGCGTCCTAGCTCATTTCTGACTGCAGTTTTAAAATCTGCAGCCCAAAGTACATCAGTATGCCGATTTTAAGCCAAAAATAATTTCCACCGAAAACTTATAGAAAGCAAAGGCTAACCCCTTTGCTGTTTTTTCACCTTGAAACTTGGCGGTCTCCGATTACGCTAATTTTATGTTCATTTACTAATGTGAACCTGCTGCATTTCGGAGTGGTGTCAGTTTGTCTCTAGCTGCAACGGTTCGTCTGAAAAGTGACCTAGAGTAGACGAGTCCATTTGCGAAAAATACATTTCCGGACGTCCTAGCTCATTTCTGACCGCAGTTTTGGAATCTGCGGATCAAAATACATCAGTGTACCGATTATGAGCCCAAAATAATTTCCACCGAAAACTGCGAAAAAGCATAGGCTAACCCCTTTGCTGTTTTTTCACCTTGAAACTTGATGGTCTCCGATTACGCTAATTTTATGTTCATTTACTAATGTGAACCTGCTGCATTTCGGAGTGGTGTCAGTTTGTCTCTAGCTGCAACGGTTCGTCTGAAAAGTGACCTAGAGTAGAAGGGTCCATTTGCGAAAAATACATTTCCAGGCGTCCTAGCTCATTTCTGACTGCAGTTTTAAAATCTGCAGCCCAAAGTACATCAGTATGCCGATTTTAAGCCAAAAATAATTTCCACCGAAAACTTATAGAAAGCAAAGGCTAACCCCTTTGCTGTTTTTTCACCTTGAAACTTGGCGGTCTCCGATTACGCTAATTTTATGTTCATTTACTAATGTGAACCTGCTGCATTTCGGAGTGGTGTCAGTTTGTCTCTAGCTGCAACGGTTCGTCTGAAAAGTGACCTAGAGTAGACGAGTCCATTTGCGAAAAATACATTTCCGGACGTCCTAGCTCATTTCTGACCGCAGTTTTGGAATCTGCAGATCAAAATACATCAGTGTACCGATTATGAGCCCAAAATAATTTCCACCGAAAACTGCGAAAAAGCATAGGCTAACCCCTTTGCTGTTTTTTCACCTTGAAACTTGATGGTCTCCGATTACGCTAATTTTATGTTCATTTACTAATGTGAACCTGCTGCATTTCGGAGTGGTGTCAGTTTGTCTCTAGCTGCAACGGTTCGTCTCAAAAGTGACCTAGAGTAGACGAGTCCATTTGCGAAAAATACATTTCCGGACGTCCTAGCTCATTTCTGACCGCAGTTTTGGAATCTGCAGATCAAAATACATCAGTGTACCGATAATGAGCCCAAAATAATTTCCACCGAAAACTGCGAAAAAGCATAGGCTAACCCCTTTGCTGTTTTTTCACCTTGAAATTTGATGGTCTCCGATTACGCTAATTTTATGTTCATTTACTAATGTGAACCTGCTGCATTTCGGAGTGGTGTCAGTTTGTCTCTAGCTGCAACGGTTCGTCTGAAAAGTGACCTAGAGTAGAAGGGTCCATTTGCGAAAAATACATTTCCAGGCGTCCTAGCTCATTTCTGACAGCAGTTTTAAAATCTGCAGCTCAAAGTACATCAGTATGCCGATTTTGAGCCAAAAATAATTTCCACCGAAAACTGCGAGAAAGCTCGTCGCTTGTTATTTGCAAGCTTCAGAGCGTAATTCACTGCGATTCAACTGTAAATGTGCTGGATGGCGTTCAGCAGCATTACATAACTTTGATAAATATATGCCGCTTTGACCTCGATTCTGAATAGGGCCTTGGTAGCTCAGTGGGTAGAGCGTTTGACTAGTGTTCAAAAGGCCCGAGTTCAAATCTCGGTCAAGGCTGGCATATGCTTATGCACATGCCTGTAAACCCATTAAAAAAATATCATACATGTTCATAAAAAAAACTCAATTCAGGCAGTAATTAACTTTCACTGTAGCTATATATATTTTTTTGCAGTAAGAATTTTCATTGATGAGTTGTGCAAGTGTCGGAACATGAGGGTAAAGAGCGATGAAAGCCGGTGCAGTGCAGATGAAAGGAAAACCCTTGAAAACTTCAAATGCAGATATCTCAGAAACGGTTAGTCATAGAGCGAAACAGACGAAATTTCCTCACCCCCATGTGGCTTTGGCCTCTTTCCATTCAGTATGTGTAGAAGCCCGTTCAGCAACTTGTTCCAAAATCAAACTTTTCAGATTTGTGAAGAACAAAAATCCTAAATTGCTAAATCTTACTTCTGTTCATACTCCATTCAAAAAGCTGCATCCTAGTTGTCGATGTTCGTGTTTTTGTCTATGTATTAAAACACCATGTTTCGAAAAAATATTTATTGATAAACATTAAATCCATCACAAATCATATCTATTTGATAAAAGTCTACTCAATGTGCCTATCGCATTTGTCTCTTCATCATCCAAGCGCCGCTCTCGATTGGCGTCCTCAGCGGATTGTAACAAGTTGTTAATTTCCTCTACAGCWTCAGCATCAATTTCATCGATATCACAGACAGACATCACTTCCACCTCGTCAGAATCACCGCTGTGCAAGCTGATGAATAAATTCTCACCATGTACCTCATCTTCCTCGTCATCTGTAAGAACAAATTATTAAACAGGGAATTACACATAATTCAAAAACTGTTGGCTAAAGCTTTGAGGATCAATTGAATCGATTTTTATATAAAGAAAGTATTTGCACTGTAGACATAATAACTGATTTTATTTTGAGGAATTGTGTATAATAGGAAAGCGAATGTTGCACATTTTTCCCTTATAAAGTATACCGTGAGGCCTAAAAATAACCGAACTTTATATTCAAATCACGGTAGTAGATAGAGAGGTATACGCACGACCATATGGTAACTGTATGCAACTGCGGCCCAGATTCGTAGTCAGTGTGGGTGAGAGAGGTCTAGTACGAGATGCAATAAAGTGGTAAAAGCGCTTGCCAGTGGCATGCATAACCATACATTCGGTGTTGTATTTGTGTGAAGTTTTTTGAAATAACAAAAATGTGAAAGTATTGTGTGGTGCTGAACTGTAACAGTAACTCTTCCGATAGAGCTTTATATGCAAAAAAATTTTAATATATAGGGCCCCCTTCCCTAAAATTGTGGGGTAACTAACCTTTTTGCAAACATTTATTTTTTGCCTTTTAGTATGTGATTAGTAGTATAATTGCAGGTATTATTAGTTCCTATAAATTTTTGGTGCAGCGAACTGKTTAAAAGAAAAAAACGGTCATTTAAAAAAACCGGTTTTTCCCAAATATCTCAGAAAATACTTAATATATTTACATATGAAAATACCATCCGATAGGAAATAAAATTTCACACAAAAAGTGTTTAAAAAATGTTTCCAAAATTTTGACATTTTCGAAATATTACCAAAAAAAATGAATACTGGACCTTATCCACAGAATATTTATTAAATTTTGCTATTATATAGAAAACGAAATTTCTGATCGAAAAGTATTTTTACAATTGTTTTGTTTAGTTAATAATTTTGGAATTATTTAGAAAAAAGTATATGGTGATGATTGTATGAATCGTACTCAAGTTTATATGTGGTTTACATGATTTAAAAATGGTTGTGAGAATTTAAATAACAACCTAAGGCCAGGTCGTCCAGAAGCTAGTAATCGTGCTGAATTGGTGAAAAAAGTCCGTGAAATCATTGGTATCAATGGAAATTTTACTGTGAGAATGATGGCTGACGAACTAAATACGAGTAAAAATACTATCTGGAGAATTTTAACTAAAGATTTTGGGTAAAACAAAGGTCGGTGCGCGTTTTCTTCCACATGAATTAAATGAAGATTAAAAAAACGCTTGTCTGGAGCATTGCAAAGACATTGTTGAAACTGCTGAAAACAATACAGATATTCTTGATTCGATCATAACTGGTGATGTGACATAGTGCTTTAAATATGACCCTGAAACTAAGCGTCAATCTGCCAAATAGAAGTCTAAAGGCAAGCCAAAACCACAAAAATTGTCTTGCATCAAGACAATGTTGATTACATTTTATGATTCAAAGGGTATTGTCCACAAGGAATTTGTTGCAGAAAGTCAAACTGTTAAAGGAGAATACTATTTAGCCATTTTACATCGTTTGTGGAGAAGAATTGGTCGTGTCAGACCTGAATATCCAGTAGGAAAACAGCTCTTTTTATTGCACGATATTGTACCACCTTACAAGACCAAAAAAGTGAATTAATTTTTGATGAAAAATTGGATTTCTCTCATCGACAACCCTCCGTATTCGCCTGATCTATCACCATGTAACTATTTTCTATTCCCAAAACTGAAAACCAAGATGAAAGGAGCATTTTATGATGTTGTCCCAGGCATTCAAGCAGCCATAACTGAGGTGTTGAAGAATGCATGCATTGGTTGATCATTCCAAATGTTGTATTGAGTCAAATAGAACCTATTTTGACTAAATAATAACTTTCAAAGGTAATATAATATGAATATTATTTTATATCCAAAAAAAACGGTTATTTTTGGTACACACTGTGTATGTGAGGGCACTGCTGTTGGTTATTTCCACATTCTTTGCATTGTCTTGTTGTAATTGAATCGCTTATTTGAGAAAGCCGATAAGTCCACATATGGCGTATATTGGGTTTATGTTAAAAATGGCTTCGGGTGAACAAGGCGCAGTGTTTGAAGTATAAACCCAACAAGTCCTGCAGTTTGTTAGCGAGCAACAGGCTCTAGTAATATTCGTTTTATTGAGAAACCCGATATGTCCAGGACTTATCGTGTTTCTCAAATAAATTTAAGTTGGCGCGTGTGCTGTTAGTTCTAAATTTGACAATTGGGGGCAGTCCCTGGTTTGTCACATGTTTATCAGTTTTTAGTGAACAATGGAAGGTGACACAACAAATACTGCTAAACGCAAAAAAGGTGTGAAAAGTGTGGTTTATAGAAGTGAAAGTATCAAGAAAGCAAGAATTAAAGGGGAAGAATATGTCAATTACAAAGGGATTATTGTCCCCAAAAGGCAAACGGGCGAAAGTTGCAAGTAAGTTTCCCAAAAAATATTATCTGTATATAAAACAAAATCATTAGTTGTAGAAAAAAATGTATGGAAAAGATATCAGAGAATGACCGGCAAGAAATATTCAATAAATTTTACAGTTTTGGAACCAAAAATGAGCAAGATGCTTACCTTCAGGCACTGATAGGAATTGTTCCAGTACAAAGAAAACGTCCCCGAAATAATGATAATTCAAAACCTCACGAAAGTTATTATATCTACAGCATCACTTGTAGCTCTTTCAGACATCAGGTGTGTAAGATCGCTTTCATGAATTTACATGGGATTGGTAAAGATCGAGTTTATCGTTTATGTTTACTTTTAAAAGAGGGAAAGTCTCCACAAGATAAACGTGGAAAACAAAACCCTGGGAATAGCAAACCACTTTCGCTTATACAACTCATAGAAAGTCACATTAGGGAGTTTCCAGCGAAAATAGCTCATTACACATCAAGGGAGTATCATTATCTTAGCGAAACTCTTGATATTAAAAAAATGCATAGTTTGTTTGTTCAGAAACATCCTAATGCTGGTGTAAAATATTCTTTATACTACAAGATATTCAAAGAAAGATTCAGCTTAAGTTTCGGTAGACCTCAAGTTGATACCTGTTGCAAATGTGAAGAGTTGAATATGAAGATCAAATCAAAAGAGTTAAATGATAACGCAAAAAGGGTTGCTGTAGCAGAAAAATTAGTCCATCTAAGAAGAGCCAAGAAATTCTTTACAAAAATGACTGAATTAAAAGAAAAATATAAAGATGACCCCACAGTCGCCATAATCGCTGTCGATTATATGCAAAATATTTTCTTGCCGCAAGTTCCGGTGCAAGAAACTTTCT
Organism: Rhyzopertha dominica; assembly: GCA_025024175.1. Classification (NCBI taxonomy): domain Eukaryota; kingdom Metazoa; phylum Arthropoda; class Insecta; order Coleoptera; family Bostrichidae; genus Rhyzopertha; species Rhyzopertha dominica. Next base: position 5,218,786 of record QCXZ01000001.1, on the reverse strand, counting down.
ATTTACACCAGTTAACGGTATCTAACTTTAATATCAACAACCTTATAACAGGCAAGGGTGTATTCTACTTATACCATGAAGGCATGGGAAGGAAGGGGCCTAATGAAGTATGTTCATTTATCACAAACTTCATACAGACGTATGTCTCACAAGAAGTGAAACACTTACATGTCTTCATGGACGGCTGCCCTGGACAAAATAAAAACCATTGTACCGTCAGAATGTGCGCTGGCATGGTTGAATTGGGAAGATTTAGTACAATAAATCAGTATTTCCCCATTCGTGGGCATTCCTTCATGCCCTGCGACAGGAATTTTGCTGTAGTTAAAAGGCACATAAAGAAGCATGACAGAATTTACACACTGAAACATTACGCCGAATTAATAATCCAGGCCAGTCAGCGTAACCTTTTTACAGTTCACATTATAGACAACGACAATAGCATTATTAAAGACTTCAAGGCTTGGTGGCCAAAATATTACAAAAGAAACTGTGTAAGCAATGACTTGGAACGAAAAGACAGAGTTCCGTTTAATATATCATCGTACATGCAGTTTACCTATGGGGAAGACTTCAAGGGAAGTGTGAAAGTTTTCGACTTCATAAACGGCTTGGTATTTCATGTTTTTGCGCTTGGTACACGTTACCCTCGGCCAAGGGAATTACCAGGTTTACCGGCGTATCCTAATGTAAAAATCCCAATTAAGAACAAGAAAATGGACAATATCAAGAAATTCAACACTTATCTTCCGGACGATGAAAAGATCAGGCGCTTTTACGAAGAAATTTTCGGTTGGCCGACTGAGGAAGGAGAAATGGAACCAGAAGTTTTGTAACTTTACTTTATTTTCTTTATAGTTTTCAAATATTCAATAAAATTTACTTGAAAGTAATTTCTGGATTTTGTTTATTTGAGAAACCCGGTATGTCCATTTTTATTTATTTATTTTTTGTTGCACTTATTCCATTTATATTTACGTCGAGTAGACCAATCATGTAGTACGACTAGTTCTATGTAGTACACACTACCAAAACTGATAATTATTATTAGTTTTGACAATAAACAGTTTTTTCAACTTATCTCAAGATGGTAACATTAGGACATATCGGGTTTCTCAAATAAGCGATTCAATTATATGTCAATACCGGAGTATACTATATACATATTGAGCAATTTTAGAGAATTACCTCACTTTCAGTAATCAAAGAAACTTAAAAGAAATTGTAGAAGGTTTAAAACCACCTTCATCTCTTGATAATTTTTTTAATTAGAGGTAGTAATATGGTTCTAAGATTGTTTTTAGTGGAGAAAACAGTTTTCGTCAAAACTATGCAAGTAAATAAGAGTGGAAAAACTCGTTAAAAAATTGTAGGACCATATTACCACCAAGAACAAAATTAAAAATCATTATATCATAGTATAAGCTTTAAGAAGAATTTTGTGGTGTTTACAAAAGACAGTGGAATACCAACTGAATGAGATATCTACTACAAGTTTGTTATTTTAAATGGAACAACCCCATTTTTTCTGGTGCATTCGATTAAGGGGGTCGAATTAAACAAAAAAGTACTAAGGTACCGCTACCCTACAATCAATTGTTTTTGAGATATCTGATGTTAAATAATTACTATTCACAAAACTTGTAGTAGATATCTCAGTCAGTCGATGTTCAATTGTTTTTTTTTGTAAACACCACTAGTCTACGACGTCAAATAAAAAAGTTACCTATTGTAGACTTCTTCTAACCTTATGTAGCAGAAATTCTGAGACACCCTGCATATTGTACACTGTATACTAATTTGGCAAACATTGTAAGTACTCAATATTTCAGCTGTTTAATTGATTGAAAAATGAAATACTTAAAGAACATTAAATTTGACTACTTCCTAATTTTTGAAAATTAAACGAAAACCCTTAAGAAAATGATGGATTTTCCAAAAACCACTCACCCTGCTCAACGATTTCCACATCGCCATCATCCAACTCCTCCAGCTGATCGCTGGCCTTCTGGTCCTCTTCCAGCTTCTTCTGCAGCAGCTCCTCCTTGATCAGTTCGTTGATGTACCTGCTGGTGATCTCCCTGCACTGCTCGTGGAACCTGGCCGGCAACCAGCCGTTCTTCGGGTCGCACACAGCTCCCGGGGGAGGAACTGGCAACCTGCTGAGCATCTCTTGGATTTCGGGAAGCTGCACTTGGCAGTACTGGAATTCAGAAACGTTTAGGGGCATTTTCGGTGCAAAGTCAACTTTTTCCAACCTGGTAGAACATCTGCCTGGCAGGCGGTTTGAACCCGGGCTTGAGGACGTAGCTGCCCTCTGTGATTTGGGTTGTGTAAGTGGAGGGGGTGGTTTTTAAGTCCGAGAGGTTTTTGATGGTCGATGGTTCGCTAGATGTGGAAGCTCGCTTCACATTAATGCCCAGCTTGGCTTGACCTAGATTAAAAACACTAGGACGTTAATGCAGTGTAAGTAAGAATTTAGGATGGCAATGCCATCTGTCAGCATTACACTGACATGATGACAAAGCCAACTAGCTGCCTTAACGGGTACTACTTCCTAAAGGCTACAGGTCACTACAGGAAGTAGTACCCATTAAGGCAGCTAGGTGGCCTTGTCATCATGTCAGTGTAATGCTGACAGAAGGCATTGCCATCCTAAATTCTTACTTACATCATATCATTGCTTTGGTGTATAAGCAAAACCAGTTCTATGCCATGCTGTCTACACTAGACCAAAAGAGTCTAGGGAGAGACGGTCTACTTTGGCTCCCGAGCTTGCGCATGCGCATGATTACCTACAAATGCGTTACGAGACGAGATTAATTCAAATTCGAAGGAGACAAGGCACACTAACACAGGTACTAGCGATGGGAATAATCGAGATATTTCAATAATCGATTATTTCGTATCCATATATTTTAATAATCGACTAATATTAGTAGTTAAACATTAGTAGTACTACATCTTTAGTTTTGTAGGGCATAGACAGTGCGATAACCAGTATTCATGCTACATCGTTGTCTTTTTAATTGCGAATGCTCGAATATTTTATATACATTTTCACGAATTTACATTTGAGTACTTACTACTGTTTATCGATTCCTGCAACTTCAGTGCCATCGGAACGTGTTTTTTTCAAAAGCTGGACAGCTTACTAACTTGCGAAGGAATAGATTATCGCCAAAAAAACTAGATCAAATTCTATTTTTAAACAGCATTAAAAATTTTGTTTATTTTGTGTATAACCATGAAAACATTTTATTTTTTAAGACACATATTTCTGTTGTTTTTCCATTAAATTATTTTTTTAGCATATGGCATTTATATATTTTATACATCTTCTAAATATTACAATTTACCATTTTAAGAGGTTTTTTTGTTGGAAGAAGAGCGAATAGTATTTTTTCAAGTTTATATTGGTATGCGAATCTATTGATTGTTGTTGCATTATAGTTCTGAATTATATTATTATTATTATACATGTAAATCAGTTCAATAATAAATTCTGTACATATATAGATTATATATATTGTCATTTTGTATTATACCTTTTATCCCATTTATTAAATTCAATATTTTTTATTTTATCCTTAGTTAAACAATGCGCCAACAATCAATTATAATCTCATTAAAATTTTACATTAAATGTTCTAGCTGAACAATAAAATTGAAAGAATAATCACAATATCATAATATAACTAAGCAGCAATCCATTACGAGAAGTTGTATTAATGGTCGGAACGAACGATTAACGAATAATCGATCCACGCGCGGGAAGTTCGTCGATGATATAAACTACATACTAATTCGATTATTGCATCTTCATTGTTCCCATCCCGACGTCGCGAAGTATTCGTTCGTACAGCGCTAGCGTTTACCCGCGTGACCACTAATATTAGTATTACTAATTTGGATGGTATGATCGATTATGTCGAGAAGTTTTAATAATCGACTAAACCGATTATTGCATCTCGATTATTCCCATCGTTAACAGGTACATAGTTAGCATATTACAAATGTACAGGGTGATCAATTAATAGATGCGACTGATCTTATACCATATACGATAAGTTCTAGAGCTTTGGGGAAAAATAATTAACTTAAGTAGCAAAGCGAAATCAATAGAAATTATTTTCGGATTCGTAAAACCACCAAAAATGTAATAAATGTATGCAGCAATTAATATTAAGAGATTATCTCAACGAAACTGTCATTTTCGTACGGAAATTTTTTTCAAATAGTAAGTAAAACTGCCTGTCTTGAAAACAGACATTGTAAACAATCTTAATTCAGTCAGGTAAAAGTTAGACTTTAAATTCAATAACTTGCAACCTTAATTCCTATATATTTAATCTTTTGCCAATTAAAAATTATGTTTGTAATGCATATTATGTGACAATTATCAACATATCCTATACATATAAATAACCAATATTGTTAGAAAAAACGTAAGTCTTTTAAGTTACACATTTGAACTCCTTAACATAAGATATGAAATTAAAGTAAAATTGAACTCTAATTATTCGGATGAATTGTAAAAGTAAAACCCATCATGGCTATTGACAAATAAAAAAAAGTTTGCGTGTGCGCATGATGCCACATCCTTGTGGTATTTATTTGTCAATAGCCATGATGGGTTTTACTTTTACAATTCATCCGAATAATTAGTGTTCAGTTTTACTTTAATTTTACAACCTATGATAAGGAGTTCAAGTGTGTAATTAAGGTTGCAAATTATTGAATTTAAAATCTAATTTTTACCTGATTGTTTTCAATAACTGTTTTCAAGACTGTTTTGCTTACTATTTGAAAAAAAATTCTGAACAAGAATGACAGTTTCGTTGAGATAATCTTTTAATCTTAATTGCTGCATACATTTATTAATTTTTTGGTGGTTTTACGAATATGAAAATAATTTCTATCAATTTCCCTTTGCCACTTAAGTTGATTGTTTTTCCCCAAAGCTCTAGATCTTATCATATATGGTATAAGATCGGTCACATCTCTTAATTGATCACCCTCTACATTAATAATTATGCTAACTATAATATGTATCTGTTTTAGTGTGCCTTGTAATGAGCTGTAATAACAGCAAAATAGATCTACCTGCAGTTGGTTGAGGTGTAGACAGCACAGCATAGACATGCATTTTAGTTAATACAGTGTTTTGTTATTATGAAAGAAAGAAACAACGAATGGCACAAKTTCCTACCTGCAACTGCCCTGATCCTATAGTCAAAGGTTTGGTATATTCTTGCAGACGGGTCCTTCCTTGGATCATAACCAAATCGAACCCACATTACACGCCATGGTCCAGTGATACAATAGTAGGCATAGCAGGGAAGGATGCTTTTTATGTGTTCAAATCTGATTCCCGTTTTGTGAAGTATGGCAGCCTTAGACCAAATAGGTCTCTCTTCAAACATCTGAAAACACCCAGTAAAGTTGTTGATCGACATCCTATTTTCCTGTTGACTGTGTTGACTTTTATTACATAAACGTACAATTTAAAAAGTCATCATATTTGGTATCAGACGACGCTGGAGAGCTAAGTTTACTACATTGCAGCGATAATTTTTAATTTTGTCATTTTTAGTGGTCGCAGTGTGATGTAAAATTACTGTAACACACACTAATGCCAGCCTTTTCGTTGGTAGAGCGGGATCCGTGGGTCCAAAATTTCTATGGGTCAAGTAAGGACGCCACCAATTTTTACAACGATACTTAAAATTGGAAATCTAGATCGTGGACTAAATCGGACTAAATAAATAAAGCAATCGGTCTTTTAATGTCCTGTCGGCATATATTGAAGTGAACCGGGTTTAACATACAGATAGATATTGCAATTACGTATTAATAAAAATAAATGTGGAAACAACCATGAATCCCCCAAGCAAAGCTTTGCGTGAGTTTACAGTATACTCACAAAACAAATGGTTAGTATAAGAAATATTAAATGGTAAGTATGAACTGCTCCGTGCCACGATTTATAACTTATCTGATTTCCATAGATTTACGCTATGATGAAATGGCCACGCTCTACAGGAACTGGGTGGATGGCTCTTCCGGAATGATTAGATGTGATACCTTCGTGTTCCCCTCGAGTGCAATATAGGTGACCAGATCGTGAAATGGATGGGCTTTACAGATGCCTGGTGGATTAGATGGCCCAGGTTCGTTTTATGGATTGCAATTGTATGTGAACAGAGCTCCAACGATATGGTCCGTACATAGGACCCTATTTAATTTGTTAAATAAGTATAATATTCAAACACTGACAAAATAATTACCCCGATTGTCGAAGGTTACCCTCAGATAATTGGATGGTTCAAATCTTATATATAAGTACCCAAGAATGATGCAACTTTCTAATAGTTATAGCAGGTAAGAAATTGTTATTCTCTAGCAGAATGTAAACGATTTTTAAAGGTTAACAGTCCCCATGCTCTGCTTTCTGATGCCAGCCACAGAATGAGCATTTTTTGCGAAGGACTGGAGGCCATGAAGATATTGTTCTGGGGATATGATATGATAATAATAGTAATATAATATATCCTTTATTGCTTTTACTATACAAAAAAAAAGAAAACAAAAGGCGAAGTTCAGATGGACACAAAGCTGTGTCCCCTGCTCTTCCACTCAACCACCTCGAAATAATAATCAGAATAATCTAGTTGAATATGACTACATAATAAGCATAGAAAATTAATAACTACATTAATCAAGAGCGAATTTGTACCCCAATTCCCAGAACAATTACCCAAGACAATTATTTATCAGATGAATAGATGCCAGAGACACCCCCTCACAGCACCAAAATTAATCATTGAAAAACTCCCGCAGATGTCTTTTAAATTTCTCAGGTTCAAGAGTTTTTAAGTTATTAGGAAGAGAATTATAAACTTTACAAATCTGCACTGAAAACGATCTCTCAAACAATGAATTATGAAATGGGGGACTCAGCTTACCCCTGAACCTGACGTTAATGTTATGAACGTCACTACGAAAAGTTATTTTATTATAAAGGTAGGGTGGAGTCCGAAGGTAAACTACCTTATGATACAAGCAAGACACTCGCCGCAAAAATCTCTTATCCATGTTCAATCAGCCAGCATCCACTAGCTTATGCGATATATGTTGACGTCTCCCAATCCCATAAACTAACCTGAGGCACGCATTCTGTATTCTCTGTATCTTCGCCTTAGTGGCTACATCAAGGCATGAAAAAAATACCTCACTGCAATAATTGAAGTGAGACATTGTGTCACTCAACAATTTCTTAACGCGTACATCCAAGCATGWTCTATGCGAAAATAACTGCTTTAAGTTAATAAACGTCTCTTTTATGCAGTTGTTTATATGCTTTCTGTATCGGAAAGTATTATCCAACGTCAACCCCAGACTCTTAGCATTTTCCACTAAAGGTATGGCACAGCCGTCAATGTGCAGCATAAGCTTCTCTGAMACCGCACCCAATACATTTCGACCACCAAACAGAATAGCAGCAGATTTGCCCGGATTTATTTTTAATGCATGCGATCTGGACGCCTCCACAATCCTCTCCAAGTCATCATTTATATTCTTCACCGCTAAATCGCACTCAGCCACAAGTCAAAGGCACTTTATTTGATGAAGAAGTATCTAACTTTACCACAGCAAACCTCTCAGTTACAAATGACGACAAAAGCCCAACTGCGCAACGATCGAAACCAATATACCGAAGAATAGCCTCTAGAACCGAGTAATTGATTGTATCAAACACTTTACTATAATCTAAAAGCACCAACACGGCGCAATGACGATTATCATGAGCACGTAAAATGTCATTTGTAACCTTTAATAGTGCTGTAGTGCAGCTAATATATATATATATATATAGGCAACTTAAGTTGCATAGCAAAGTAAGTTTACTAATTTAGTTATGATTTATTATTATGTTTTATACTTTCAGCAATGTTATGGGTGCAATAATGTAGATGTATTATTTGTATGTATGTATGTAAACTTGCTATGAATATACCATATACCACCTTTTTAAGGATGTTGTAGCAAAAATAAAAATACTACAACAGGATAGAGAGAGGATACAAAAGGTTAGTCTGTAATGTTTTAACAGCACAGTTGGTTAGCACATTTGACTAGTGTTCAAAAGGTCCCAGGTTCAATCCCGGTCAATTGTCAATTTCCACAGCCAACTAACCTGTTTCACTTTTTCGTGTGGAATATCCCTCGCAGTCAGGTTCCTTAGCACTTCGGCGGCGCCTTCAGGTGGGTGCATCGGTACCTCACTGTCGTCGAAATTCATAAAAATCGAACCCAAAGGTCGCCCAACTCTCCTTCTAGACAAGGGATTCGCCACTTCGTAAACCAAATTGCCCTTTCGTTTGTCAGAAGGTTTCATTGCTTCAGGCTGCAATTCGGGCTTGGCCTTTTCGAAATGTAGTTTGTTATGTGCTGAATCAACGCGGGAAAACGACACGGGCGGGAAAAACAGAGGTACATTCTTCGACGCCTCATCACTGCAAAGACTTATTTAGTGAAAGGGTAGTAAGGTAGGTGAAGATGACTCACGAAAGCCAATCCTTCCCCACGAGGTCTTTCGGAAACAAATCGTCATATATATTTTCCAATCCATTGCCGTCTTTTGGAACTAAGGGTAGATATTGGAAGTCACATAGCCCTGCAAGATAATCGAGTTTTAAGATTGAAGGGGGCGACATTCTGCTTACTTACTGTCAAATTTAAACKACTGTAACGTCACACCAACTACTTCATACTTTATGGAAGCAACAGAACCATCTTTGTGCTTACGAACCTTAAGCTTTAAAAGAACACCAGGGTTTTCGTCTTTATCTGCACGTGCTGGTTTACAATACACATTATCTGGTTGAAATCGCAGCTCTAGCTTTCGGGAAGACGATCGTACAGCCTAAAAAACAGGAAAAGTGATCCTGCCACTGTTACAAACATAACCTACATTTCCAATTTTACTCATCCCTCCTAGAGTGTCTACCATCTTATCGACATTTTCCACTACTCCAGGGTACTGAATCCTGATTAGTTTCTTGGAAAAATCGCTATAGTAGTCTTTATTATATGTAGGAACTCTTGACATCGTAAATGATACTTTTTGTAGGTTATGAGCATCAATCAAAATCAAAACAGGAGCGTCTGCGTAGACATCTCTTGGTGCTTTTGTGAACTTTGTTGTTCGGCGTTGCCGCCTGCTACTCCGTGGTAACCCAAATTAAATCATTGATAAACAATGGGATGCTTCCGTAATGAAAATACAACACTTTTGTTGCATGCTGTGCAAATTATTCTGTATTTTTGTACGCAAAATTATCGCTGAAACACAAAAAAACTAATGAATTGAGCAGCGCCATCTACCCGTCATTACGTAATTATTCACGCCGCGCCTGCGMGCAATGCCCATGSTCGTACTGGTCGGAATGCCGTTCAAAATGACAGAAGCTTGTATATTCGCCATATTGTCGCTTTGATGCTAATCAAAGAACATCTGCGTCGTTTGCAGACGTGCCAAGAAACTTGCAAATCGTACAGACAGTGCCGTGTTCAACGCTGATTCTGGTGGAAACGTTTTCGTCGAGTGMYCCGCGAAAACAAGTKCGCCTGAAATCTGTGTTTGGTGCGAACAGTTGACGAATCCCATCAAAAATGGCGTGTGCTACACTGAAGAGATCGTTAGATTGGGACCCGATGTTGGGCCAACCGGCAAAACGGAGGCGGTGTATCCCGTTCTGCACGAGTCCGAGCCACAAGGACAGACCTGGGGGCTCGTCTCCGAGTAGTTCTGGGTGTACTACTCCCAAAGCGAAATCCGTGTTTCCAGACGTGATTAGTCAGAAAATGACACCTGGTAAGTACGTTCTTTGTGTTTTTGAAAGGATGTGGATGGTTTACTTGGGGCCCTTGGGCTTCATGTTTACCTCAGGTAATTTGATAAGCGAGTTATTGTTTTGTTGACATTTGATTGATGTCAGCTGATGGAAGCCATTTAATTATTGGCATTGTTGATATTATGAGTAGGGGGTTAGGAATTTGAATTCATTATTCTTTTGTGCTCCATGGAGTAATTATAAAACCGTGCAGAATCGATTATTTGATTTTGACACCTTACACCTCAAATTTCCAGTAAATTTTTACGGTCTATGCTGATTTTCTTAGTAGTGAGAAGTCTTCAAATGAGTTATAAGACTTTTTTCAGAAAAAATGGCGGCTAGCATCCGCGCTGAGTTAAAGCGCCTACAAAGGCGCAAACAGCTCGTCAGCAGTATGGAACACTCCGACGGCAGCAGTTCAGGCAGTGAAAACGACTCACCACGCTCTGAGAAGGCTTTGTTCACGTTCCGTCAGGTCGGCTTGATCTGTGAGCGCATGCTGCGTGAGAAGGAATGCGAAATACGAGAGGAATACGACAACGTCCTGACTGCTAAACTGGCGGAGCAGTACGACGCCTTTGTTAAGTTCACTTACGACCAGATCCAGAGAAATTTTCAAGCAACGCCCAGTTGTAAGTACACTTGGTATTTTTCTTGGATTTCCGAAAAAAAAATGTCAATTTTTGACAGTTGTGGGAATGTTAACCTGAAAATTTGTTGTGTAGACATCTGATTTGGGGATATTTGTTGCAGATTTGTCGTAAGAAGCGGTGCCAGCGCCTACTCCACATACTATCGTATATACACTACATTTTACATAATTTAGATACATTGCGTCACGCAAGGGCATCGTCTCTTAGAAACCGCCTTAAAAAATGACTTGCTGACGATTTGTATATATAATAAAGTTTACATTGTATTTCGCTATTACTGGAATTGATTTGTGTTCGATTCGACGCGATTTGATTTCTGTAAATATGTGTTTGAGTGTAATACGTAATGCCCCGCGACGAATTCCTGCTCTGTCCTGTTTGTTTGATAATAAAACCATATGAGAAATAAGAAACTTGCTTTTTTTGTACAGAGGTGAACAAATGCCTTAAAAGCGATACTCGGGAGAAATCTTAGCATGTAGCGCGTTTGCCATAATCGTGACGGTGTTGATATTTTCGGATACTTTCCGGCATTGCCACGTTGTCGTGTGACAGTGCCAGATGAAGTTTAAGACATTTGAGTGTTCATGTTTTTCAAACGAATGTACACGTGATAACTTTTTTTTTTGTTATTTAAGGAGATTATATCTATGTTGCTTTCAGATTAATTTGTAGGTTATTAAAATATTTAGGTTAATTATTAGTTTGTAGCGTATTCCGATAATGCCGTTTGACATTTAAAAATTCCGCAGTAATTTATTTTTATGCAGTGTGACCACGTCTGCTGTGCTTATATATTTTTGGTTCATCATTACGATTAGTTCGTTAAAAGATTATGTTTAGATGATAAGTTTATAGCATGTATAACAATAAAAAGTATGATGGGTGAAATAATCTTTTTTTTTTAAGGTCCTCAAACTGAAAATCCGTCCCTTCTGGTAAATTATCTCATAGCATACAAACCTTTTTCTTATGACAATCAAATGTGAGAAATATGCTCAAATGCTTCGTTTAAACTTTAAAAGTCCAGTGGCACCGCGGAAGGCACCTTAATCAATATTTTTGACACTTTTTTTAAACTTATATTTTTTCACATTAAGCAACTAAAAATACAAGTTTTTCGTCTCTTGAATTTTTTTCTTATCTTGCTTAGTTTTTAAGAAAAAAAATTAAGTCTACTTAATTGCATATTCCTAGACCACACTAGAAATATGGGAAACCATTTCTCTTGGAAATCATTTTTTTATAAGCAAATACGTAAACACTAAATTAAATGTGTTTATTTGTTATATAATTGTAAATACAAATTAAAAAAAAACTATTTTCAAAAGACAAAATTTTTCCATAATAGTTGTGTGATCCAGGAATATGCAATTAAATACTTAATTTTTTCTCGAAAACTAAGCAAAATATGAAAAACTGTATTTTTAGTTGCTGAATTTGAAAAAATATAAAAGTTTAAAAAAAGTCTGCGGCACACATATTTTTGTCAAACATATTGATTAAGGTGCCCTCTGGAACACCACTGGACTTAATAAATTTCATTAAATCAGGGCCAAATGAGCCCCTTAACAATAGTATTAACACTGTCAAATTTAATCAAAATTGGGTAAAGGATATTTACGAAAAACCAATTTTTTTTAAGACCCTGTATTTTCAAAACGAAGCATTTGAGGACCCATGCTTATATGAAGTTTTTGTCTTAAAATTACTTGGAGAATCATCAGTGAAAGTTTTGGTACATAGTCAATTAACACCCTGTAAAAATAGCTGTACTCAGTCCACCCCATCTCCGCTCCATTATTCTTTACTGCCTATCTTGTGATGTGGCTTGGTTCTCACCTTGTTCTTAAAGGTAAGTTACTGGCAAATAAAAAAATCTACAAGCTCTTTGATGTTAGATTTAATAGGATGTAAATATTTCTGTAAATGCCGTGAAGACTATTTAATATTGCTTATTTCTTTGCCTGTCAGCAAACAAGCAACAATAATTTTTTTTCAATTATTCAGAATATACAGGGTCGTCCATAAGTAATGGTACACTGTAAAACCACATACTTATTCATTGCGCAAAAATATTAAGATTTAATCCAACTTATCTTGGTCAAAAGCGAATATTAACAAAGATACAGAGTGTTCAAGTTCAGATTTTGTTCTTAAATTTATTTAATGACTTTTGGAAAAATTGTGGTATTTGCTTGAAGTTTGGTATACATGGGTTTTTTGAGCCAATGAATTCAAATATTTAGATACATTGACTACTAGTAGCATATTGTGCCATCTATGGTACTTCACATGGGTTAAATATGTCATAACTTTTTTACACCTTCATGTATATACTTTTTTGACAGGTATAAATGTATCTCTGTCCTTTTTCCACAAAAAATGTATAATTTATTACTAATGAACCACCCTGTATCTGAAACACAGATGTAACTTGAAAGTAATGACCTTCTAATACCTTGCAGGGTCAAATTTAGTACTAAATGTCAAAAAAAGGATATATGTAAATAAAAAGTAACGGGAAATCCTCCTTTTTAAATATTTATTATAAAATAACTCAACGTAGACTGTATCATGGCAACGGCCACTGGGTGGACCCGCCCTAACATGATCTTACCCTCTTAACTGGTACACCTAAGCTAAGAAAAATTATCAAGACGCACTCCCCACCTTCTGCGACGTCTAGCCTGCACGTATGGTGTGAAAAAAATTAAAACTATTTAACAGGCACTTGCGAATGTGTGGATATTCGAGAGCCAGAATATTTCGCACAAAGTCGCTCTATTTATCAAATCAACAACTATATTATAACGGTTAACGTGCGGCCAAGTATTTAACGCTGCCCTTTTAGATTCTTTACTAAGTTTTATAAGTTTGTTTTATGTGTCGACTTGCATGGGAAATATTCTGTTTGCTATTGGCAACGGTATCACCTCGACTACGATTTGATAAGTTTTACACTATTTTGCACAAAACCCTGTTCAATACAAGAGAACACAGCTCAGAAGCGTAATAAGTTGAAAAGTTCCATTTTGACTGTAGAAGTTCAGACTGTTTTCTGTTTAAAGTTAGTATTAGGTGGTCAACTAAACTATGTCTTGGATATTGCGTAGTGTGGGGTGGCCAGCAACCTTCAAAATCACTGATCAATCTACTGCTCTTTGTCATAACAATATTTTACTCATATAAGTTCTTAACAAGGTTGTCACTATACTTTGTAATTTCAGTAATTACAGTGATGAGCAAATATTAACATATTGAAAATTTTTTGACAAACGAATTTAATAATGAATAAGAATCCTCTAAAACCCAATTTTATACCTATTTGTAATTGCACTCTTTTAGTAAATTTCCTTCAAGTTAGTAACACAAAATTAAATCAAAATAAAACAAATTACTAATTGCGCTAAAATTTTGATTAATAAAATTTTAATCAATTATGGTATCAATTCATGAAACTAGAACTTTTTGTCAAATAATGGCATTTAAAGAATTAAGAAAATTAAAAACAAATCAATAATCATAAATGAACCATAAAAAAATGTTAATATTTCATTATTAAAAAAATTGGTAATTTTCTCATGAAATTAAAATTTATGAAAATGATGTTGAGTAAATCACAAATTAAACCAGAAAGAATTTAATTCAATGGCAACCATAAAATGATTTGGAAATTAACCAAAAGTGTCAAAACAAATCAAATGATTTTTATATCTTTGAAATTGTAATACTCCTGATAAAGTAATTCAATAACGAAATTATTTTGTGAACCGGTGAATATTATATATAATAATATAAAACATTACCTATATTCTGGTGAAACCCAAAAACTTTGGCTGAAGAAACATCACATTTTTTAAAATAATACCTCTGCCCTTCTCTGTTCTGGCCACCCCAACGTGCCCCCACAGTCATCTCCTACCACACCTCTATAATTTAAGGCTCGAACCCGAGCAAATAATCCTTCAACAACCCCGGAAGGTTCAGCTTGTTTATGTACAAACCCGGCTTCTTCCCCAGACAATTATGAATCTTCACCCTGCATATCTGCTTCAGAGTCCTCGGCCTCTTGAACAGATCCCTGATGATGCAGGTCAACGGCTCCGTCAACTTACCCGGAACCAAGCTCAACTGCTGAGTGTACAACACCCTCAGGCAGTCGAACAGGGGTTTGTGCTGCATCACCATGTAAAACAACACTACGATCTTCGAGAAGGTCATCTCGGGATCCATGATCAAGTTCTCCTTCCGCGAAATCAACATGWTGTAAKAATAGAGGWTGTAGTTGGTCTTGAACGTGCTCTTGGAATACTGCAGCTGGTAGCTCATCGCCTCGGGAAGCTTCAGCTCGACGKCGGGGTTCGCGCCGTACTGAATCAGCGTCAGCGTCAGCTCGTAGATGTAGTGGATGTCCTTGCAGTCGCGCACGTTCTGTATCATGTCCATGCACGACTGCAGGATGTGCTGGGTGACCCTGATGTTGGGATCGAGGCCGTGGTTCAGCAAAAGGATGAGCAGGTTGCGGATGAAGTCGAAATTCAACTGTTTCTGGTAGTCGCAGTTTAAAGTGATGTTCTCAGACACTGTGAACACTAGGATCTGCAAGGGCGTCAAGTTGTCCAGGTAACTGCAGTTCGGATTGGCGCCATGCTTCAGCAAGATGCGAATGCAATTGAGGTAGCACACCTGTCGAATGAGAATGGCAAAAGAACGCTGTTAGGCTGTTACTGTTCGAAATTAATTCCAAAACAAAAGGAAACCACCAACTCTCTTGGAAGACTGGGTAAATGTAAAAATGATTGCGAAAATTGACCAAGAAAAATTCAAAATTTAATTAATACCTACGTGGTGAGCCAAGTAAGGTTTTATCCATACTTTTCCTATAAAAATAGATGGTGATAATCTATCACTGTCAATATTAATTTCTGTTTACGTGTGCTGCCTTGAGAAACAAACATTTAAACGCTAATCTAAACTGATCGATTTAAAGAAGGTTTAAGACTACATTTGTCTATCTATAACTGAATTAGCTGAATTAACTAAGAAATATTTGCATCCAATACACCGCATTAGTCATGGTACACATTAACCTGTCGGCTCTCATCTATCTTCCAACACATTGTAAATTGCCCTGCAAGATCACCTGATTTGACAACTCTTGAAGGTAGGCGAAACTGAATATTGTTGGCATTATATTATACATGGTGTCTCCACACTTTTACCACATGCTCCTTACTATAAACCAATATATAGGCCATCATATATTTCGAAAGTTTTTGACTCCATTATGGTTGACACTATATCATTTTCTGTAAAACAATCTATTATTGAGGAACAAATTTTCTTTTTAAGGGTCACTATATGATCACCAATCTTCTGTTTACTGAATATATAATGCAATTTTGAGAGTGGATTCTAAATTGATTGTATATAAACTGACACGTCTAAAGCTTTTGATCACATTTCTATGGAGTTATTAATTTCAAATATTTGAGTTGCATTGCATTACTAAAATGCTAAGATCTTGAAATGGAACGATTTGAACTTTAACACCTTGTATCTTTTTTAGTATCAAAATTTGGACTAAGGAACATGTGGTAGAAGCGTGTAAAGACCTTTTATGGCAAAAATATAAATAGGTGTTAGCTAGTACTAGGTTACATTATATTAGATACGTCTTCCCAATTATAATATGGAAATTTCCTTTAGGAAATATATATATTTAGGTAAATGTGGCTACAATATGAAGGGTGCCGGGCAGTGGTGAAGCTTTTAAGTGAAATCTTTCCATATAAATGGATTAGACAAGGTGGTCTTGTAAACTGTCCTGCAAGATCACCTGATTTGACAACATTGAACTTTTTTACGGGGATTCACCAGAAGCAAAGTATATCGCACTGCCCTGACAACCAAAGATAAGCAGAACAGGATATTATATAATTCCTACCTTCATGTTGTGGGTAAAATGATGCAACGGATCCTTATTTATTAGAGGCACAAGGCAAACCATTATCGGTACAGAACCATCCCTACCAACCATATTGGGTTCACCTAGGAGACAAAGAAAAAAAAATCTAGAGGTTTGTAAAAATATTGTTTATAAATAAACGGTTTTACCTCCTTCTGCAAGTAGCATATTGAGTAATTCATAGCAAACATCCCAATCCCTGACATGCCTCAAAACGCAAGCAATTGCAGAATTCCCAGGATGATTAATTGATGGTCTTGCCCCAGATTGCATCAAATACCGTACCAAGTGAAGTATGTCCCATTTATTCCACTTGTCATAACCATACCTACATAAATAGCAAGTCTCAAATTGAGATGGCCAGAAAAGAAACAAATGTACAAAAAGAAATTAACACAGAAATTCGTTCATAAATATTTATTAAAGACAGAATAGGGTAGTCCCGCACATTAAAATTTGTTAGTTTTAACCTATGCCTTTTATTGCTTACATCATGAATTCTAGTGCCACGCATCTATTTTGCTTTCAGATTAATTCAACTCGTAACAAACGGCGGTAGAAAAATTACGCTGTTTCAAACATTTTCTTAAATCCGCCAACAACTACGCAAAAGACTAGATGCTCACTGTTGTCAGTTTTATAAATAGCCAGAGAAATACAAATAATGCAATGGGAGTGAGAGAGAGGGGCGAATGTATAAGTATAACCATCAACATCAATATTATAATGTAAACATGGGAATAACCTGTAACTGTTCATCAGCAGTAGTATTCTTACAACACGGAACAAAACACTTCTTAACGTAAGCCATTCTGACATTAAAAAAACAACAGATTACCCAAATACTTCGACAACATCTTGCTCCACCACTTAATCTGACAAATATGAAACTCGAAAGTTTGACCAAACTATGTAAACAAAAACGCATGGCTAGAGTTGTTAGGGTTATTCGTTGCACATGTGACACATGCAGCATGTGCGAACGTGCGATGTTGTCAGCAGTACTTTACCGTTTTCTTCCTAACGACGGCCAGAGATCGTCCTGACAGTTTCAAAATTTATCATATCGCTGTCATACGAAAGTATACAAACTAAACGTTATCAAGCTTCAAGCGTCGTTTAATTCCTCATAATAGAAACATTAGTTCTAAAGCAGATTCAATGGTTGAAGTGCTTTCGTATTTCAGCAAAAGGCCAGTGAATGCGCTTATTATATTGAACTGTTCATTATAGAATTAACTGGCTGAAGTATGATTTAAGTTAGTACTTTACCGTTTGCCCACATTGGCAACGCGACGCAGCTCAAAAAATGTAAACAAATATTATGCAATGCCGCTAGAGCACTGGCTATTATTGGTGTTTCTCGCTTTCGTCAGTATGCGAATCTTTTACGTCATCTCCGTTGGGGAATATCGTGGCATTTGAAACAGATATTAAAAAATCCATACTTTCGCATTTTTTTTTCTCGACAAAGAAGAACCGGAAAAAATCGCAAAAAAGTGTCTTCGTGCTTCAATTTTTATGTACATTTTAAATGTAAGATAAAAAAAATATTGTGGGACGACCCCATTAGGTATAGTAGGTGTAGATAGATACGTGCTGCCAATTAAAAAAAATCCTTTTTTGTAATTTCTCCTGCATCTAAAGTCCTCAGTAGTTCTAACTTTTGTTGTACTTAATGTATTCAAGTAAAAGTTAACAACAGTTGGTTGTTACAAAAGTCAAAAGAAAATCATTTTTCTACCTACCTAGCTTCTTCAAGAGAATATCTCAGTATCAAAGCGTGTAAAGGTGTGTTGCCTAAAGTATCACCAAAATTGATTAGTTCCTTGCATCCATGGTCTAGAAGGATGCGTAAAGTTGTTATAGTGTCTTCAGCAGATTTGTGACCAGCTAAGAGCACTGCAAGGCAACACAAGAAGCCACTTAAAAAAAAGCCTCGACAATATTAAATATATTTTTTTAAACACTCTCCAAAGCTTAAAATTACAACATCCATGTTAAAAATTATATGTGTTGGTGTTAATTACTCTCAAACAAATTCCAGTGCAACTCACCAGCATGTAAAAGAGTCATCTGTTGGGTACATGTCCTAACAGTCGTATCAGCACCAGCCGCTATCAGAAGTTCTAAAAACTTTGTGTCATGAAGCACCGCATGGTGAATGGGATAATATTCATCCTTCAGCAGATGTATTTCATCACTTCTCTCTTCAACCAAGAACTGTGTACACCTCCAAGCTCCACGTTCACAGGCGGCATGTAAAATTGGTTTTCTAGCTCGGAATATGCCATTCTAAACAGGTGAAGATATTCTCAACAAGGCATCTCTATTACGGTAAAGTTCGGTTCCTAAACTACTTGCTGTTTATACAGGGTGTATTTTAAGGTTAAGGTTAAAATTTTAAGTTGGTATATCTGCTAGAAGTACCTTAGAATTTTGATGATTAGTGAGTCAGTAAAAGACAAAATTAGAGAACTTCGACTGGCAATAGTTCGTAAACTATGGCCTACGAATAGTATGTAACTTGGGAATAATGCTAATTAATTGCCTAATTTATTAATTGTTAGTGTTTTTAAATACAACAGTCAGCAACTACCAAAGTACAACATTTTATTTCAAACTAACATAGTAAAACCGTGTAAATAAGATAGATATCTAATTTTAACCACTGGAAATACATTTTAACCTTGAATAAAAATAATATCTTGTAAGTTAATTTTTTTATTTTGTGTCTTATGTGCAGTATTTTATAATGAAGCGAAAAAATTATAACGTCCTATTTACATTTTTTAAGAAATGAGGAAAGCATGACACATTTTCAAATGGCGTCCTCTACTGCTGTTTAAATAAATCATGTTTGAAACAGTTTATGATAAATCTTAATCTGGTTGAAAATCCCTGTAAAATGAGTCCTAGTTCGTTGAATTCGGATGGGGCGTTTAAAAGATATACAGCATCTAGAAGTTTCAAGGTTATTTTGCCTTGTATAATAGTGTTGTTCCCATGACAACCGGAAAAAAATGTTAAGAGACCAAATTTTGGATTTTTTGCGTTCATTTGTAACGTGATGTCAAATATGTCTCCAAGCGAACTTCAAAATATTTTTAATGAATTTCTGTGGGAAGTTTTTATTAATTTTTTTTTCTTAAAGTAATAGCATGAGTAGTTTTCAAGATACAGCCATTCTGTGACCTTAATGAATCACCCTGTATAGTAATAACAAATGTAATGGTAAAAATTTAATGCAATTTATTGTTTAAACCATTCAAAACATGAAAGATGCATTTCTGGGAATGTATTTAGAACTTGTTAGAAATCCAAAGATTTGTGTATCAAAAAGGACGTGATTCATTTGTGATTCTCAACTCACCCAAGGATCCTCGCTTCTCTGCGCCAACATCGTCAATATATTAACCTGATCTCCATCTAGGGCATAATAAACAGCAGACTGCAGCTTACTCGGAGGTCTACTACAATCAGCAGTCGTTGTGGGTGTTTCTACAACACACGGCTTGTTACCCCGGAAACCACCAAACAAAAATCACTCTGCACACCTATTTCTGCACTGTTTCCCTCTCCCGTTTCGCTTCGTTTAGCCTTCCCCTTCCATTTATTCCCCCTGGCTTCGCAATTACTGCTGTGGGGTCCCGGCCAACACATCCTGGCCTCCACATCGACCTTAGCGCCATGTTTCAACAACAACTCGACGCATTCGTCGTGACTACAACAAAAAAACACAATCAGCCACGACCTACTCAATCCAAGAGGTTACAAACCCTTTTAGACACGCTATGTGCAATGGTAGGCTGCAGGGACACCTGTTCACATCGGCAGCGGTGTGTCGTGCCAGAATCCACCTCACCAAATCCACGTTATTAGCACCGACGCACTTCTGGAGAAGATTGTACCCCGCCTCGTCGTAAACCATCAGCAAGTTCTCGTTCTTTGGTATCTGCTGCAGAAAACCCTCGAGAAGGGCGATGCTAACTCTCGGTCTGGCCCTCAGGGCTTCGAAGATGTGCTGCACCTTCTGTCGTGTGGACTCCGATACTTTGTGACCGTGTCCGTTCGACAGCAGCGCGCTACCAGATTGGAACACCTGACTGACTGAACCGCCCATTTTCGACCCTAAAAAACTGAAGAAAACTTGTCGTTTTCGAACAGAACGTTGCAGTCTGTAATTACCGATCAAGCAGTCATGAGACACCACCGTTTGGTCGTTCATTTGTTTTGGATACCTTTGACATGTTAGGTTATGTGGTCGTCTTAGGGAGACGTGCGATTGGGAATGTTTTTGGACTGTTGGTCTTCGCCTGGAAGATTCACATCTTAGCAAGATTTCGTTATTCGAATGGTGACGTTCTGAATAAATCGAGTAAATCTCAAATCAATGCTAACATTTCAGTAAACTGCGCACTACGCTTAAACGCCTACCAAAGATATTAATTTGTAAATCAATAATTATACACTGATGTGACATTAGCTGCTATTGCCACTGACAATGACGTTGACATTTCCCTAGTTGAAGCTGCATCTTCAAAGCAGTGATGTACCAGAGATATAAGATGAATAGAGTTCTACATTCTTACCTACAGTAATATTGTTAGAAAATGACTATCAAATACCTTATTAACCAGATTTTGAATACAATTTGAAACAAACTGGTTGTATGCACTTAAAAATAATAATAGTAACAATAGTTTATTATGCCAATAGTGGCTAATACATTGAATATAATATACAGAGATAGCAAATATTATAAATTCAAATACATAAAGGATTATAGAACGATAAAATATCTAGTACTTTTTACAGTTCCTTCTTAATTGTGCATAAGAAATACCGGTGAAATTTAGTTTACCAGAATATTAAAAAAAACATTACCTTTTCCTAACTTAAATTTAACAATTTTAAGAAATTATGTTGAACTGATTCAATTCGAGCAACTTGCGTAAGATGATAGGGCGATCAAATTATATTTCAATATGGAGCAAATAAGACAATTGTAAAGTACTAAGATCGCTCTAATGTCCTTAAAATCAGAAGTCCACCTTTTCAGGCAACCTAACAGTTTTCTACTTTTGCCAATAATAAAGTCGTAGTGAATATGGAAAGACAATTTACCATCTAAAAATATTCCCAAACCTTTTACAACATCCACAATAGCTAGAGATTTTTTCCTCGCTAAGTAAAGGGATATAAAAGGATATATTTTTTTACTAAAGCATATTGCTGGACATTTTTCTACATTTAGCTTCTTGCCGTTAAGATTGCACTAATTCTCATTTTCTAGTATATAATATGCACGGGCCGCAATTTAAGTTCACAAATAAATGTCCATTGTAGAAGTATTTAACTTCTTTTAAGAATAGAAGGTCCATAAAACGAATTTCTTTACTTACTCGGACTAAATTGTTTGTTTGTAGATGGCATTGTATTTGACATATTTATATACTTCTAATTTAGGGTGACAAATATAATTACCTCCAAATACAAGCATTTTCAGCATATTTAATGTTGTTTACATTCCTTTCTCCAGGTTTTAAATTTATAACGCCCTTGATGGCATTTAACCCGCAAAAACCGTCCGGTTAACGCTCTAAATCACCATCAGCAAAAGGTTGTAGCAGTGTCCAAGTGTAGCGAACTCTTTTTCTTTGATTCATGGCGCACTCGCTATAACCAGATCCGGCGGCGATGTACAATTAAAGAAGGACCATAAATGCAGGAGCCCGTGTGGGTTTTTGTGACTCCAAAGTGAAATAAAAGTTTAATCTTGCGACTGCGGGAGGCCCATAAAGCAGAATGGGCCTATTCAGATTAACAACGCAGCAGTATTCATGCAGGTAGACGTAACCCGTTCTTTGTGACTGGTTACTTTCGGGGCACACCGGCTAATTATGGTCGTTTATTGCGATAATTGGCCGGAACGATAGCCGATCATCACTGCCTGTAATGCCCAGCAGAAGTTTTAGGGTTAGTGCCCTGCGGGATTGGGCTTTGGTTTCGCTTTTGAAATTCGTGGTAGTTAATTAATGATTGATATGACCTTAAGGCCAACATTGGTTACCCTAGGGGTGAGGTTGCTCTTCTCCCGTAACGAAGAAGTTCCCATTCCTTAGCACAGTTTTGTAAAAAAATGTATTGGATTTACTTCAGATTAAATATCTATATTCTTTTAGAACTATTGTTTTCTATAGAAGATGTTAAAATGTCTTTTGATTTATTCAGATCAAAGGGTCAAGTAACATTTTAGATGCAAGGACCAATAAGGACAGGTGAAATGATATTTTCGCACATTTGGGACTAAAGTCACGTTCACTTCATTAAATAAATTATGGAATGAAGTGGCACTCTTTGTCCCCATGAGATTAAATTTTGACGGAAATCCGGGAAGAATTTAATTACGAACAAATAAATTTAATACATACTTTATTCCAAAATTAATTAATATGATAATTGACATTAACATATAACTAAAATTGACTACCATTCGCAATATTGAGTATAGTACTTACGTACGTAGTATAACGGTAAACAAAGAATTACCTATACTTATTTAAGATCTTTTGGAGCCACACCATCAAAACTGTGTGTAAGTTTTTGCTATGTACAGGAATTAGGTTAATTTAAACGCTGGTCATACCATATTGTAGTAATACTTTATACTCTATCTTTTGTATGTACACCTAGTTCCAAGGGCGAATCCAGCTTTCAAATTAGGGGGGTCACCTTGTCAGGAGAGGCTATAATTTTATTAAAATAATCTAATTATAAATAAACTAATTGAAAAAGAAATAGTAAAGAAATAGTAATGGTGAAAACAATCAATGGTAAAAAAAATAAAATCGTCACAGGTAACTAAGGCACTAAGGGTTGACATTCATTAATTATTAGCTGTGCTTTCGTTTTTATTAGCAAATTTACAAAAACAAGCCATCTTTTATACAAAGAACACGATATTAAAGCACTACGTGACACACGATAGATCACAATATAACCTCCTTTAGACCTTTTAGGATTACACCATTCAATATGGCTTTCGACGGGCAGGCAATGCTTAAAATATACTGCTAAATTTGGGTCGTTCTTGAGCGAGTCGTTCGATTTTAACGATTCATGCCTTGATTCGTTTGATTCGACTCACAGCTAATGAATCAATCGTTAAAACTTGAATTAGGGTTGATGCATGATGCACAAAAAAACCTAAATCAATTAAGAACAACCTAGTTCTGCCGTTTGAGAAATGCGGAATGTAAGACTTGTTTACCTGTTTTCTACGAGAATAATGCGGTTTGCAACTGTACGCTCAACTAATGTAAACGGCGATTGATATCATGTTGTCATGGACGGAAAGACGTCGAAATATATGATTAATCTTTTGTGTCGCAAAGAAGTAGGAAAATCGTTTGGTTACCCCGATTACATACTATTATATGTTAAACAAGTATGTGATCCAGACAACAAAATTTTTTTTATGAAATTTAAAAAAATTCAATGTATCGACTAATGGAAAAGTCAACAAAACGGAGAAATTAAAAACAAATTAATTACCATTTTAGTTTTAGCATGTAGCTAATAGACTTTAGCCATAATATACTATATTTTCTACTCAAAAGTCTGTGCCAAAGTGCTTTATCTAGAAAATTAGATATTACGCGTAAATACCCATCACTGAAACAAAGGTATAATAATTATCAGCAAATATCAAACCATTATAATTCTACTATACATACTGATTTGTTAGGTATGATTTTTTTATCGTTAAAGCAATAGTAAATAAAAAAATCAAAAAGTTAACACTGCTACAGTTACTGGTTACGCTACGCACTTTGCAACTCTCTTTAACAAGGTCTTACAGCTCGGTAATTCATTTTTGGTAATGACTCATGAACGATTTGAATGATTCGAATCTACGCGATTGAAGGAATTATTTGATTCGAATCAAAAGTCTCAGCTCTAGTGATTGACATTAGTATTAAGTAATGGGATTTCTATGACAGAGCGTTAGAAGTAGCATTGTTTTTATGTATACCCTTCCATCGACATTTCGAAAGTCACGTCGCGGACGTATAATGTGGACCACCAGCTTTGGCGTTCCCGCCAAACATTTTAGCTGCCAAAACGTGTTCCGCGGGGTAGTTCAGTAGTTATCCAAAAGATGGTCTCAAATCGTTAGTGAGGTTTTTCTTGCCTCACTAGATCGAAATTCGCAACTTCAAAACTAATAACGTTAGTGACAGTTACGTGTCAAGTGCAAGTGCGTGGCAGTATGTGCCTATGTGGTGGGATGTGAATGCGAAGCCAGAACGGAAGTTTTACACAAATTTCCGATAATAATTCACAAAGATTGCTGCAATGGGTAAGAGCAACTGGCGATCCAGAAATTGAAAAAATGAATAAACAGGAGTTCAATACCAAGAGGATTGTCGAAAACCTTTTTCATCGACTTATCGAACTGCAAACAATAGATTATCATTCACGGCTATTCCTACCTTATTTTTACCTTGTAAGTACATATTTAAGAAGTTGCAGTTATTCCTACTCATGAGATTATCGTAGCTACGCCTAGTCTTGAGGAGATTCATACAATTCTTCCTACACATGAATAAGATTCCGAAAATCTTCCAGTCCTTCATCAGCATTTTCGCAACCTACTTTAAGACTGGCTAGTCCAGCAAAAACTAATAATTTGTTTTTCATTTTTGTCTTAACTGATTCCGTTCAAGGTGACACTCATATCCATCCATCATCTTCAAAGGAAAGACAGCCTCAAACAAGGAAAGAGTCAGTAAGCTATTTATGTCCTCGAAAAAACAATTACACCCATTAAAAAAAGTGAATATATATTTTATATGTAAATATTACACAATAATTACACAAATACACAATTTATTTTTTTTAAATAAAAATTTACTTATATAGCATATATTAACATTTGTTTATAGTATATAATAGTTACTTGATTTAATATATAATTGGACATTTACAGAAACTTTTGGGCATGGAACATCATATTAAAGTGAAAGCTAAAAAGTTGACGAAAACGTACTTGATTTAAAAAGGCAAGAATAATTAACATTCGGAATGTAAATTTAGAGTCGTTTGCATTTTACTGAGAAATACATCAAGGATGGTTTTTTGGCAAGAACACAATTTGAATGAAGTAGTGAAGAATTTTTTCGGTCACAGATTAGATATATTGGAAACAAAAATACCATAGACCTATACAGTGTAAGGCAAAGCTTTTGCTCTAGCTTTATTTATTCAAAATCCGAAAACGTACAGATATCTATCGAAATTATTTTACTTACCAAGTACCGAAATGCTTCAGAAGATTATTCGTCATATCCCAATCAAAACTGGTATCTGCAAAGCCGTCCTTGAGAATATGCGGTTTCGTATTTCACAAATTAAAGATCCAGCGTACAAGTACTGTATTTTAATTTATGAAATGAAATGTCTACAGCCTGGACTTTATTTTTCGAAATATGAGGATATGGTATGTGACTATGTAGATAATAGTTTTGATAGAAAGAATGACGTAGCTGATCGTATATTAGTGTGGATGTTAGATTGTATCACAAGAGAATACTTGGAAACAATCACTTGGATATAGATTTTGCAAATCAATTTCAACTTCATAAGACATTGCTGAGACAGTTTAAAAATATTGTGTGTCAGGTGCATGAGAAAGGATTTGTGATAGTAGCTAGCATATGTGATGAGGGTGTAACAAACATGAAATCAATTAGACACTTAATTACAGACAGCAAAAGAGATGCTTTTCACAGTGGAATAGAGCCTTATGCCTTATGCCTGCAAAACCCAATAATATATTGGATATGCTCATTTACAATGAATTCAGGCAATAATTATCTTTTGTAATCACCATAATATATCTTATTTAAGAGCCTGCCTTTATTTCATTTAGTTAAGGGGGATGGCCACGAGAGGTGCTAAGCACTGTTCCGAACGCAAGCATTGTGGGTTGCCTTCTAAGATGTTCTGTGGTCAAGTGGTCAAGTACTCATCACATGCTGCTTATTGTTGTACATATATTGTATTATCTTCATTTCGTTTTATCATGCACATGTAGGTACTCTGTAACATCTTTATTCTGATGGACAAATTTCGAATTTCACTTTTGTATTAAATACATAGTTTATCTACTTAGTAAGTTGATGAAAGATTATAATAAAATTTCAGACAGCTATGTTTGTAGTCAGTAATATGAGCGAATGTATTATTTCACAAGTTTTGTTACCTCTAGTAGCAGTGATAAATATTAAATACTAAATGAGTCAGTATGAAATGTAAATGAACAAGTCAATTACATGGGTATAAAGTTTCAGAAATTTGTCCCATTTATTTTCAAGTTCCATGAATACAACTTAAATAGATATAAAATTTTAACAGGCCTTTTGCAGCCGGCACGGTTAATTCTAGTAATCATTGCTATTAATGGATACAGCATAATATAAGGCTATTTAACATAATGTCAGTGATGTATGTACCTTAAGATGGTGTACCTATATATAAACATATTAAAGCTGCATTATAAGTATATTATATATATAGTATATTATAAGTATAAGGACATAACAAACAAACATAACAAGCTTATTGTATTAGTTAGATAAATCTGTAATATTTGTCAAATACAATACAAAATTTTGTTTAAAGTTGTCTGACAATTTATGTTGGTGATTAGCTTTGACGAAGATTACGGGTGTAATTAAAAATTGCTTTACTTTTTTGTTTCTTCAATAGTGTTTAAAAAGAAACAATAAACTTATAATAAACTGAAGACTATGACCACTAAATATTTTTTTCAGTTGTACTTCGCATGTTTCAACAGTGAACTGGACTGTTAGCTACAGCCTAATAAGAGTCTACGTCAAAATTAGGCTGACAACAAAGAGAATTATTGAGTAGTCCCAACTATCTGGAAATCCAGCTATACAATATCATGCCAAATGAAATAAAAAAGATAAATGTAAGAAGTTTAAAAATTGTATGAAAGCTTTAATGATATATAATGTGTTTTACTCTATTGTGGAATATAAAGACTTTTTACTTTTAGATCAGCAAAAATGTTTGTTAATTGAGTGATAGAATATAATAAATGTCAATGTGGATGTAATTTTGTATTTTTTTGTACTGTGATATATGTATTCATTGATGGCATTGTGACGTGTCCTGCAAAATGTATTATAATTTTCTTTGGACGAATAAAMATCTAATCTATTGGTGTATCAAGGGTGCAAAACCCGATATTTGCTGTTTTTGTAATAATTACTACATTTGGTAACTTTTTCGTTCATTTTCTATAAATATCTATATTATGTATATAGTAAAGTTGACCATTTTTTTAAGTTCATTATGTAGTCATTTTTTGTAACAAATTAACATGCTCTTAATGGTAATACGCAAAACCACGTATGCTGTAAAACTAAACAAACATGTTTTTGTGGGCCGCCGATCACCTCGTGTGTTTAAATGAGGATAAACTCAAAACGGCAATAATAACAAGCACAGCAGAATGATGATTTACATTATCTAATCCAATGACAGTATATCCAATATTTACTTAATAATTAATTGTAAATTTTAAAATACATTATTGTAAACTAGAATGTCTAGCAGTCTGACACGAAGGTAAAAGGTAGGTATTTTTTTGCAAAATGAGAACAGTTTTGTTAAATCATTAGACAAAGATACCCCATTTAAAAAAAGAAATACCACGGTACCTTCTTACATAGATTCGGTATCTGATATCGTGCCTATTTCTACTGTGCTCGTTCTTTGCATCACTTTCAGTCAGGTAGTAAACTAGATTAGGAAGGTATGAAAAAAGGTCAAAATTTGGTGTTTGGCGTTAAGCAGTCTGCATCCCAATAACAGGTTTTCCACGTCTGCAAGTGCCCTTAGAACCAAGAACCTTATGATTTTGGTGCTCTGMGATTCGTCTCCAACCATGTACCATTTGCTTGTCATGTTCAAGCTTCCTGGAACCATACCCGACAATAACAATAACTTGGCTACCATGTCCTCCTGTTCATTCTAGCTTTGAGTGAAGAAATTTCTTCACTCAACGGTTCTAGCAGCAATGGGCCGGTTCCTATTCTTAGTATCAAGCTAATATAAATCCCACAACCAAAATCCAAACCAATTACCTACCTACTCTGTTCAGTACATCTAGTAGAATTAAGGCAATAAGCTACTGTACAACTGCACGGCGGTATTTGGTATTTGGTGATAATCAATGTAATTGTTATTTGTATTTCGCAATAATTACAATATGACATGTCACGGTGACAGTTACAAAATGGATCCACGGAGTAAAATGCATGGTCAGATGATAATTTCAATCAAATCAAGCGCGCCATGAAAAACCTCACTAAAGTTCCAAGGGACATCTGTTGGTTTTTAAATAAATTAAGCGGTATCGACAGATTTGGCAGCCAGTTGTCATGGCAAGCTGTTCCTCCACAATTAACCTCCGCGGTCACGTGTTCTAAACAGCTAAACTGTAAAAAATCCAACGCTGTCATACAATTTTCCCCCAAAATCATGTTGCCACTCGTTACTCTGGGAATAAATTGCGACGTTGTAATTTTTTGATTAAAACGGATAATAGTGCTTGTTGTTGGTGGATGTAGGCACTCGCCTTCATAGAAAGTACTACACCCTGCCCAGGCCCAGGGGGGGGGTCATGACCCCTCATTTGAAACCTTCCAACGATAATTTTATTATCATCCACGATGGGTCGAGTTTCTCTAATTTAAAACTAAATAAATTATAAATCTTATATTAAACCTCATTAAGAGCAGTCGCACTTTGGAATAAACTGAGGTCCAGAAAAAGTGGCAACATCCCCAATATGCAAACAATCCATTTAGATACAATTGTCAAGT
Organism: Rhyzopertha dominica; assembly: GCA_025024175.1. Classification (NCBI taxonomy): domain Eukaryota; kingdom Metazoa; phylum Arthropoda; class Insecta; order Coleoptera; family Bostrichidae; genus Rhyzopertha; species Rhyzopertha dominica. Next base: position 5,189,337 of record QCXZ01000001.1, on the reverse strand, counting down.
TTAAATACTGCAAGACCATAATCACTAAAAATCATATGTTTGTATTATTTAAAGTACTTTTGAAATAAGAACATCCGAACTGATAGATACATTCCAATTCTCAACGTATTATAAATCTTTATTGTCGACAAGATCAAAAGCAGAGGAGGTAACTGCAAGTTCCGCTTTTTTCGTACAAGAAACGGTTCTGTGAAATAAAAATTCCGGCAGAATGCGTCAGAACAGCCAGTAATCATTCATCCAGCTCGAACAACCAGTACAAGACAACTTACTGCTAATGTATTCATCGTTATTACCTGCCTTACATTGTCCAGGCGAGGAAATAACAACTGCGATTACACCCAAGACAAATTGATGTGTGCGTATGGTTCTTGCGGCCAAGGAGGCCGAACGCTTGAGAAGGGATGCTTGCATGCATATAAAACCTGAGGAATGATGGTCTTCCACGCTCAGTCCACTGAAGTGCCCGTGAATCGTGAAGTGAGTCTAGATCGCAGAATGAAGATGAAGACGACTGTAAGTTGATCCTTTGGGTCGCGATTTTTTTTCTGATTGTACTCTAAAAGAAAAATGCTTGTTAAAAAGGGCCTGTTATTTTCTTGTTTCGCAATTTTTAGCTAAACAATTACCCAAAAAAATTTGATTTTGGTATATTAAGAAAGAAATAATAAATTTTACACGCGGGTTTTGTTCGATCATATATCTTCACTTCACTTCACTTCACCTTTAGTATAAGCGTAGTCTATATAGTTAACCTTATCTAGAAGCTCAGTCCGTGTATAGTTACGTTGTGATTGCTAAGAACTTTATAGTTTTAAAATAAGTTACAAGTGGATAGATGTTTTTCATCTGAAGAATTACATAAGTTTGGACAATTTTCTAAACATAAAATGAGTTTAACTTGATGTATATACTAAATATACCCCATGTTTTAGGACACAAATATTTTTTACGAAATAAAATAACATCAAAAGTAAGCAAAATCCAGAATTATCAAAATTTTCACTGGTAAAAGGTTTAGGTAGGTAAGAAAAAAAGATGATAATTGGATGGTGATATATGACAGTTGGACACAAGAGAAAATGTAACATACATACACAGCATGTACAAAAATCTCAAAATCAGCAGTTCCAGTTACATTGTTACAAATACATTCAAAATATAATTTAAAATTCTCTCATAGTGCTTTATTTTCTTGTGTGACTTCAAGTTCCCTAGCTTCTAATCTAATACCAGGCCCATTACAAAATTTCGTGTTGATAATCTGCAAATTTTAACACAATTTCTGTATTTGCTCATTTTGTGATTGAGACAGAACAGAACAACACTCAAAAAAGATTATTCCTTGAAATGAGACATAAAAAAACGTAAACAAATAAGTAAATAATCGAACTGATATATAAGGACTTAATATAATATACAACACTATAATATTGTATAATAGTATAACTATCAGACTGTACCACAGATTAATTATTAAATGTTGCTGTTTTTGCTTTTTAAATTAACGAACAAATATGTTTAATGGAGTTATTTCCAAAATTTTATACGTGACAATTTCACAAAAATAGGATTTAATTTCATAGACCACATTCAAAATATTATTTAAATTCATCTCACAGTGCTTTGTAATTGTTTATGAGCATAAAAACAGATTAATCAAACGATAAGACCGCGTAATAAAATGACGCCGTTCCACTCCAAGTCTTCTAGATCCTAATCCCACTATTAAATTTCGTATAGATAATATGAGCTTTTTAACTCATTTTTTGAGTTGTTTTCAATTTTCTTAAATGGACCAAGATTGTGAGGAGATAATGATTAATTTAGGGTTTTGTTGCCATTCAAAATATGGGTTCATCATCAAAAAGGTAATTAAATTTCCTATAAGAATCACAATTGAACATATTTTTTTGTTGAGTAGCGGCCTTTAAATAACAAGATGTTTCAATCTTCAATACCTGAACACAAACGAATTTGAACAACCACTTTTTTTGGGGTGTTCACTACACATTAAATGCCCAGTAGATGCCTTTAACTTTCCCGTTGACAATTTGGGATAATTTTTTATACTTCCTAAAACAACTATGTCCTTCTAACCCCCTATCCCTGGCCGATTAAGTGATGTCTCAATAGTGTGAAAATATGTTTGAAAGGTTGTCGCCCTTCTTACATCTAATTCTTCTAACTCGCTCATTCGTGCCCTAACAACCAATTATGCCAGGAGCAAAAAAGAGCAGGTAAACACGACATTCTAGCCAAGAATACCTTCCCAAAAGTTTCCGCATGGAAGCGCCCATGGCACTGCACGGGTTCAGCCATGAACCTACCACACTCTTTGAGGAGGCTGTCACTTGTGCAGCCGGTGATATACAGCACCATATCCAGTGAATATGCATGGACTAACTGTTCCGACAGATTACGTAACCGTAGATGGTCAATATTATTCAAACTGCTCGAAAAAACGACCAGAGTTCAACGATCTTCCAGTACTTTTTTTTTACTCCGCTGTCATTAATCAAGCTGGTTTTTGTATATGGGGAAAAAGGTGAATAATCGTCTGCAGATGATGGCGTGGGAATTACAGGGGGATAGATAAGACCAGGCTGACGCAGTAACTGCCTACACACCGTGTATTACTTACTGCCCACAGTTCAAGTTCAAGAGCAATAATGTGTACTCATGGCTAAAAATATTGGTCATGTTGGTACACCTCGGAGAGCCAGTGATGTAATAAAAAATACATCGCATGGGCTTATTTTGACATAACTGAGTGTTCGGTTTGCCAAATAAAACGCTAGAATAAAAACTATTTAAAAAACTGCTTATTCATTCCTTTGATAAACCAGACGAACTTAAATATAACAATCTAAACCTATGAGGCAAACTGTTGAAAACTTTGCCAGTCTGACATGAAAAATAACGTTTAAAAATGTTCGATGCTTTAAAACGATAATAAGATAATAAGTGATTTTATTCTACAAGTAAAGTGGGGATTTATTAACAATAATTTAATAGGAAAAACCAGTGGCGTAGCCAGAAAAGTGTCTTGGGGGGGGGGCAAAGCTCCATACACATAAAAATGTTAAGTACAAACAAGAAAAAACAGAAGAGGTGTGACTTAAATTTTAATGTTTAATTTGCAAAAATGTTTATTATACAACAAACCAATAGTTTGCAACAAATTTGTACCGTTAAATGTAAAAAGCTGCTATTCCATTATCAATTTAATTTAGTTCCTGGGGGGGGGGGCAATTGCCTTCTTAAGGTAGCTAGTAATGTGTTCTCTAAATCTAAGAGCGGTATCAATAATTATGCCAAGATTACGAGCAGTGCTTAAAATGTATAGAAGAGTTATTAACTGACAGATTGAGAGATGTTCTAGCCCCCAGCAGATAATTGTTTATCCAGTATCTTTTAGATAAGCACGGAAGGATGCTAATAGGATGCAAGTCCTTAAAATCTGTAGGATTATTATTCTCCGGAATCGGCTTAACAAGAGAATGTTTCCAAGTAGAAGGAAAAATTTGACGTTCAATACAAAAATTTATAATACGTTTTAAAGCCGGTACAATTCCAATACCGTCAAAACTGGATGCTTTCGATTTTATAGTTTATCAGTTTAACAACTTTAGAATCGCCAGTAAATTTTTGTCAAATTCTTCGATATCAAGTTAGTGTTACAAGGGAAGGTCATTAATTACGGTCCCTAACATAGAAAGACACAAAACATGAAAATAATTATGTTTATTTTTCGACATAGTCTGCTTGAACTTCGATGCATTTGGTCCAACGAAGTTCCAATGCTCTGATTCCTCTAGAAAAGAATTCCTTTGGTTGGTCCTCTAACCAGTCGTTTACTGCTGTCATCACTTGATAATCATCGTCATATCTGGTCCCACGTAGATATTCTTTCAATTTCGGAAATAAGAAGTAATCACTGGGAGCTAGGTCTGGTGAATAAGCAGGATGTTTGTGCAATTCAAATCAATCCTGCGTCGTGAATAGCATTCATTGCAATATGGCTTTTTTTTGTACAGGAGCGTTGTCCTTATTAGAACAAAATTCCGTTCCTCAAGTTTCCCCTGTTATTGTGTGTCCACGTTTCAAAAAATCAACCATTAAAATTACGTCCGCATCCCAAAAAATTGCGGCCATAATTTTACCAGCATAGGGCATAACTCGAACTTTGTGATGCTACTCCATACTCTGGGTCAAAGTGGTGGACCCCTGTTTTGCTAAAAATTGCCAGAGTGGCTTCAGTATGCAGGCTCTCGAACGTTTCTGATCAGGCCTCAACATTCTAGGGACCCAGCGTGCAGATAACTTTTTAGGGCCTAATATATCTGTTAATATTTTTTCTATTGTGCCATATGAAAAGTTTGCCATAAACAGATGCAGGTTTTTTATAACTTCAATAGAACTGAAGTTTTTAGTTATTCGAATTATAAAGCCCAACATTTTATATGCCTGAAAAGCTGTGTTGTCTATGTGTAAGGAGGTCATTTTCTGGTCGAAAGTCCCAAATCTCTCACATGAGGAACGACCTTTATCTTATTATTGTCAAAGTTATAGTCAAAGGAAAATAATCTAAATTTACTAGTAAATGTGATAGTATAGCACTTACTGAAACATAAATTAAGTTTATTAATTTGACAGTAATTATAGGATTGGCATAGGTCGTTTTGAAATAGTATGCAGTCGGAAATCAGCTTAAAGAAGAAAATTGCAAAATTCATAATATATAGTGACATTAAGTTAAAACATTTAGAAGCTTTAGAACCGTGGTGTTGCCACCCTTTACATAACTTCTCTTCATCTCTCATGGCTGTGTAAGATGTAATCTCAACTTTAGCATCGCCAGGATGTGCTTGCACAGTAGGCAGAACCAGTTCTCTAAAATTAACTGGCGGATAAAAACAAAACCGATAAGGGCAACCTGTTGCATTTGAAGCCTCCTATCTGATCCTACGTCTTCCGACCAGATTGCTAGATTCCTCGGTAATAACATAATGCCAGTCCGCAGAATGAGTTGTGAAACGAATACTAATACCCGACACTCGGGTTCACTGGTACCTCGGTGTTTGTGTGTAATAAACAAGTATGGGTAGTTTTTATCGCGAGAGATACTCCTCGCTTTGCCGAAATTGTTGAATCAGTAATTAATATCTGGACACGGTCGAGAACATGTAAATGAGCGTGGCAAAAACTGGTTTCGGGAATTTATGGACGGAGTTGCCTGCTAATTGAGGATGAGAGGACGAAATTTATGTGTTTGCTCTGGAGAGGTGATAATTTCCGGTATTTGCTCGAGAAAAGTGCAATTAGAAACGTGGGGATGTTAACAACTCTATCGAGAATTCGTCATTCTTTCCTCTGCACTGTCAAAAGTGATAATTCTGAATCTCTTTTTAGAGGAACGACTTCCATACCACTATCTAGAGTGTCGGTGAATTAACGCATAAAAACAGTATAAAAAATAGCACAAATGCTAATGATATCAATAGACAAAAAATGTATCATCTGTAGATTTCGGTATCTATAAATTCTGAATCTTTTCACTTGGAATCTTGGAATCAAATTATAAATTGAGTGGTCACACTTTGATTATCAGCTTGCCTCCTCCTACATATAATTTTTTAACATTATTTTGTGTGCGAGTTAATAATATGATCAGAGCTTGAATGTCACAAAAAATGCATGTGCGTAATCAACCTTTATTTATATGCGTTTAGTCTTATCGGTGAGGTAATATATTCAATACGTTCTGACCAGTCTAATTTGTTATCTATAAGAAGACCTAAGTATTTATTTTATGTGCTGATTTCACCAGTTGCTTGATTATTAATTTGAATATTTACATTGCGCATATCGGAGTTTATTTTAAATTTGTTCTGATATAGACAACTTAAGTAAAAATTAAGGTCACTATTTACAATATTACTCCAAAAGACCAAGACAGTATCAATAAAGTGCTCTGATCCCACCCATTTCCAGACTTAGTACAGAAGTGAGTACAGTAGTGGACCCAATACAAATCCTTCGGGTTCACCGTACTTACTCCTTAGCATGTCGCTACTTACATACTGATTCCCTCCTATTAAATATGATTTAATTATACTAGGTGAGCTTCCTCTAAATCCCATAAAGTAGAGCTTTTTTAATAGAATCTCAATGTCAACTACGTCAAGGGCCTTTCTTAAATCAACAAATACTACTACAACAAAAAGCTATTCATCTGGAGAAATAGTTAACAAAATCCCTGGCTGCTATATTTAATAAACCCATACTGAAATTGATCCTTTTGAATGTATTTATGTATAAATAAATCCCAATATTCTTTTTGTAATTATTTTCTCTATAATTTTTGAGAAGACATTTATTACTGCAATTGGCCTATAGTTATTCATACAATCTTTGTTCCCAAATTTAAATATTTTCAACTGGAAACGTACCAGTTCTTAAAACAGTATTAACTATTTCGTTAAAATTTGTATAATGTTATCTTTCAAGTTTTGTATGTCCTTGGCTGTCACCCTATCATGACCTGGAGCTTATTTTGTTTAAGTTCAGATATAATTTCTTCAATCTCCCGCTCATCATTAGGCTCTACAAAACTCCTATTTTGACACGCAACTTCCACAAAATTAACATTTATTCCTAGAGCGTAGAGCCTGAATTTCATCATTAAGCTCTACCACAATATTTTTCTGTATCTGTAAAGTTTTGATTCTAGTGGTTTTAAATATTGTTTATATTAAAAAAGTTATTTACAAAATTCCGTCGTTATTTTACATTGGTAGTAGTTCTGATTTAATCAATTCTGATTCTTTTTTACACGCCATTATAATATCAATGAGGTCTTGAAATGACTATATTGTATTGCCATTTTTTATACTTTATAAAGTTCTTTGGGCTTACATATCTTAATGTTTTCTTTCAATGAAAATATTAGGAGTCTATGATCTCATAATGAAATATTCTCAACTTTAACCAATACCTATGTTGCTAGATCTACCACAATCACATGTTTTTTTTGGGATACTTACAGAGTAAACTATCCATATAATCCAAAAATACAGTACCTGAGCATGATGAAGATTATGATATATTTTCGCAGTATTGACCCAGGTACCTTTATAGTCATAATTTTGAAACAAAATTAACATCCATCATACATTAATTGATTATACGTTCCACAGGATCATAATATTTATAAAACATAAATTTAAGCCTACACAACCGGTAAGTTATTTTTAGGCTGTTAAGTATTCCAGTAGTGTAAGTACTGTACCCAATTCAGAGTGCGACATTCTTGGGGTTATCGATGTATGTGGGGAATACTAATTGATAAAAGTGGATTTTGGAATTCAAAGTTACCTTCTACAGCTTAGTGCTTAATTAAAAAAAGAGTGATTTGGACGACTGGCAAGCGACGGTTGCCTTATTTACTTGTAGCTGAATTTTCAAATTAATTTGCAATGCAATTCTAAAATGGGATATCGCAGTATGTTTCATACTAATGGAAGTAAATATGGAAGTAGCAAGTAACTAATTTAGCGAGCAAATAAAAAAAGACAACCCCTTAAAGACGTGTTTCCACGATTGGAAGAACTTAGAAAAAATAGTTGTTTTAAGGAAGTATCTCCTGCATCATCAAGAAATATAAATTCAGGCCACCTAGGCAAGAAAAAGTATATCACTTGAGAGCTGAACCAATAGCCAAAATTGAAAGTTTTAATTGCTGTTGCTGAAACCTACAATTCACGCACCTCTTCATTGTATATTGAACCGAAGAAGTCGCTTATCCCTCGTCACGTTTTTTAAGCTTCGTCCGCATTTTTAATTGCCGGCAAATTGCCAAACTGGGCCCACTGAGGCCGGCAAAAACTCGTCTTCACTATCGAAATCGATGGTCCGGTTCGGCGTTACAAACAATGGCACCAACAACTCCTTCTTTTTTGTAAGTCACACCGGCGTCTGGTTACAACAGATGTTAATCTGTACTGCAGACAGGTGCTGCGGGATTCTGAAATGAATGACCGTGTTCTTTTTCTTGTTTCCCCGAAGGTTTTGTTGTTTAATTACGGGAGATTATAGAGTCGTTTTGGATTTTGTCACTTGGGTGGGCAACAGAGCCGATGACGTTCAAGAAGCGCGAATAAGATGATAAAAACTTACCTGGGTTTTTGAAATTCTTTGAACATGGAAGTCGTGAACGCGAGCGTGAACTGCGAAATAGTGAGGACCACTTGTTTACCTTTGTTAAGGTACTGTTTGTATACTTTTTGTATGAGTGTGTTTATGTGTGTTTTAATGTTTAGAAGATTAGGTACAACCTTTTTATTTCTGCAGCGTTTCAAAAATACTAATCGATTGACGAAGCTCGCTTACTTCAATGAAGTCCTTTCTAGTCTTCTGCGTACTCCTAGCATGTACTCTACGATATTAAAGAAAGGTAAACTACCGTAGTTTTCTAATTCCGTTGAAAATTATATACCAGGGCTTCGACTAATCAAAAAAACAACGTAACTCTTCTATACCGTGGTGCCAAGTAACAAAAGCATCATCTGCATTCCTATACCAGCATTGATTATAGGTCTTACGGGGATATTAGTTTTATGGATTTTGGGTAAACCGTACAATTTAATACCCTGCAATCGGAAACAGTTAAAAACGAATTTTCCTCGTATAAAATAACCAAAATTCTAGTTCTGAAGTATTAATCCACGTATTACTTTATGTTTGTTTCTATTATGTACCCTCTAAAAGATCAAAAAATCTCTTTCTCTTTCATACAGTGTGTACCAGGAAGCTTCCGATTTTATCGGATAAATTGTTAACTACAATCTGCTTGAAAATTATAAACTTTTCTAACAACGGGTGCGCCATCTCGAGCTTTGGTATGGAAATATTGAATAACTTCGACAAGTAGTGAAAGTGAATGTTTGTTAGTGTTTTTTTTTATTTGATTTAGTCCTTTACAATTTGTTTCAACTGTACTTAGAACACAACATCTAACAAATGACCACCTTTTCGAGCCACACAATATTGTGCTCTTTTTTTCGAATTTTCCAATGCTTTGGCCAGAATTTCGGGCGATATTCCCCCTATTTCAGCTCGAATATTGGCCTTGACTGAGCGCTTCCAATGTCGTGGGCTTGTTGGCGTATACTTTACTTTTTAGATAACCCCACAAAAAAAAGTCCGGCGGCGTCAAATCCGGCGATCTTGGAGGTTACTCAATATCGCCACCTTTCGACATCAAATGGCCGGGGAACTTTCGCTTCAAAAAGTTCATCGTTTTCATCGCCATGTGGCGCCGTCTTGTACAAACCAGAAGTTCAATAAATTTTTTTCGCGCATTTTTGGAATCACATAGTGCGTCAAAATCCACCGTTAATGGTCGCCATCGACGGTTTCGCCTTCACGAAAGAAAAATGGTCCGATGATGGTTTTGGCGCTAACGCCGGCCCAAACAGTGACTTTCTGGTCATGCAATGGCTTCTCGTGGATAATGTGAGGATTGTGTGTGCCCCAGAATCGACAATTTTGTTTGTTCACTCCGCCAGAGAGATGGAAATGGGCCTCGTCCGTGAACGAAATTTGATTCCAAAACTCGGAATCAACCTGGGCCATGCGAGCCACGCTTTTTCCGTATTCCAAGCGACGGGGCTCGTCTGTAGGCAATAATCGTTGAGTTATTTGCACTTTGTAAGGAAACATGAAGATCTTCCTTTAAAATCCTGCTAAGAGTGGTTCCTTTGATGTTTAGCTGCTGGGCACAGTGACGATACGACAGATTTGGGCTTCTCAAAACACTCTGCTTGACAGTTTCAACAATTTTATTGGAACATCTTTTTCGAACTGAAATGCGTTGATGATTTGCCACAGACCCCGATTCTTAGAAATTTTTAGCTACATTGCGTATGGTGTTACGACCGCGGTATTTTCGACGGTATGCACTTTGAGCAAGCACAATTGAACGACCGTTTTCCAAATACATGGTCACAATATCCGCGCGTTCTTTAGGTGTAAAGTTATTCATGGTTAAAATTGTACTGAAATGACGTTTCCAAATTATTTTTTCTCAAGTCATACCGACAATGGATAACAAAGTTATTCAATATTTCCATACTGAAGCTCGAGATGGCACACCCTGTACAACATATGAAAAGCATGTAGAACTATCGTAACTTGGTCTGCTAAATACTGTAATATGTAAAGTACTGCAGTTGGTAGATTTTACACATGCAAAAACCACGTAAAAATTATGTCCCTATTTTTTGATTTTTTGATCAGCGGGGTGTCTGTATGAGTTTTTTTATGCCGGCTTGTCATGAAAATATAAAACAAATGACAGTTAAATATAGACCAATAACTTTAAGTGGTCTGTTTAACCTTTGCAATTTGATGGAGTTAGTTGACTGGTTTTTTGTTGATAATAAATCTTTAACGCCGCAATACATGTCTTCTAAAAAGAAAATTAAACTTGGAGTGCCCCAAGGATCGGTTCTGGGTCCTACCCTTTTTATAATATTTATAAATGATTTGCACACAGCAGTCACATCCACCAATTTTATACTATTTGCAGATGATACTACGTCATATCATTCTGGTTATTTTTTTTGGAATATCAACTTAGAGTAATGGATTGGTTTACTATAATCTGTTTGCTAGTAAATCATAGTGACACAAAATATCATTTTTTCAGCGACAAAAGGTATCTATTATAATGAATCTATCAAATTGCTTGGAGTTTTCTTGACTCTACCGTGACATGGGGAACTCATATTTACTTAGTATCAGAACTATCAACAACACTATTTATGCTTCTAGTTAACTTCATGTGTTTCTAATAAAACACTAATTACCGCCTATCATGCTTTAATTCGCAGTTAAATTCTCTTCATGCAAAAAAGTATTAAGATGCAAAGAAAGTGTATCAGAATTATTGCAAGACTAGGATTTCGAGATGATTGCCATGAATTTTTCAAAATGTTTAAAATGTTGACAGTTCCATCTACATATATATCACAGAGCCTTCTATTTATACATAGTAATGTGAATTGCTATAACAGGGCAGTCACATTTATGTCACCATAAATCGGCATTTAATAACATCAAATTTTTTAAGACTTTCAGAAGCAAGAAACAGCACAAATTACTACGGTATCAAATTTTATAATATACTGCCTAACAACATTAAGAACCCAAATTTCAGTAAATTTAAATTTGTTGTAAAATATATATTAATCTAGGATTTTTATTCCTTCTCGTCATGACGAGTGTAATTTATTTGTAAAATCTAAGCACGTTATAGTTATTATTATTATTAATGATTGAAAATGCTTTGTGTCAAGCGGAAATGATAAATTGTGGTCCAGTAAGACTTGCCTTTAATAAATTCATTATTTTGAGTAGTACTTAAGCCTAAAACAAGTTCAAGTACAAAACGACCGCAACACGACACCAGAACTGCAAGAACCTTTCCCAACATCCTACATCTGGCTTCTCCGCCCATAATTCAGCGTTATCACCTTGGCAATTCCAGTTTTCGGCCAAATCCGCGGTCAATTAGGTGACCAGGACCAGATAGGGGCATTAAAACTGCATTATTTCACAGTAATTAAAACCAGTCTGCGGGATCGACCTCAGCTGTCCGTCCTTGTCATTATAAATCGACTTGAGGTGCAACAACACCGGGAAAGAAAAATACCCGCCCGAAAATTAGCGTTCCCGGATGACCGACGACTACAGCGTTTTATAATTAAGTTAGCCATGTTCTGTTAAATAGCTAATAAATTAGCGGACGGGCGTGGGCCGTTGCCGAAATTGTAATAGATCTGTCACCCAGACGGGTCGCTAAAATCTTTTCGTAATGGTATACGTGGGCTATGTATGAACGATGGCGTAATGTCAACAAAAATAACTTTTCAATTATTTTTTTGCATTCGCTCTCTAAAATTTTTGTGAACGTAATAGTGGCTCTTGCCGGCCTAGTACGCTAAACTTGCTATGATATTTGAAGATTTTTTAAATTAAGAATACAGTATAATTCGAAACAGCAGTATTTATAAATATCTTAAACATTTTCGTATAAAATAATACCTATACAGGCTGTTTCACGAATGATAATGACCCTGACGAAATTAAAAATGCAACCCAAAATACATTTGCAGAGGTAACATTGATAATTGTTCATCGTCTTAAAAAAATATAAAACGTAGAGAGCTGTATAAATTCATAAATTGTGACAAACTTCAATGATTTGCTTTAAGTAAATTCGGTATTGTGAAACAAATTTTATTTTTGAAAAATGTTTATTCAATAACATTAATATAATAAATGCTCAAAATGTTGCCCTCCGCTATTTTCACAAGCTTGAATTCGTGCCCAAAACGATCTTTTAACATGCATTAATTTCTGGAGTGATGGATCTACATGCATCACGTATTTTATTTTCTAAATGTTCTACACTTTTAATTTGTGTTTGGTATACTTGCTCTTTTACCATTCCCCACAGAAAAAAATCCAAAGGAGTAAGGTCCGGGCTTCTCAGTGGCCAAGAATTAATTGAACCTCTTCCTATCGATCGGTTAGGCAAAACCATATCAAGATAATTTCGCACTATTCTATGATAATGCACAGGTGCCCCATCTTGTTGGAACCATAGATGTTGTCTTACTTGTAAATTTACATTTTGGAGAAGTACCGGTAAAATGTTTGTTAAAATATTTAGATAAAGTATTGCTATTTAAACTATCGCGAAAAAAAATAAGGCCCAACAATTTGATTCCCCAATATTCCGCACCAGACATTCGTCGAGTAGATAGTTTGAACATGTCCTTCTCGAATCCAATGTGGACTTTCTTACGCAAAATAATGCATGTTGTTTGTTAACTCCACCATTATTAGAAAATCTTGCTTCATCTGAGAAGCAAATGTTATAAAATCTCACATTCAAATTTTAGTGTTCCCGAAAAAAGTTACAAAAAGCCAGTCTTTTAGGATAATCTGTCTTCTTTAAGGCCTGAACCAATTGCAAGTGATACGGATGAAATTGATTGCCTTTAATTATTGGGTGTACTGAAGACAGACTAATACCGGTTGCTCTTGAGACTACCCTTTGACTAATATGAGGATTTTCGTCAATCATTTCCAATACTCTAACTTCATTGTCAGGGTCTGTTGCTGTTCTTTTTCTTGACTTTTTCAGTGGTGGCCAGTTTGCCCTTAAAGTTAATTCAATWCTCTTGAAAATTGTACCGGCATGAGCTCTTCTATTTKCAATCACCATAAATCAAAATCATATCTGATTTTTTTTCATTTGAATACATTTTGACTTTTAATAAATACAGTGACAGGGACCATAGCGCATAGCCGTCATGGATTCCCAATTTATTTTTAAAATAATACCGTATGTAAAATAACCACATATGAGAATGTATTTTGGGTTGCATTTTTAATTTCTTATTTTTGCCATTATTAAATATGAAGGGGTCTCACATAAACCCTGGTTGAACATTGCCAGTACTTTACATGTTTCTTCCATAAAATACTACAGTAGCTAACTATTATTAGTGTAAACGCCTGCCCTGGATTAACCCAAATTTCAAGGTATTACATTAAATACAAATCTTCATATAAATTTAGTTTGGTTTGCTTGCTAATTTATCAAACTTATTCTATACATCCATTTTTCTTGTGGTTAAGTGAAAGAACACCAACTGTTCTCCACAGTGCTGAACTTCGCCATTTTGTTGAGTACTTAAATACTTTTTTATAATTTATATATTTTTTTAGCTCTTTGTGCAACAAGCTGCATAGTGTTTGCGTCTTTAATCACTTATGTTTCAAACATCGCATATTTGCTATTAACTCAGATAGGGGGAGAAAAGTTAGGAGAACTACTTAAATTAGCTTTGTATTATTTAGTGTCTAAGGAACATTATGATACTTTAACACTGTCGCGGTTAACGTCCTCGTAGGGTTATTTTCATATTCAAAAGAGATTATCAATAAAGGGTTTGTTTCTTTTTGATGTTATAATGTACCATTTTTCTCTTATTTTCAGACATTCGCTGCTGCACTTTCATTCCTCATCTCCCTGGCATCAACAAGCCCCTACCTATACAACCCTTACTACAAATACCTAGGATACACTCCAAATTATTTCAACCAGTTCAGTTACGGAACTAACACCCAGTCATATCAACCAACCATACAACCCACATATTCCCAAATTCCTTACGAAGACAACAGCATCAACTCTTTCCTCAACCCCACAAACCTACCAGGAACCCTAAACGTCTTGGCTGAAGTCCCTACCTCCATATCGACCAGATTCACGTCAGTTCCAATGGTAGTGGTGTCCAAAGAAACAGTGAACATGGTGAATAAGGCTCAGATTATGGGAGCCTCCAAACAGCAACCAACCCTTGTAGTCAGGGTGCAAAATAACAGACTAATGCAGTGCACGCCTGCGGTTAAGATCGTCCTGGAGGAGCCTCTAGTAGTTTATAGTTTGAGAAGTTCGATCGTCTTTCCTTCAGATGTTTCTATCAGGTTTGGGAACTTCAGGATTCCTATCAGAGTTGGTGCTGTTATTGCGCCAATAGCTCAAGACACGTATGTTTCCGCTGAGACTCCGGTTTACCTTAAGGTTGTCTATGCTGTATCCACTCGACCTTTGAATGTGGATTATGTTAACAACGTTAAGGATGTGGTTGTTACTCCAGACACAGACGCAGTGGTGGTTGAAAGTGAACCTCCAATTAACTTACCTCCCAAGAACATAACGATKTTGAACTTCCCAGAGACGATTGGGGAACCAKCCGTGTCGGTGGATGAAGAAGACGAAGAGCTAGGTATATGATTAATTATTGCAAATATTGAGTTGTTATTACCTTTTATTTTTCAGTTAACCGTAACCCTCCGATAGTACTGGCTCCAGCTGGTATAGTGCAGTCATCTCAACCCCAAGCCATAGTAGAACCTTTCCACAACTCAAAGGAATCTCCAGTACTTACAGCTCTTAGAGAAGAAGCGTTAAAGCGTCGATATTAAATCTCGACCTGGAGGTCTCGCTTTTAGTTTATTTAATAAATAAGTTTAGAATTGTAGGTACTAAGTATCAAACTAGCATATTCTCGAAAAATCTCATATTTTTACTGTACAAAAATAAAACATTAAAACACCTAACTAACAGTTGATTCACTACTGGATTCCTCAAGGACGTTAATATTTGGATGCATCTCATGCATGTGCCTGGATTTTAGATGGCGATCTAGATCCCTTCTCCTTACCAACACCTTTCCACATAAATCGCATCTAAAACGATACCTGCTGTATACGAAATCAATTTTCACAGTTACACTTACTTGTATGGGGTATCTCCTTCAGCGTGCAACCTAACATGCTTGTTTAAGTTGCTAGGATCCCCGAAAGGCCGAAAACAAAATTTACACTTCAAAGGCTTGTAACCAGTGTGCGTCCTGATGTGTATCTTCAATCCATACTTCCTTGAATAACACTTTCCACAATACAAGCAAATATGTCCTTCCTTCGATTTTCCCAACCCGCTCACTATGCTTTCCATGTGGGCTTCATCCTTGACTTCGTTGCTGGTTAAGCCACCAAACAAGCTTCGAGAAAATCTAAGACTGTCAGATTCTTCCTTCTTGAATGGCTTGAAAGCTGAAGATTCCGAGTATGGCCTAAACAAGCTTCGAGATTCTAGGCTCGGCCTTGCCATTGTCAAGTCTATAGCTTTCTTCTGAATGGAAATGTGTGGCGCMAAAGRGAAGTTGAMGGTTTTGTTGAGATCACTGTTGCAGTCTTTTGTAAGATGAGTGGAAAGCTTCTCCCAAAAAGTTGAGATGGGATATCTCTCACAATCAAGGGTTATGTGCAGCTTCAGTGGATTAGGAGATTCGTATAAAGTTGAACACCTGGTGCATACGTATTTTCTTTGACCTACAAGAATTATATCGTGGTCAAGATTACAGCCCGATAAAGTTTTGGTTTAACAAACATTCAGAAGAGAGTACAACGTTTAAAATGAACTAAATACTATAGAGTATTGGCATCAAAACAATTGTTATGAGGAAAATATTTTACAGTGTCCAAACGCGTCCATTTTATATTCATTATCACTCCTTTAGCATTATAGTTATAAACATTTTGTGTGAAATTTTATTACAATAACTTACATACGTTATAAAATTGTTTAAAACTGTTTATACTTAGTACCAATAAGGCTTCTAGTATCATTATGTTACACATTAAAAAATGTACTATAATAAGCAGTATTGCTCCACATTCCGCTAAGTTCAGGAAAGTTAGGTCCTATTAATTCGCCGTTTAACTGGTGCTTAAGAATAAGATAATATTTCATGGTTTATCATTGTTCATAACTAAGGCCATACATGACTTGGCGTCAACCATATCCATCTTAAATTGCTCAAGCAATTTGCTGGAGACTAATATGGTGGATCATAAGCAATCATTAATATAAGTGAGAAACAGAATCGGTCCAAACATTGAGCCCTGAGGTATATCATAACTATTCGAAAGGCGAGTCAGCCCTGTGGAAGAGAGCAAAACAAATTGTCTTAGAGGATCTTAGAAGATAGATCATGTATAGACTTGATCAGTGCAATAATGTTCCTATGAAATAAATTAAAGGCTTTTGACAAGTGATAGTTACAAGCTTTAAGAGTTGATAGAACTTTTTCACTAATATTGCAATAGCGATAAACGTGTTATTTCTCAAATCAAACTGATATGGTATATATACATCGATATGATTTTTTTTACCAAACTTTCAAATATTTACTGCTTCTCTAAACAAAAATTTTGATTTCTGTAAATCCTTAGGAGCGATATAGAACAATTAAATAGTAACTATATATTCTATATTCAAAGACGTTATTTCTTTTAGGATCAATAAAAAGCAAAGCATGCGGATGCATTATGAATTAATATATTGTTAAAACGTTCAAAAATTTCTTCAAGACTTTGCAGTTTAATTGCGTTTTTATATTATATAAACCTACAAATGCAACTCGTCTAAAAGTGATTCTACTTTGACATCTGGAGTTATTAGCAATGATTATTGGTTTATTCTTGTAGGTTATTTTTTAAGAATACCAAGTTACTTAGTACTTCCTTTTATACACATGATTCTACAGGAATCGTGGCTTCCAAATTTTCTTTTTCGTCTTTCATAAATGCAATAATTTTCTTTATTAAATCGCGATTTTTTTTCGTTCAACGCAATCATTTTAACAAGTTTTAACTGAAAATACTGCGCATTATTTCCATTCTAGAGATAAAATAAGATTGATCATTTATGGAGTTACAGTGCTTTACAAGTATATAATAAATGGGTAGTTCAAATAAATTGCAGTTCCTAATATTTATAAGGTTTATTGAAAAGCTTGTTTCGATATTTATTTATCTATTCCACATTTTTCAAGAAACACTTAAACAATCATTAAAGTAGGTACTTAAGAAAACGCTAAGATCCCACACAAATTATCTGAAATTTTGGCTGCAGGTAATAAATATAATATGTTCAGTTTAGTAGAAACTAATGTAACGCTATTTCATACAGAATTTGTATTCTAGGATATTCAAGATCAATTTTTGATTCAATGATTCATGTAGGGAACAAAGATTTATATGTTATCAGCAGAACTTTATTTCTTTTAGAAAGAGTATTAAAACCGCATTTAATGTAAACATACACCCGCACACACATATATAAAACTATTAAACAGTACTCAAGCTTGTTAAAGAGCCCAAAATTTAAGTCATCTCGTAGACATTTTATGTGTTTGCTAACAAAAAATTCAATTTTGAACGCTTTGGACATGTTTATTTAAACCGTCTCAAGAAGTTTTTAAATATCATAACTCTTTTACCTTGTATGTTATGTGGAGTAAGAAACGCCACCTGGAGCATGGCTAGGACATCTTCAGAAAACCACATCAAAAGTTCCTCTCCACTTTCTATCGGTTTGACGCTCTGAAGAACTAGTTTCGGTTCGCGGATTAAATCACTGTGTTTTTCAGGATGCAGCAACTTGAGCTGGACGTTGTAGCTGTGACAGTCGTCGGAGATCCTAATCGCTCTAATCCAGTGCATGTTTTCGCATAAAACGGATTCAGAATTCCTGTCCAGTTCGATCATTCCTTTGGAGTTGGTAACTACAGACACCTGACGAGACACACTCAAAAATTATGGTCAAAAAGAACGTAGGCACCTACCTGTACAACATCGGAATGTCCCCTCAATGCATCAGGATTTACAGGGAGACTCACGGCACCCTGAGGAATGCTGGAAGAAGCAGTAACCCTTCCGGGCACCAGCAACTTCGAAGAACCAGTGGCGAAACTCAAAACTTGCTCGCGAGGTATCGCCTGCGGAAAAGGCAAAAACGAGAACATCTTTCAAAATGCTGGATGGGCACTGACTAATCAAGTGATACTTGCCATGTTATAACCACCACCCACCACCCTCCGTGGGGGTTGGTCCAGCGAATTTGCTATGGACTGGATGACGCGAGGGTTGGCCTAAAGATCACGTATATGGTGGGTAATATTAGGATTTGCAATTTTTGCACGTGGTCGTTCACAGGCTTGTTGATTTGGCTGGATGAGGGTGGCTTTTGGAGATAAAATGAGAGGGAGAGCGTATAGGTTGGTCGGAGTTTGTAATCCTAAAATGATGTCTTGACAACTTGGCATAAATTCCAGAATTCTACATCATCCAGTGTTCTACTCGTAATAATGTTAAACAACAGATCAAATTTTAACATTTTATTTGGAACTTTATTTTGGAACAGATAGATTCCATGAGTTCTTTGACTTTTTAATAATAATAAATAAGTTTATTCCAGCAGACAACTAGTGTCTATAATGGTACATATTAATAACAAACAAAATGGCAGTCAGAATAGAATCCATAATGTACATAAGTAACCAAATATTCCAATTCATTCATACTAATCCAGTTATCACATAACACTGTTTACAACGCAACATCGTGTAACAATAATATCGCCTATAATTACATCTCAGAAAAGGTATCAGTAAGCGTACGCTTTGTGGATCGGGTGGTAAAATCATCAAAAAATATATCCATATCTATATCCCTAGCTAAACTGTTATACAATCTGAGACAGCCAATCAGAGGAGACAGCTGACAGCCCTTGGTACAGTAAAACCAATGGTTTCAAGTAATTCAGAACATGAGAACTCCCCGCGCAATAGTTTTTGAAGAAATACTAAACAGAGAGTTTTTCGTCTAGATACAAGGCTGGTTTCCCCAACTTCAGTAAGGAGTTCTCTTAACTCACAGTGTCTCACTGGATATCTATTAAACAATTTTAAATGTAGGTATTTTGCATACTTTCTAAGGACATTCTCCAACATATTGATATAATTCTGATGATAAGGGGTCCAAACAACACAGCAGTATTCAATCCTAGTTCTTACTAAAGTGTAGAATAACAGTTTTATTCAAGCTACATTTACAAAATCTGCAGCATTTCTAAGTATAAATCCCAAAGTTTTCAATGCAGTGTTTGTTAGCCACGCTATATGGGGAGAAAATGACAGAGCCGTATCCATAAGCACCCCCAAATCAAATATTTCATTACAGCTCTCAAGGGGATATCCATTGATGTTGTAATAATAGTTTACTAAATTTGACTTTCTCGCAAAAGTAATTTTTTTAAATTTTTTATATTTAATTGCAGCTTATTTTTATTACACCACGCAGGGCTCTCACGCTATCCATATGATGACTTAACTTGGTTTTTCTATAATTATTCCAGTGCCTCCTCTTCATTTTTAGCATAGATATTATTTCTGTAGTGAACCAGGGTGGATATTTTGTTTTTCCAGGCAGAAAAATTTGTCTAGGCACAAATCTGTCAAGAGTATCATAAAGAATAGCATAAAATTCATCACACGCATCTTCAGAAGTCGAAGACCTCAGGACGGATGACCAATCAGTAGTGGCCAATGCAGAATACAAACCAATAAAATTGGCTCTGCGGAAGTTGTACTTTCTTTCGTCACAGATAAAGCTGTTAAAGCTGTTAGGCTATACTGTTCGGGCTTTTTTACTAACAGAAAAAGAAGTGAACGGTTGCGTTAGGGGAGGAGTTCTTTCAACATAGTTAATAATGGTAATAACACTGGGTGCATTGCT
The DNA here is from genome assembly GCA_025024175.1 of Rhyzopertha dominica. NCBI lineage: Eukaryota > Metazoa > Arthropoda > Insecta > Coleoptera > Bostrichidae > Rhyzopertha > Rhyzopertha dominica. The sequence continues at coordinate 5,169,111 of QCXZ01000001.1, read as the reverse complement.
TCAAGTAAAAAATTGAAAATAGTTAAAGAGGATATATCAACTTCAAATAAATGTTACTGGATAGATTCGCAAAACGTTCTTTATCGAATAAGGTCAGAAAGTTATAATTACAAGGAGTCAAGACACAAACTTCTCTTTGAATAGATGGTTCTGAGTTCCTCGGAGATCTTCACTATTTAATTAATTACATGAACGTTCAAGGCTTGCATATAGAAAATCTTAATAGAATAGAACTGGTACTGGTCTGCTATGTTAATATACCAGTAGATAAAAGAAACATTGAATTGCCAGATGATCACAGGTTTTCTAGCTGTCAAAAGCTGGTTAGAAGTACTGCTTGGATGTAGATAAAGAAAAGAAGAATAATTAACACATTATAGTTGAGGAAATAAATGCTGCAGAAAAAGATTGGTAAATTATTCATGGGCTGCCCTTACTTGAATGACAGTTGTGTTCCTTGCAGTCTTCATGCATCTCATTAGATTTTTTTTTCATACTTTCTGATTATTTTGTATACATATAATATGTATGATAGATATAATCTTTGTGCTTATTTGTTCAACAAGAAAAGATATAGTATTATAGTTTATTTAATAACCACGAGGTACGAAGTTGAGGAGGAACAATTAACTCACAACACTCCTATGTATGTTATGACGAATGCTTTTTTGTAATATTATTTAAATACTTTTTATTTGTTCCATCACCTATGATTTTTGTGTATGCCTGTTTATAAGTTCACATTTTTGTAAAATCACAATCTGTTTTATGTTCATTCTCACTACAGTTAATGTAAGATCATCTGTATTTTTGGTGGTATTTACAAATATATGTATGTATAGAGCTTGTTACACCTACTTATTTGTTCATTCATACACTTTTCCTGGGTTTAAAAGCATTAAAGCCTTTACTTAGCCTTACATTCGCTGCAAAAATGGGAGGTATCGCATCTTTCAGTCTATCCAATACAGAGATAAAAAAGTCTTTTCAAGTCATTCCATTTGGGAACGCTCTATTATCGTTAATGGGTTCACCTTCCAAAAAATAAGCTGCGTTTTGTCATACATCCCCAAAATTTCTTCAAATTCCAGTCAGCCCTCCGCCATAATCACTGCTGCACCTTGCGCCGAACCAAACACGTGTCACCATTCCCTGACACGTGCTGGATCCCACAAACACTTGCCGCAATACCCACCTCTCGAAAATGCAGATCGGGGGTTGATATTGGCAATCAGTTTACTTGTTGTTTGCATCAGGTTGACAGGCGGCAGCTGCTAGCATCAGATGAAACCATGGGGGCGCGAGGGTTTTTCATCTGGTGCACACGCAATTAATAATGACCGCAGAAAAATTGCGAAGGCGATTTTTAAAGCCAAAGACAATTGTTCCTAATAAAATTCAGGAATTGGGGRGGCTGCGATGAAATCTTCTTATGGCAGACTTTAAAAATGCAAACATCGCAGTCATATTTTGAAGAAAACTGGTAAACGATGAGTAAGAATAAAAATCTTCATTTACCCCGAAGAATTTTGAAACAACGCCCGGCATTTTTTAACAATTCTTGTTCCTAAACAGGTCCGGCTGCTACGCGCACTTGCCTTTGTAATTCACCCCCTATTAAATGTTCATTTAGGCGTCACTCATCCTCCCCTTTGTGTACCCATCGCAAATGGCAGTTCCTGGTTCGTCATGGCTGTACCGTTCCGAGCTCGATTGATTACGAATTTAATCCTAATGCGATTTCGGCATTGTACTAGGTGGAGCCTGTGGCATGTGTGTTTAAGGGTTTAGAGGCTAGTTGGGACAAGAAATATCAATTAGGGTTCGAACTAAAAAAGGAACAGTACAAAATAGCATCTTCTGGGCACAGGAAACAGGGTTCGGTATGCTCTATTACGATCTCTTCCTTTCTGGAGTTCCTCAAGAATCTAATTAAGGCTCTCTGTTGTACGATATGTTTATTTGTGTCTTCTGCAGCTTGTTTAGATCTTGTAGCCTAGTGTTTGCTGGTGACCTAAAACTTTTTTTTGTCTCTTGACCGGTAGTTGTTCTGCTTTTGCAAGCTGATCATCCTTCTAGATGACATTGTTGTGGAAGCAGTTTACAAATTGATAGATTGAGTGGTGAGGATCAGTTAACTGCACGGCTAGATCGCCAGATTTAACAAAACGTGACTATTTTTGTAGGGCTGTGTTTCAGAGACTTCGTAAGTTCAGGACAAAGGTATCTAGTTGTTGCAAAACATTTAAAACGACCACCTCTTTATGATGTCATTAGAAATCATTGCACAGATTTGAAAGAAACTTTATGCATTGATTAACAAATGGTTCCATTTAAGGGACACGACTTCTCAGTAAAGCAATATGTGAAAAATAAAGCAAGTCCTTGGGGTGTAAAAATATTTGTTTTGTGTGGAAGATTTGGAATGGTTTACGATTTTGTTATTTAACAAGGGGCTTCTACAGACCTAGACCTAGACAATTTAAAAATTTTTGGCCTTGGTGTATCAGTTATAAATAAGGTGACCAACCGTCCGGATTTAGCCCGGACAGGTTTGTATTTTTGCCTATGAGTCCGTATTTAATATGGCATCCGGATTTGTCCGGATTTTCAAAATTTTGTTTGGATTTGTCCGGTTTTTTTAGGGTTTGGCTAAAAAGTGTGCAAATATGTGCACAACATGGTATTTTACTTTTTCATTGTTGCCAGTCTTCTCATGCTTCAAGCTTCATGGAGTCAAGCGTTGCTAACTTCATAGTTTCATCTGTCACATTAATGTCAGCCATAGACATCTAATCTATTATGTATATGGCTAATTGTTAGGGCATGCGCGAGAAAATATTGTAACGACCCGTAAGTCGCCATATTGCTCGTTCGTAGGGCAGCGAGTCTGCGCAGTAACTCCCTGGTTTGACAAAGTGAATGGTGAGAGAATCGGTGAGATGTGCGGCAGGTCCTGTTGTTTGTTGTGACGTTATGACGTTTCCGTGTTATAATCTCTACTGCGCATGCGTCTGACCCTACATGTCCGWGGATCATTTATCACAAAMTCTTWTTAGTATTATATTAAACTTCTAGGTATTTAGTTCTGTGGTGTTAGCGCACAATTGCGTAGCCGGCATAACCTAAAGCCTGACCATTCCTCTTTACTTTATCCTATATTATAAATAGCACCATGGAGGCGTCCGGATTTTCTGGGTTAGTAAGTTGGTCACCTTAGTTATAAATCATCTTTCAGAACGAATGCAAATAGAAAGGCACAAGCTGTACTTTGACAATTATTTTTCGTCGTTTAATACTTCCTCGTAAAATTTGCACTATATGCACTTTCACCCGCTATTTTATTTATTATACAAGGAGTTTACAAAGTTTGCAACATTCAATGACATATGCCAAATACTCGTTTGACATTACAAGTAAATTGACAACCTGACAGATCTCTATCGTATACATTCTGTACTTCCCCGAAATTAGAAATGGCTGACGTTCACTTTAAACTAAAGCATCTGTGTTTCAGTAAAAGTAAATACCTTTTAATACACAAAAACGTATTATGCTACAGTGCAGTGTTGTGGTCTGGAAAATTGGTAAAGGATAAATAAACTGTGGATAAAAGATGATGGGTAAGTTCCATTTAATTTGAATTATATAAACAAGGGTTATTCATACCTGTTTTTGTTCTTAAAAACGTAAACTCTAATCCGTTAATTTTATTAACGTATTGTGCTCCTTGGATGGTAATAAGCTTATGTATCAGTTGAATAAAAAAAAAGATGTTGCAAGTAATCAATTTTTATTAATATACTTGTGTCATGAAAAACACAGTTTATAAACAATTTTCTTACTAAATTTCCTAATTACAATTCTTTATCAAACTTCTGCTCTATTATCAGTTGAGAGTAATAATTTAACTAAAAACCTAAGGTAACCCAAATACTAGAACACAAAAATTACTGTAGATTATCACAAGGACTTTGACTAGATGTCACATTCAGTCAGTCCCGAAGTACTTTTGCCCAAAATGATTGGGAGCCACAGGATGGACCTCCGAAGTCAAGATTTTCATCTGAAACAGAAATATTAAATAATCCAAGGGGAACAAGAATAATTTTCCGAGGACAACCTTTGGAAAACTTTCTAATATCGTTTGCACAGCCACAGGGGTACAAAATAGATTGCTTAGGATGATACAGTCTTCGTTCACACCGTGCTCTTTTAGGACGTTCACTGCTTGCGTTACGGTATTACCAGTCGACATGATGGGGTACATCAACAACACCTACGTTCGTAAAATCGTAATAACCACACAAAAGCATGGAAAGAGAAGTACCTGACGTTGAGAAATGTCTTCGGGAAACCGAGCGTACACAACTTTTGCTTCATGGGTATCCGCATCCGACTCAACCAGTATTTTCCCTATACGGATGCTCCTGCAACAGTCTCTCAACCCTTGTTCCATGGCCTCCCCAGATCTAATGATCGAAACACCGCAGTTACCCGATCTGTACTTCAAGCCGTTGTATACAGCTCCCGTAGGTGTGGTTACCTTACAGTCTGTGAACGGGAGCTGATTTAGGCTCTCTTCGATGACTAGGCGGATTAAACGGTCAGCGTAGAACTTAAAATCACTGCGTGATGTGTTTCTGAAATGCTATGATGTGGTACGCCATTCGTTTTAGATATCTACTTACTTATCACGCAGTATAGTCTGTAATTCTTTAATCTGATCGTTGGGTGGCAAGATTCTTAAGTTCCTACCGAATTGTTTGCAATAATCTATGCCATTTACGTTTATTACTTCCAAATCTGGACTTCCCATACTCGAAAGTTAGGTTATGTTGAGTGACGTGCTTTCGGGGTAGAGAGATGGTTTGTTCTGCTTTGCTGTGTTAAAATGTCCACAAAAATCAATTTTGTGCTGTGATATACTGGCCTGTAAGATTGTAAGTACTTGAAACGTTATTTTATTAGTTAGTTTGTGCAGTATAGTGGGTTTTGTTTGTTTATTGTTCTTATTTGTGAGGTTAGAACAGCTGTCACGTTTTCTGTCATTATTTTCCAGCAGTTCCCAACCAGCCACGGAGACAGCGACAGCGGTAACCAACAAGTTTTTCAAATGGGACGTACAAAGAGACAGAGGAAACATAAACAATTTTCTTTAGAATATAACTTAAATAATGACCCCACAATCATTCTTCTTAGAAAATGGATGAATTCAAATGGTTGGAGCGATATTTCTCGTCTAATTTTAAAAAAATTCGACAGCACTGGAAGAGGGGTGTGTGCTTACACATCTATCAAACCAGGAGAAGTTCTAATAGAGGTCCCTATCAATTTAATGATAACTCCGAATGATGTAAGACAGTCTTGTGATATGCTGTCTTCGAATGATACCTTCCAATACCAAGATTTACTCACACTTTACATAGCTTTACAAAAACATCTCGGAAGCAAATCAAAATGGCGCCATTACATAACCTCATTACCTCCTAACTGTCCATCGTTGCCATTTCTATGCACCGAGGAGGAAATCAATCTCTTACCTCTCGATATTCGATTTGCGATTTTGCGTTCTTCGAGGTTGTTCGAGGAAAGCCGTACACGCGTGTTCAGATCGATTAAATCAACGTGGCTTTGCCCCTGCTGCAGTGAACGAGCCTCCTGCGTGCTAAACACCGATTTATTTACCTGGAGTTACGTCATGGTCAATACCAGAGCCGTTTACCTGAACCCCGGAATCCTAAACAACGAATTGCCCATCGGTTTATCAGATGAACCTTCCATGGCTATGTGTCCTTTCCTGGACATGTTTAATCACGATTTCAAGGCAAAAACAGAAATTAGACTCGGGGAAAGGAACGAAGGACTCGTTTATCAATTGGTGACGCAGACGCCCACGAAAAAGTACGAACAAATTTTTATTTCTTACGGTGCTCACGATAATCTGAAGCTGCTGTGTGAATATGGTTTTTTCCTGCTCGAGAACCGCTTGGATGTCGTTCGTTTCGAGTTTGATGAAGTGAGGAATGTGATTGGTGGCGGTTTTAGAAATGGCGGTTATAAATTCTTGACAGATCGCGGTTTGCTAAGTGATTTGTCGGTTGGATATGGCGGGATTTCTTTTAATTTGAAAGCGGTGCTGTTCGTGTTTTTGGAGGAAGACGTTAGGAAGTGGAAGGTGGATATTTTTACTGGGGGTTATAGTGAGAAGCGTTTGGGAGAAATATCGAATTTAGCTGGGAAGTTGTTGAGTTACAAAAGAGATTGTTTACAAAGGACGTTAGTAATGGTTGACGGTAATGCTTTTCCTTATTCCAAGCATTTCCTTGTGGTTATAGATTATTTAAGGTATTGTGTGCGTTTGATCGACACCCTAGCGAATAAAATGAGCGATGAATTCAATAAATAATAACAGTATATAGTTTATTTCTAATTTAATAACGCACACATATACAATATGTACTCTGTAAATAAAGGTAGGTGCTGTCTATTATGAAAAATATATAAACTCTACGGTTTCCTCTTCCTGTCCCACTGACCTGAAAACATTAGTTTTTTTAAAAACAGATCGATACAGGSGKGCATTGCATGCATTTGAACCAGCTGCAGTGTAGTGTGCTTCCCCTRGCGTTAATTGTGGTTATTCAAAAGACAKTATATTATAATATCGCGGTGTTTGGTCGGACGCATTAATTTCTTTATTATATCCGATTGGTAACGCTCAGTAAATTCGGCAGTGCAAGTGTTTCGCGCCAGCGATCGTCAAAAGTTGGAAACATCAGAGGCAGGATGCGGTATTCCCCCAGCCGACGTTTTAATATCCCCTGTACGTCAGGGGTGGCTTTGGTTTTAATATTTGATACGCGCAGGCACCTGTGCAACCGTGTCTAATCACCCCCTTGGTAAGGGGATGAACACCACACGTCCACATTCGATATTCGGTGCGACAAGCTGACGTTCAAAGATGAATTTACTTACCAGTTCATTTCTGGATTGCTTCTTCGCCCTTTGTTTCTTCTGCTTGCCCTGAAACAGTTGTTGAGTTATTGTTATACAGGGTGATTACCTTTAAAATGCCCACCATTGGGACCTTGAAAACGGTAAGAGATGCAGAGATACTAGACGCTTGGGTTTTGTGGTCCTACTTCTGATTTTTCATGGACGTCACATTGGATTACGAGGGAAAATACGATTAAAGAGATACAGCACACATAGGTCATCTAACTGCCTGAATTTTTTTATAATTTGTGATGATATTGTTTGCTTAAGTCGTAGTTATGATGTTGGTTTTATGTTCGTTTATATGTTGTTTTTGATCTTTTATGTGTGCTGTTTTAGGTTTTAACGTTTTCTTGGTGCTGTTGATATCATTGGTCCATTTCAGAGTCGCTTGATTAATTTCTTGTTCCTTGTCGTTTCTAGCCATTATTATTAGCTCTTGCCTGACTGTATGGTTTTTGCATTCTTTTGTATTTTGGTGAGGCAGTTTGCTTCGAGGACAATTTCCGTCTTCTAGGATTTTATGTTCCACTATTTTGTAATTTCTTGTATACACTTAACTAGATACACAAAACTATTTTACTATAGCGACAACAACAATAATAATAGTAACGCAAATTTAAGTACATAACAGTAGGACACATTGTGAATTAAACCCTTAGAATTTTATGTAGTTGCTCGATTTCTGTATCTTGTTTAGGTTGCTCGTTCATGATGATGTTGACATTTCCTTGTGTGATTTCATCTATGTTTGCCCGATCGCTTGCTGGAGCTCTAGATGGAGTCATGTTTTACGGAATAATTCTTGTTTGTGTGCATTTTTTATCTATTAGATATTCTTTACGACCGTGAAATTATTTCCATGGCTTCCTGGTCTCCAGACAAAATTATCGCACTATCATATACTGGTTACCGTTACTCCTTTCTGGTGTTGCTGCTGAGATTTCTTCTCTCCAACTGAACCAAGTCGTTTATGAGTGCTGGGATTCTTTTGAGTTGTATTTTGGGACACATTTGTTTGAAAGCTCGTATTTACTTATGTAAATGTCTAAAAATTTATTTTTTCGAAATATATCAAAACTAAACAGGATATCGCCGTTCCAGATCCTCAAACAGCATGAAAATGTGCAACTCCCAACTCTTCTTTCACTTAACTGACTTCTTATCTCTTACCATTTTGGAAATCCCAATGGTGGTATTTCTTTCATAACTCCACAACTATTGAAAATACGAAAAACTTTTTTTTTATATAAAAGTGGTCCAGTTTTATATGCTGCATATTTAAAAAATATTTTTGAAAACAATTCACTTCCGGTTATACCGGAAACGCATACCAACTTCCTTATTTTAAATAGAACACCCCGTATATTTTTACATTTTTGCATTCCTTTTTGAATTCTAAGGTTATTTTATATAACATACCATACCTCTAAAATTTTAAAATCTAAAAGTTTTCGAGAAAATAAGCTCTAAAGCAAAAAATCGTCATTTGCAGCGCTCCCCGCCATTTTAAATGTCTTCCAATATGAGACACCTAGAAGACTGCGGTTTGCGCGCCGCGTAAGTTAAGAAAATGACCTATCATTTGCGTCTTCAAGCAGGTTTATTACTTTTAAATTGAAATTAATACATCAGTTGCCATATTAAATATTTCAAACTGCGATAAGTCAATTTTTTTAAATGGAACATGCAACTTTTTTTACACCATCGGATGCAAAATTAAATTATCTTTAATTTGATATCAGGTTGTCACCATCTATTACTAACAGTTTTGCAACAATTTGCGTTTTTCTGATTTTTTAGATTAAAATCGCTTATATCAGGTACGCCTTGACAAGACCTGGGGCGGCAAAATATTGGCGCTGGCTCCGAAATGTGAGCTTCTGCACCCTTAAAAAATAATTATCACACAAAACACTACATAATATGTTGAAAATACATACTCACGTTTCGGAGCTGTGGGGTGACATTGATCTGCAGGCTTCACTACTATCGCCGTGCATATTGCAGCTTGGCAGCAGTTACAATAAGGCGGCACAAAGAATTTAACAATTAACGCCGCCCGGGTTGCATGAATCAGTTATAAAAACCCTGTATTTGAATAAACTGCTAAAACTCGCCAAGGGCCAGCGCTGACATTTTGCTGCCTCCCAGGTCTTGTCAAGGCGTATTTTTGTAAGCGTTTTTAGTCTAAAAAATCAGAAAAACGCAAATTGTTGCAAACCTGTTAGTAATAGATAGCGACAATCCGATATCAAATTAAATATAATTTAATTTTGCATCCGATGGTGTAAAAAATTTGCATGTTCCATTAAAAAAATGACATCGCAGTTTCAAGTATTTCATATGGCAACTGATATATTACTTTCAATTTAAATGTAATAAACCTGCTTGAAGACGCAAATGATAGGCCATTTGCTTAACTTGCGCGGCGCGCAAACCGCAGTCTTCCAGGTGTCTCATATTGGAAGATATTTAAAATGGCGGGAAGCGCTGCAAATGACGATTTTTTGCTTTAGAGCTTATTTTCTCGAAAACTGTACATTTTAGGGGTATCGTATGTTATACAAAATAACCCTAGAATTCAACAAGGAATGCAAAAATGTAAAAATATACGGGGTGTTCTATTTAAAATAAGGAAGTTGGTATGCGTTTCCGGTATAACCGGAAGTGAATTTTTTTTCAAAAATATTTTTACAATATGCAGCATATAAAACTGGATCACTTTTATATGAAAAAGTTTTTCATATGTTCAATAGTTGTGGAGTTCACTTGGCCCACCCTGTATGCAGAATGTCTCTTTATCTAACCTTCCATGGCGTCTTTGAGCTTCAAATGTTCCTCCAGCTCAAAATCTTGAGTGCGATGTCCTTCTTCCTCGTCACTCTCAGATCTTGGTGTCCGGTACAGCGCTCTGTATATCTCTGCTCTCGTTTCCAGTATATCTCTAACCATATCTGAAGAAAGAAGGTAATATTTTGACTTTATAATAAAATAATAAACTTTTTCTAACCTGTCAGGACGTCTCTGCTGGCCACAATCTCTTGTAACTCGTGCGTCACCTCTTTCATCAGCCAAGGCAAGAAGGACTCATCGACGTCCTTCTTGATGTTATCGGTCAGGAATCCTTCAGCCTCCAGTCCTTCCAAAACCGAGGGCAAGAGGTCGGCCATGTATCCCTGCATCAGCACGGCCGCAGCTATCCTCTCCTCCATTTCCTTTTGGTCGTGCATTCCTTTCTCGTACTCCGCGAGTTTCCGGTCTCTTTCTGCCTGCAGCCGCTTTTCTCTCTCCGCCATCCTTTGGGCTTCGCACGTCTCGGCGGCGCGTATCTCCATGAAACGACGCTGCTGCTCGCGGAGAGCTGCTAATTCTTCTTCCTCGAGCACTTCTATCAGTGCTTGTTCTATGGTCTTGCCCACTAGGACCTCCAGGATTGGTTGGACTTCCATATCGAAATCGAAGAGCTGAAAACATAAGTTTTTCTTGTCTTGATGACCTTAACATTCGTCCAACTAGTGTCAGTTGTATTTAAATTCTTCTGAAATATTCAAGTCTCAAAACCATAAAAGCAGAATCCAGAGTGCAGAGATGTGATTTCTCAGAAAAATAGAAGGGAAGATCGCATAGAATTAAAAGAAAAACAATTACAAAGCAAATAGAATGGTTTGAACATGGAACGAGAGTAGCCCACGAAAAAGTATTCTGTTTGCTAGTCTGGTTTTTTCACTTCACTTTGCAAAATCATAATTCAGTATGGAATGATTTTTTTTGAAAAGAATATTACCAGCTTGTTGATAGTCTAGTTGGGAACATTTCATGATAAAACTATTTTTGAGATAGAAGTCACCCCAACCGAGATATAGCGCCTATAAAAATCGTCTTGGAGGAGGTGGCGCGCTTATGGCTATTAAAAACAAATTTACCTGTATACAAATGGATACCGCCTTGCTTATTCGCCTCGTACCTTTGATTGACATTGCTCTTTGTAAATGTTATCTTGACTCTGGAAGTAGTATTCTGGGATGAGTACACTACATTTCTCCTGATGTTTCTGCAGTTGATGCATCTGCATTGGATCAGCATCTTATTAACCTCCATTTTATACTTCTTGGTGATTTTAACTTCCCAATATCATGTTTTCGTCAATTTATGGATGTTCTTGATAATGCCCAATTGAATGATGTTCGTAATTCCCATAACAAACTTTTAGATCTTATTCTTACTAATTATTATTTGGATTTGGGTATTTGCCATTATGAATCACCACTATTAACAGAAGATTATTATCATCCATCTTTATCCATTAGCCTTAGAAAATTTAAAATTCTTAAACCCTTTTCCTTGCACTGATCGTTTTGTGTACAACTCAGCATTGATTGGACTTTCGTGGAACTAATTCCTGACATTGATTATGCCATAGAACCAGTTGATGTTGGAGAAGTTAAATAGTTGATGGTAAAGGTTCCTAATAAGTTTTTCCATTTTGTTCAATTTAGCAATTATGACTTCAATATTTCCTTCAATATGGAAGCGTGCTAGAGTTTGACCTGTTCTAGAAGAGGAAGATAATTCTCAGATTTCCAACTGCAGACAAATCTACATTTGGTCTAATTTTGCCTGGCTTTATACTCTAGAATTTATAACAACGTAAAAAAGTATATTTCTTCCAATCACAGTCATCAACTTTGCTTCGTTCACGCAGAATATTTCTGAAACCATTGATTCTAGAGGTTAGGTAGATGTAATCTTTACAGACTTCACCAAAGCATGTCCTCTTACATAAAATAGGTTATTTTGGTTTCTCTCGTAAATCTATGCTACTCATACAGTGGAATCTAAGAGATAGAATTTTTTACGTTTCCTACAATTCTTTCTTTTCGTCAGATATTTTTGTTACTTCTGGTGTTCCTCAAGGGTCTAATATTGGGCCTTTGTTATTTATATTATTCATAAACGATTGACTATCTTCCCTATCTTACCGACTTCTGGCCTACGCTGTTGATATAAAAATATTCAACTCCATTTATTCTCAAGAAGACACTTATTTACTTCAAATAAACTTGAAAAAATTATTGCCTGGTGTAATAAGTTTGCGTTAATGTTAAATGTCAACAAATGCTGTACTGTATTGTTTACGCGCAGTAACACGTCTCTTGCATCCTTACGTTACATTAACTATAATGTTCTTGAAAAAGAAAGAACCTTAGTGTAACTTTTGCTTCTGATTTATCTCTCCTCACGCCTCTTCTATCTGTTTGTAGCTCTGCTTATAGATTCTTGGGATCTGTAATGCCAATTGGTAGAAATTTCTCTGACATTATTATTTTATGATTTTGTCCTCAGTAAAATTAAATATGCTTCTTTGATCTGGTTTCCTATTTATGTATCTCATTCGATTCAACTGGATGCAATCCAACGGTTTCTTTCATTCAAAGTGGATGGAATATATCCTGATATAGGTTGTGATCAATATGAACTCTCGACATGGTATGGCTCCATCACGTGATAGAAGAGATGACACTTGCTTTAACTTATTGTCAAATTAATAAAAAGTACGATAGATTGTCCATCGCTTTTATCTCAATTACCTGTTCATGTGCCACACGCTTCAGCAAGACATGGAACTACTTTTCACCTCCTGCTAGCAAGATCAAACGTTATGCGTAGGTCACCAAATTTTTATTGCCTGAATTTTTGATTACTTTAATAATTTCAAGTCTAATTGTTATACTTAATTAGGATTGATTCAATTATGATTGTATAATATTGTCTTGAAATTGGTTTCCATTGGACAATAAAGATTATATAAAAGAAGGTTCCCGATGAAAACTTTGGTCGCAAAATGTGGACCGGTTATTATCACCCCTTACACCATAGAAAAATTAAAAGACCAGGCTAACCTACAGTTTTTTTATAGCGGTATACCTGCGATTTCCTGGGTTAAAAGATAAAATCCAGCACGAGCATGACTAGTAAGATAGTAACCGGATAGAACTGAAGATAATATGGAAAAGGAAGGCTTCATGATTAACCAAAATATACTCACATCACCAGGATATATCTGGGTTTCAACATCCGCCCCGGTTTTCGCCGGAACGTACAGCGGCGACACCGGCCTGTCCAGGAACAGGTCCGTCTGCGTACAGACGTCTTCCACAGGGGGATCATTGAAGATAGCCTCCAGGTACATCTCCGTCTGCACCCTTTCGTGTTTTCGTCCCGGAACGGGCGGTGGGGAACCCAGACGCAGCCGGGCGCAACTCGCCTTCTGTTTCTGTGCTTTCCTCCTTGCCATGGCTCTCCTTCTCKCCTCTGCCGCTCGTGCTGCTGCAGATTCGCCCTCGCCCTGGTGTTAAAACGGGAGATTTGAGAGGTGGTTGGTTGTATGTGGGGAGTGACGTCAGTGCTACGCGCGTAATTCAAATTTCAAAAGCGTTGATATGGCTTCGTGAAAGCTTAAAGCAGGTGGAGCAAGCTTTCTGTGTAGTAAATTTTTTGTTTATATAATGCTAGTAAAATATCGATATAAAAAAACATGCACATTAAATTAAACAGCCAAAATTTAATAGATATCTTGGACATCCTCAAAAAGAAATTCTTCCTTGATGTTTGCTGTAAAAAACTTATGTTTTTGAAGCAGTGCGATATAGCTTCTATACTAAAAGCTGTACATACGAGTATATATAGTGCAGCAGCAATACTAGATACCTGATGATCTTGTGAGAGAAGTTTTGCGTATGCAAAGTTTGGATTCCATCTTGGCTGCATACACATACATTATTATGTGAATATTGTCTTTTACTAAAGCTCTACATTGAGGTAAAGTATCTGTATTGGTATTTCTAGTATGCTTCATATTTTACTTTATTATTATTTGCGTTGAATAACTAAAAACTAGGAATTTTCAGAAATAAAATACAAATAAAAGTAACAATTTATTTCTCAAATACGCAGGTGTAGATGTCAAGATAATTTTATGAACAAATATCATCAGCAAATATTTATTAAATAAATAAATTTTCAACCAACCAAGTTCGTAAATTTTTCTAGATATGTATTTCCTTAGCTTAAAAGTAAACTGCAACAATAATCTGAATTTTGTGGCATCTATACTTGTACACAGCATTAAGATACACAAACCCTTCCTTAGCTTAATATTAATTATTTGAAAGGTTTGTTGCAATAGTCTAAGCGAAGTATAATATTTTTTAAACAATAGACAAGACATGAGTTTTAAAGTAACAATTTAAAATGATGGAAATAGTAAAACCAAAGCAGCACACCATTCTGGTATAGATAATTCCAGGTGACGGAAATTGTCTCTTCAGTGCCCTCGCACTCAAAAACATGGGGCGAACATATCACACAACAAGTACATCGTAAGCATACAAGAGAGCTAAGAGCAACAACTGTAAGTCATATCAGACAAAACATCCAAAGATTCGAAGCAGCTTAGAAGAAATTGTAAAGGAAATACAGTCAAAATATCAAGAAGCAGGACAACGAGAAGGAATCTTGTTACTCCTAAATGACCTAGAAAGAAAATGATTCTGTGGAGACATAATAAATGAGAAAATCACAATTCACACGTAAACGTTTCGTTAATAATGTGTTTTATGCTCGTGTTGTGGTTGTTATTGTTGTCGTCCTTACAGTGAAGTGGTTCCATGTATCTAGCCAAGTGTATACAAGAAGTTGCACAATTGTGGTACAGAAACCGTCTAGGCAGCACATTGGCTCATGAAACAGATATATGGGGTAACATTGTCCAGTAATAACACATAAACCAGGCAAGAAAAATCACACCAGACAAAACATGTGGAAGTTAGGCAGTAGCTTGGAAGAAACTGTACAAGGTCTACGATCAAAATACAACTCAGAAGAATCCCAGCGCTCATAAACGACTTGAAACAAAAAGACTTCAGTTGGAAAGAACAAATCTTAGAGGCAACACCAGAAAGAAGGAGTCTAGAGACCAGGAAGCCATGGAAGTAAGCCCACGGCCGTAAATAATCTCTAATTTATAATATATAACATTTTTTACTTAGAATATCATGTTTATTCATCTGTGCAAGTTTGCCATAAAGCTTATAGATCACCCCGTAAAGCAAAAAATCTGCGTAAATTAATAATTTTTATTTGTAATTCACGAAGAAAATTAAGCTTGCAAATGTGGCCCAAAAATTGCTGCATTAGTTTTATATTTTAGAATGACATAAATATAGGTAATTTTAATTTAAGTATTTGAGCCATATTCATGCATATTTTTGGTTACCAATCTTTTTACATATCCAACTGCTACAGTGCACAACCAATATATTACCACACGGGGTTTACCATCGATCACATTTTTTTTCTTACCGTTTGCATGGGGTGTTGCGCGTAGGTACTTCCCCTCACCACCCTCCTGTCGAACATGATGTTGGCGTAGGGCAGAGGGGGCTGTCCATCCCTAAAACAAGCATGTGAATAAATCACCTGCGGTTAACCTCTGTAGAAAAACAAATTTCTAGGTTAAGAGGTCGCCTGAAGATAAACAGGTCAATTATGTAATGAAAGTTTAGTGGGTTGGGTTGAAAATTGTTCTGGTGGAATCATCACTTATTTAGTGTTGCTTGTTTTGTTCTTCGGTAGTTAATTCTTTAGATTTCTAAATAATTAAGAACAAATTGGTAATCTATATAATTCTTTTTATCTGTCCGTTAGGTTTTTTCCACTGTACCCAATCAGTTACGTAGAACCATAAAAAAACACGATTTCATGTTCTAAAACTGGATCTACTTGTCGAAGATTAGAGCATAACTAGAGCTAGAATTTTTTATCAGTATTTGCACAAAACTACATTATGCACCTTTAAAAAAATATGGTTATTCTAAGGCACCTGGATCTTAAATTTTTCTACTACAAGATGTTTAAAGTAAGTGTTGCTCTAGACTATTTTAAAATTAGATCTATGATGCAATTTTTTCATTCTTACTTTCAAACTGTTTTTAGAATTAAAAAAAACGCTTTATCCTATGTGAGTCTACATACATGCGTTTGCTATAATGGCAAGTACATTTCCGTCTAAATTGGTGTAATTTATTATCAGCGGTTCACTGAGTTGTGGTCGATATTTTTAATACTGTTCTGAATCGAGGTTTGCCTTGAACTGTCTGTACTTGTATTGAACGTGGCACGTCCTTATTTAAATTTAATTGCGCCAAAAGAAAAGCGTGAAAAGTGCTACGTCGCAAATGTCGTGTACATAGAATTGATCCGAACCGGGTGATTCCCATTTCTCAATGTTAGAAGGTTCAAATGTACAAAATAGTAGTCAAAACAAAAAAACCCAAAGGGAATATACAAATTATTGATGCTGATGGTTCTAAAATAGTAGATAAGCTGATAAGCTCAGATTGTAAATTAGGTGTTTTAAAATAACGCGCATGATGTACATTGCCAAATAAATAATAAAACTAAGGATTTGCTAATTTTATTATTTATTATCATCTACAATATACTCGCATTAGGAAGATTTCCAGCTACATTGAAAGCTGAGTTTCAATACTTATCTTTAAGAATTGAAATTCAAAAGAAAAGGTAGGTAAATTACAGAATCATATCAGTAACATAACAACTAAAGTACTAGGCATTTTATGGACCTGTCCAAGCAATAACCTTATTACACCATGGGGAACTGTGTGTTAGGTGGAGTACTTTTCTTAATATGTTTAAAAAAATCCTGTTAGAACTGAATAAAACAGATGAGAAGTTCAAACAACACCAGAAAACAGCTAAATCGCAATAACACATTTCTATAGTAAACTGCTAATATTCAGTTTTACTCTTCTCATGTAAGGAAACCAACAATAAAATAAAAATAAAACATACCAGAAGAACATTTTAAATTAAAAGGGTAGATAGCATAAAAGCTTTTAGGAATACATGCTGATAAACAGTTAAGATTAGATGTTCGGACAAAAAATATTGTATGTTTTTTAATTATTTACCTGTGAACATATTTAATTTCTTCTAATCCCTCCTTGTGCTGTATCAAATTTAGAAACAGTAATTTTCTTCGTGTGTCTGGTTCTTGTACTTTCCATTGTTTTTCGTTTGTTTTCTCTTATTAGAATGAGTTCAAAGCATTGAAAAATTTGCATTTTTGGGGCGTGTTCTTATATCGTGATTGCAGGTGTCTGTATTTTATTTTATCAAAAAGTATATTATGTCAATACAAAAAAATGAGCACTAACAGAACTCCGTAGGTATATTTCGTTTTCTAGCAGAATTAGTCTTTAAAAGAATGAATTTTTTAACTCGAAAAAATTGTGGTTATTTTAAGCATAGAGGGGTATATGTACTTTCACCAAGTTTCATTAAAATTGGATTATTTTGTAGAAATGAAATATATAACACGAAAAAACAACAAAAAAGGCGAGTTTTAATGTTATGTTAAAAAGTAATCAGGCAGAAGAAGAATACGATTTTTGTCGCTTTTTCAACCCCACCCCCCTCAAATTAACTACCACACCCCTGCTACTGACAATTTTTTGTATTTTAAATTTATTAGAGGTTCCTTTATTATTTCCATACAAAGAAGTTTGGGTAACACTTTTTTCTCTTTAAATGTAATTGGTTAATCCAATTTGCTTTATTTAAAATTATATGTATAATTAAAATTTATTAATATTAGTACCAATATTATATAAAAATAGTGTTTTTAAACGTGTATCGAAAGTTGGTAGTACATGAGCAGTCATGGCCGAGCGGTTAAGGCGTCTGACTAGAAATCAGATTCCCTCTGGGAGCGTAGGTTCGAATCCTACTGACTGCGGTGTAAACTTTTTGCTTCTCACTACCTCATATAATTTTCGCCAGTTTTTTTACCATCCGCCCAATTTATTTATCAGTCACACTGACGTCATCCTCGCCGCATGCTTTGGTAATATTAGATCAGCTATTAATATCAATTTTCTTGAAACATGCATCGAATTAGGCGAAGCCGCGCCCATGCTGTCGATACCTATACTAATAATGATTAATTCCTGTTTCGGCAGTCTCTTAATGATTTAGAAATGGTAACGAACCGGATGCACGCGATTCTACAGTTCAAGCATCACTTACATTAGTTTCTTGGTGTTACCATTGACGTCCTTCTGATCTTCCTGTCCCTGAAGCCACGCTATTGCTCCAATGACTCCTACAGCAGCTCTGGCAGCCGCTTCACACCTCGAGATATGGCCATTTCGAATGCCATCCCTGTTTAAGATCCTAGGTTTGCTGGCGTAAGCGTACAATCTCTTCCCCTCCTTCTTCTCTTCAGTCTTCAGTCCTAAAAGTTGCGCGATTTCTGGAGGAGGTTCCAGAAACTGTCCCTTCTTGACTACAGTGACGAAGGGCTTTTTACTCCCATCGTTTTTTCTCGACGGGCTTCTACTGGGGCTCTTCTCGTCCTTCTGAAGCTTCCTCAGTTTAGCATCCAACGTCTTCGTGAATTTAGAAAAGAACGAGGGATTCTGGAAGTCTTCCACCCTCAGTTTTGAGGAGCTGTTCGTGTGATTCAGATTCCCATGCGAGTTACTGACGTTTTTCCTCAAATTGTACTCGTTCTTCTCGTTGTTGATGTACCCATTCGATCTGGTGAACTGTCGGTTACGATTCTCCTCCAAGTTATTCGTTCTCCTCGTGGGGTACACTATGGCGTTCGGCTTCTGCTTGTGCGGATCGCCATCCAGAGGTCTGAACATGGACTCTCCGATGACGGTGATCGGGAGGTTGTCCTGGTTCAGTACCTGGAAGGCGACGTCATCGTCCACCTCCTCCGAGGGCACAGTTTGCACCGGCGGCATAATGCTCAGTTAAAATTATTCATGTTCGCGATCGATATGCAAACATCCTTGTGTATGTGGACACAAAGGAGCGCAAACTTTAAACAATCGAGTCGCAGAAGGGTCCCAAAATAACACCCTTAGGCTCGAAGGGTGCTTCTGTGGATGGTCGCCGGTTGGATGGATCGATGACCGCTACGTGTAAGCTTGAATGGAGGTTTGGAACTGACCGGTGTCCGGCAATGTCTAAGGTGTAGATTGCTGGGCGCATGTGCTCCAGGGAAAGAAATAGCTTGTTCTGACACGGGAAGTTAAAGTATAATGATATGTTAATTATTTCCGAGCWGGGTGGAATTGTTTCGAGTTCGAATTTTGCTCCGGTTTGCCTTAGTTACCATTTCTTTTGAGATACTACACTCCAAAATATGGCCATTGAGCTTAACATGCTTTATACAAATATTGCAGGTTTACGAGATAGAGGGTGATCAAAGTTGGAAGTTTAATTTGAAATGTCTCAATAATTTTGTGATTTTAAGCAGTTGTCGTCTACAAAATTAGCAACTTTATGTTTTTTTTGGCAAGAGAATTACGAATTTAATGCTAAATTTAGCATTATGTACACAGGGCGTTAGTTACACCCTGTTACTTAAGTAAATTACAACATATCTTTTTTGCCTAACGAGTTATGGCTAAAATGAGTAGAAAATCTAGAAGGCAGTTCCATTTTCAATAAAAAAGGCACTCTTGTTTATTTCATGTAACTCTATCAGTTCTTGAGTTATTTGAATTTTAAACATTTAATGAATTTTGTTTGTTGTAAAATGAATTTATTCTTTTAAATTACTACAATGCGGGGAACAACAGTAAAGGAAACAAATAACAATCAGTAACAGTAATAAAAGAAAACTTCAAAGCGAATGCTCAAAATGACCGCCTTTCACTTCAATACACTTTGTAAGACGTATCCTTAAAGATCTTTGAATATTAAATAACGTTTGTCGATTATTTTTAATAATATTAGCATGGGGTACCGAAGGGGGGGGGGGCACCTATGTACCTATATTAAAATCCGCTAGTTTATTTAAATGAAGCTTAATTTGGTTAAAATATTAAGTAGTCGGTTAATTTTTTAGAGCAATGCACTGGCGATCTAAGAAGGTTGGCTTGACGCAAATGCTGAGGCATTTGTCATTCTCAGTTTTAATAATGTTACTTATCCATCGAGTCTCTTTCCCTGGGGAGTAAAAATTATTACAATTTTATCTTTCGTACCTATACATATGAACTCCCAGCTTAAATTTCTAAAGTTTCTGGTGTGAGAAGTTGAAACTGTACTAAAAGCGCATCGGTTAATACATTAGTCTTTGATGTGTTACTTCTGAAACAGAAATCGTGTTCTATTAGTAGAAATTTTAAGGTGAAATTTATGTTCCTTTGGTACTTCGTATGATATCATTATACATTATGTGGATCTTTATTCTCCCAAATAAAATGTATAAACTAATTTTTGTTAAATGCGAGAGCAATGCAACTGAATGCGCCTCATCTAACTGAGTTCATCAGTAACGGAATTAGTAATAAAGGGGCTTTGTATGATCAGTGTACATAAAAAAACATATAAATAATTTGGGTCTTTATTTCACAGAAGATGTTTTAAGTCACTTTGCAGAAAATCCACGAAGATGATTCATGGAATAAATACTTTATTAATTACTTAAGTACCTATATCTTATAAATATTGATTATTTCTATTTATGTTGAATTATACTCTACATGACGTTCCTGCTTTGCCGCCCCCCCTAGACCAAAAGTCGGTTCGCCCATTAATATTAGCAACTTCTTGAATTTTCTGTCGCAATTCTTCGATGGAATTAATTGCTTCTTTTTAAACCATGTCCTTCATTTGTGACCATATTGAGAAATATAGAGGGTTGAAATCTGGACTTCTAGGTGGGCAAACACATTCACTGCCACGCCTAATCCACCGGTGAGGAAAATGTTCCTTCAGGTATTGGCGTACTGGCAAAAAAAATGTGGCCGTGTCCTGTTGTGCATAAACCACATGCTCCGCCTTATGGGTAGTGGTACATCTTCTAGTAGTGTGTTTAAATTTTATACAAGGAAGTTTAAATAGAGGGGCCTGTTTAGATTAGGAGGAAGTTCAAAAGGACTAATAAAAAACTAGATATCACACCACACCAAATATTTCCCTTGAATTCATGCTGAAAATGTCGTTCCTTTAGAGCATGTGGATTTTCGGAGGCCCACAAATGATTGTTTTTCCAATTAAAAACACCTCGCCTAGTAAACGTCGCCTTATCGGTGAATAGGAAGTTACTAAAAAAATCCTAGTTTTCGGTTTGTTTACCTAGGATAAATTGAGCAAACTGTAGGCGAACTGGTAAATTTTGAGGTAACAAATTTTAGACAGGAGTATAGTGATATGGATGGAGATTATCTTTCTTTAAAATTCTCCAGATAGACGATTGGCTTATTCCGGTTACCGCACTTAACCGTCGAGTACTGATATCTGGATTTTCCTGTTTCGCTTAGGCGGATGTAAATGCGTCTGAACAGTTTGTGATTGGGTTGTCTTCGATTTGGGTATAATTCTAAAATTCACTATAATTTGACTGATCAAAAACAAATCATATCACGCATTTCACTGCTATTCATTGCTGGATGAGAAGTTCGTATTTGATTCACTTCTTGAAACTGAATTAAATTCCTATTTAGAATTTCAGAGAGGGTGGTTGATTAGCTAGTGAGATACATAAATACTTCTACCGGGTGGCCAACTACTAATTAGTACAACAACTGGCGATTTGCACAAGAACAAAGATTTTAAATGATCCATCAGACTTCATCCACAAAAAAACTGAAAGCCTTCTAAAACCAATCTTGTTGTTCCCAACAATAAGAGAGGGTTAATTTCATTATGTTAACGAATAACCCAGCTGATGTAATAAACAAACAAAATAACATGTCAAAGCTTCTAGTATAATACACAACTCAGTCAGTCTAAACCTCTATGTAGTTTCGGAACAATTCAGAGCCCTTTTTTATCAAACACAAAGACAAACGACGTCCTTTCCCGGTAAGGAACTGCGTCAGAATGAAGTATAAAGGTGACCGGTTGGTTTTTTTGCAATAATACCTGGGGTGGGTATAACGTGTAGAACACGCATCGGTCCGGTGGTTATTTTAACCCTTGACCCTGACACAGGGGGTGTATGGGGAGGGGGTCGTGCGATGGCCGATAGATATGCAAAACACGCAGACTGCTGCAGTGTTTGAACAGCGCCAACGAAAAGTAACATGACTTTGCTTGTTAATTGCTGGGTTGGATTTTTGGTGGTTTGACGCATTGATGTATAGGGGGGTTGATTCTGAAAATTATTTTCGTGCAATTATCTATAACACATGATAATTTATTAAAAATGAGGTTAAATGCTTGGGACTAACACTAGACATGTTCTCCATCTGAAAAGTCATCATACAGGTAGGTAACTCATTAGATCTATAGATTAATAAGTATAATTATAGTTGTTTTATACGAGGGTCATGTGAATATTCTTACACACAACAACACAGCTCGCAAATGAAACGTATATATTTAAAAAAAAATGCAATAAAATCGTTCAGCATTATCCCCTTGCATATCCAAAACACGTTGCTATCGATTGGGCAGTAATGTCGTAAAATACGCCATTTTTGTCAAGATGTTTCAGCAGTTGGAACCCATATGCTATTGTAGGGCTTTTATCATTCCAGTCTATAAATCGGGCTTCGCGAAATTCTCCTTTCCACTGGAGGAACAGAACGAAATGTGGAGGACTCGTGTCTGGACTACACAGGGGATGCGGGAGAATTTCACAGCAGTTCTCGCAAACTCCTTTGACGGACTCTGCTTTATGCAATCAAACGTTATCGTGCAAGACGATTAAGCTGCTGTCTGATATCTTGTCTACACCTTTGGAGTCATGCATTTAAATTTTCTACAAAGAAGACAAATCCAATTGTCTGTTGCTTGTTTGTCCATATGGTCTTCTTCCATTATTGTAGCCACAATAGCAGCAAAAGTGTTGTCGGTAGTAGTATAAGGTCTCCAACTTCTGTGGTCGTCTTTGACACAAGTCCAACGTTCTGGAACGCTTTCTCCATCAAGTTACTGTTGAACTATCCACACACGACTCCTGGCAAGCTTCTTGTAACGCACCGTGAATTTTGGCAACCGTTTTTTAACTCTTGAATATTGATTTGTACGAACATTAATCAAACTACCCCGGTTTGAGAATTTTTTGTACATAAACTGAGTGTACTACCTGCACTCTATATATAGCTAAGCGATGTCCCAATGATAGACTTCTATAATCTGACAGCACTTGTTTTTTCACCATCGCCAGTTCAGCACCGGCTTGAAATATGCAAATATTTTTTTTAATTTATGAGTTTTTTAAATATTTGCTTTTAGATGGCATGACGAAGAATCCAAATCTTGGGGACCATTGACCAACACGCCATTAACTCATACATACCACACTTCCTCGATTTACCCATAAATTTTTTACCCCAACAGGCGCCAACCCTTCGGAGACACGTTTGACACAATTTAGCAGTTCGATACCCCCAAAATCGTCTCAATTTTTAATAGCCCGGCGGGTTTTCGGGAGGCGTCTGAATTTTCTCGTTGATCAATGGGGTTAACGCACCGTATTGCTGACCGGCGGTCCGAAATCGCGTTATGTTACCTGAAGGTCGTATACATAACAAGGGGATGTCGTGCCGAGGGGATAGACACGCAATTGTTGGACTGGGAGAGTTTAACATGCGGAAAATATTCGTCGAAGTGAGAATCTGAAAAAATGAGCGTGGCATGACGGGACATGCAGATGAGTTTGTTGTGTTCCAGCTCAAAAGAACGGCGTAGGCTCAAAATAAAGATTTTCTGTTTCGACATGATTCCATTCTGACAAGGTAATAGTTAAAGCGAAACGTATTTGAAAATATCCCTACGGTTTCTGCATTACTGTCTGCTAAATAAAAAAATGATATTTAAAATGAGCTGAAGGAATTTCATTTGAATCCGAAGAAGCTTAGACATCTAGTTGCAGGATTGCTCACCTTTTATAAGAAAAGAAAATATAGTGTGTTTGTAAGAAATAAACTTAATAAATATTAAACTACGTACATTCTTTACTCTGACGTTTAATTTATTTTTTGGCCTGCACTTTCTAGAGGAAAATTTATAACTTCTTAATTAGATACGTTTTATGAAGTGTTTAACATGTCTTCCATTTATGCTGATCTATAGCAGAGTTGACATGACCCAATGTTAAAAAAATGACGTAGTCACTTTTATTAACGAAATTTTACCTGCCTAAGCACAAACTCAAAACTCGATTACGTTTCAGGAGACACTCAATAATTAATAATTTCTGCAATAAACATTAGATAATTAAAGAAAATGTAGTAGACTTTAAAAGTCATTCTGTGCTCTAATTCTGCCAGAAATTCCGGGGCCTGCTTTAAAATTTTCTCGATTATAGCTACTACAAGGAAAAACAAAACGATTGTCTCAGAGATTGGCAGTTCCGTATTTGTTTCGGCAATAGGGTCGTCCCGCACATTAAAATTTGATAGTTTTAACCTATGCCTTTTATTGCTTACATCATGAATACTAGTGCCACGCATCTATTTTGTTTCAAACATTTTCTTAAATCCGCCAACAACTACGTAAAAGGTTCCTAATTTCCGTCATGCGCACTGTTACAGCTCCCTAGGTAACTAGGTGCTCACTGTTGTCAGTTTTATAAATAGCCAGAGAAATACAAATAATGCAATGGGAGTGAGAGGGGCGAAGGTATAAGTATAACTGTCAACGTCAATATTATAATGTAAACATAGGAATAACCTGCAACTGTTCATCAGCAGTAGTATTCTTACAACATGGAACAAAACACTTCTTAACGTAAACCATTGTGACACTAAAAAGACAAGAAGACAACAGATTACCCAAATACTTCGACAACATCTTGCTCCACCACTTAATCTGACAAATACGAAACCCGAAAGTTTGACCAAACTATGTAAACAAAAACGCATGGCTAGAGTTGTTAGGGTTATTCGTTACACATGTGACACATGCAGAACGTGCGATGTTGTCAGCGGTACTTTACCGTTTTCTTCCTAACGACGGCCAGAGATCTTCCTGACAGTTTCAAAATTTATCATATCGTTGTCATATGAAAGTATACAAACTAAACATTATCAAGCTTCAAGCGTTTAATTCCTCATAATAAAAACATTAGTTCTAAAGCAGRTTCGWTGGTTAAAATSCTTTCGTATTTCAGCAAAAGGCCAGTGAATGCGCTTATTACATTGAACTGTTCATTACAGAATAAACTGACTGAAGGATGATTTAAGTTATTTTCACTATTACGCCTTAAGTTGACCTAGGTATCAATGTCACAATGCCAGTTTACGAGTACTTTCCTCACGGTATCGCGAAAATTTGCCCACATTGGCAACGCGACGCAGCTCAAAAAAATGTAAACAAATATTACTTGGAATGCCGCTAGAGCACTGGCTATTATTGGTGTTTCTCGCTTTCGTCAGCATGCGAACCTTTTACGTCATCTCCGTGGCGGATTATCGAGGCATTTGAAACGGATATTGAAAAATTCTCGGCAAAGAAGAACCGGAAAAAATCGCAAAAAATGTCTTTGTGCTTCAATTTTTATGTACATTTTAAATGTAAAATAAAAAAAGTTGTGGGACGACCCCACTTAATCAACTAGAAATACAAACCATAATTCATCTCAGATGTGTTATTAGACCATCCTCGTGGTCCTGACTTATTGCCCTTTGAGTTTCAAACGTTCTTACCAGCTAGAAAGGACTAGAGCTGGGATTGGGTTGGTCAGATTTGAACTACTACAAATTCCCCGATAATAATTGCTGTGAATATGAAATTTCCTCTAGGTTTAGCAGTATTGTCTATTTATTTATCAAACAGCCTTTATATATGAGTATTACAGACGTAAACGCTCGTTCTTCTGGACTATATAAATTTATTCTAAACGTGTTGAATAACTGCCTAATTAGACTTCGATGACGTAAAAAAATATCCATGATGTTGTATGCAGCGCTTTTGCTAGCGCTGGGGAAACTAATCTGTTTAATTAAAGGAGGGTGAATTTATTTTTGCGTTTTATAATAACGAATTTTAGCGCTGCGCGCGCTTTTTCGGATTGATAATGCTCGCAATGATATATATAAGAATATGTCTTAGGTATTCTTCAGTGTTATTATAGTCTCTTATGACATGTACTTGGTACTTGAACTCCGTTTGGATAGTTTAATATACTAGGAAATTTATACGTATTGTTATAACATTTAAGTCTTATATGAGGTGCAGTTGGGAAAAAAATTTTATAAATACRGATTTCCTTTACAGCGGTTTTTCTATGAAAGTTTAGGTAATAGGAGCAAGTTTTAATGTTGGTTTTCCAAAAATGCTGACACGCATCAAATGAACCTCCCTCTAACAATTATCTAATTTTTAAATATTTCCTTTCTAATGCTACTAACCAATGCCTTTACAACATACAATATCTACTATATTTGTCTAACATAAAGCAAAAATACCTTCAATTTATTTTGAATACTTTGTATATTGTGTGTTTGTTCCTATATTCCGAAAATAGAAACAGTTTGTTGTTCGACCACATTGCGTACATTTGTACATTTTTGAATTTAACATTATTTAAAAATATTTTGTTATCTTTAGTGCCTAGTTCCTTTACTTGGAACCTACAGCAAATATTCGTTCATGAACAATATAGTACTTATAATAGCGTACTCTTCTCTTTTGAATCTGCTTTTTTCTGTTTCAGTTCGTGAACGATCTGTTGTTACCCAAACAACTGGAAAGCACCCTATATTTAGTGACAGACCGTCTTTAAGCAACCTAAATGCTTTCAAAATGGGGCAGTGCATTTCGTTTTAGACTTTAAACACTCGCTTTCAAATGTTTTGTCAACTCTTCAACGACAGTTTGGATCATTTATCATCTAAAAACGACGTTCTCCTTTCGTGTATTTGCGAATAAATAATACAGCGTGCAAGTTGTAACCTACTTTTTATGAAAGGAAACTTTAATATTAAACCAAACTTTATTATTCGACCCGGTGGTGCATTTTTAACCACGGATGCCATTTTGCATTCTTTTGTTAATAAAAACACGTTATTTGGAAAAATACGTATATTTTTTTGTTGTATAGTGCGTTGTAGCTTTATACTTTCGTTCAGTATTCAGCCACAACAAATCGTGTAGGATTGAACACCTCTAAAATTATGATGATTACGTGCTATCTGTACGTGATTATATTTGTCGACGAAGTTATTTTATTTCTATAACGATTATTGTATCTAACTGTGTCATCCCTAAACATAACGTCGGCTGTCCTATTTTTTACCTTTATTGTGCCAATGACATCCGATTACAACCCTCTGTTAGAATAGGTAAAAAAGTAGGTACTCTAAAGCATTAACCTGAATTTACTTTGATGTGTGTGTATTGTCTGACTAACAATTCACATGTGTGCCCAATTGTATACCAATCGATACTAAAATTCTCATATTTATTTTTAAAAGTGTTATCGGGAAAATATTTTTTTTGCTAATTGATGAGTGTTAGAAAAACCACTAAAAACTGGGTTGCAGAATGTAACAACAAAAGAATTAAGTTTGAAGAATGGCTATGTCGTGTATGAAGATTCCTAGGCATTTCCCAGATCGCATTCGATTAAAGCATTATTAGAGGAAACGTTTGCTCGTTATTCCGTGGGAGTGCATCAATAAACCATTTGGGCTAGCAAGTATCATGTACAGCTAGAAGTTTAAATGTATTACACGGAGGTCTAACGAAATAATGTGGGTACAGTCGGTTATAAAATTAATGTAAGGTCTACATATGATACATTGTTACTGTACATTTCTCACATAAATAATGCTACAATTAGCTTACTGAGTGGGATTACTACCTCTTACTGACTATCATTGGAAATTAAATTTTCATGTTCTTTTGTAAATCCTCTCAATATTTTGCACTAAATAGTATTAGTTCTMCGATAAATTCTAGCAAAGAAAGGGTTAGAATTAACTACTATACATAACACGTAAGTAAAGTGATGCCTTGTCCTACACAATCATCAGATTTGTTGTTTTATGCCGACTTCGTCTCGGCTTTGAGCCAGACAGGGCATTAAATTTTTGTGTTTTGCCCATCATTTACGTTTTGGATACAGAGCAAAAGAGTATTGCTCCAGAATGACGTTGAAAAATTTCTTCAAGAGGCACCTGACGACGACTACTTGTGTACAAAGGTAAGATTTATTCTAACGGCTTGACTTAAGAAATATTTATGTACATATTATTATTTTAGATGCCATTACTCTTTTGACTGGCAGGAGCGAGCAGATAGACGAATTGCTGAATATAAAACTATAAGATACTCAGGATTTGGAAGATAAATTGTTGATTACATTGCCTGGTCAAAGATTATTTCGAAATTTATCGTACTACCCAAATTTGGAATCTTCAAGATTCTTTTTCAAATATTCATGTAGAAAAAGCTACAAACAATATGCTGGCATCCAGAAGTTAGGAAAAATGCCTGCAGAAATAGATGAGTATGTAAAATTGTCAAATTCTAAATCATATACTGGTCACTGCTTCAGGATTGTTGGTAAACTCTGGAGGAGACACCATAGCATCAAAGCATGGGGGTTGGCGGTAATTTATTCGTTAAAGTATAGTTTTTTAAATACTGTTCTATGTTTCTTATAGGTTTACGAATGCAGCCAAAGGATACATTGAAGAATCAGTGGCTAGTAAATCCAAGATAAATTTAAAGAATTTACAAATGGTAGTAATTCAACGTCTGTCACAAAGACAATTGTTAGAAGTGAGTTAAACGAAAAAAAAGATCCAGTTATTTTTAAGAATTGTATAATGTAACTTCTAATATTTATAATAAATAATTAATTGTCCTGTTTAATTGTAATTCATGATTTTCGAAAATTATCCTATATCTCCAACAGATACTATAGATATCGAAGTGCGGTCTCATTAAAAGTGACTGGCTGAAATTTTGCTGTACATAAAGAGTTGTTGCATTGGTACTTACCCTCCATACACCAATTTTCTGTTGGTGTACAGCGCCCTGGGCGAACTGGAATAACTATAGGAGGCATCCTTTCCAGCTTTATCCGAGAGATCCTCATGAGTGTTGATGTGCAACATAGCGTCGGCATGCACCGTGGGCCTCCGGGCTATAGCCTGCTCGTGCMTCGTMATTTTTGCTCCCTTCTTTGCTTCTTCACACCGAACAAAAAAAAACTTGTATACCCCCCGTACGCGGCTAAGTCACATAGTTTTCACAGGTCACGTCACGTGAAACGTCAAAGTGCACGACATTTTGATTTTCGGGTCGGATTTGGGTGACATGGTCGCCTTTTTTTTGGGGACACGACGTCACCTCGTCGACATCGTTTGGTGTAAAACGCAGATTGACTGGAATTTTGTTTGGTTGCCTTGGAAACGGAGAGATTGCTGTGGTTACGTGTCGTGGCATTGCGTGGAGGTCTTCCGATATCTGGATGGTAAATCTAGACCAAAAATGAGCAACGGTGACGGATAAATGTGGGAAACATAAGCGCATGGGATGGTAAAAAAAACAAATTAGCGGTTATTAAAATATTTGGAAATAATAATTATACTGGTTCTAGGGAAATTTCGATATATGACATTTGCAAAGTTTTTAGTTATAATGAACCCTTAGTTGTAAAAAGTCTCCTAATTAGCATCTATTGCTATTTTAAAGTCTGGCGCTTGTGCGCTAATCCGTTGAAGACAGAAGTAACTTGCTTTCATCTCAAGAATCATCAAAAGACGAAACAACTTCAAGTTATGTCAAATAACATAATTCTTAAACATAACTTTTCGCCAGAATATCTTGGACTGACCCTAGATACGTTTCTATAACGTGCAAGAAACATCTAGAAAACATCAGTAAAAATTACAGACTAGAAATAACATCCTGATGCATAAGCTTGC
Organism: Rhyzopertha dominica; assembly: GCA_025024175.1. Lineage (NCBI taxonomy): Eukaryota > Metazoa > Arthropoda > Insecta > Coleoptera > Bostrichidae > Rhyzopertha > Rhyzopertha dominica. Next base: position 5,139,175 of record QCXZ01000001.1, on the reverse strand, counting down.
TGATACAAGTTGGGGTGCAGAAGCAAGTGTACTCCGTACTTCTGCAACTGTCTTGCTTTATAGCAATGCTGAGTACTGCTGTTCTGTTTGGAAAAATAGTCATCACACAGGAAAAATTGATTCTCAACTGAATACTGCAATGCGACTAATTACTGGAAGAATTACGTTAACCGTCAACTCCATTACCTTGGCTTCTCATTCTTTCAAACATTGCTGCTCCGAGATTTGCAGACAGTTTGCTACATATAAAGCTTAGCAAAAATATCAACCAGCTTCTAATGAGTTTCTGATTTCCCGAGATCTGCAAGAGCTACCTACAACTCGGCTAACGTCCAGAAAACCTCTGTGGACAGAAGATTTCCTGCGTGGTCCCTATACCATTGAAGATGGATGGTGTTCTGTTTGGCAACTTAAGAAACATGGTATATTCAGTCAACAGCTTGTAGACGATCGTACAGAAAAGGTAGCAGGAACTGACCTCCCGAGAAAGTCTTGGGTTTCGGCGGTTTTCTTCAATACTCTATCCAGAATACGTATATATATGTATGTATATCTATTTTCTTCCATACTCTATCCACAATACGTACATATATGTATGTATATCTATTTTGGATAGAGCGCAAATGCGAGATCTTTTATCGTTGAATAAAAAGTTTTTTTTCTTTCAACGCTTTTATAAAAGTCGACCGTAGCCGCATGAAATTAACAGAACTGTGTAATGTATTAATGATATTTTTAAGAATAAATAAAATAAAGCAGTTTTCATATTTCTTGAAATTTAGTTATTTTAGGGTGTCATCGTGGATTCTTACATTTGCGTAAAACTATCCTGTTTTTTAAATTTAGATCTGGCGCCACCTTTTGGATAAATGTGTAATATGTGCCACAAACGTGTTCGATCAATATGAGGCTGAGGTCGCTACAAGCCAGCGCGTAATACCAGACTAACAGAGCTCTCACGCGTAAAAATTTGCTGGTTGCCCACTAGATGGAGCAAAATTAGGAGGCAAGAACTCAAAATCAAAAATGTACGGACATTGGTTGTTTTGAACTATGTAGAAGCTCTAAAAACAAAAAAAAACTCCTTAGTGTATCACATTATCCGTTAAATATTCGTGTTGTTTAGTGTTAAATACAGTTAATTCGTACGACCTAAGCGAAGTTTTGGAACTCGCATTAAATTAAACTATAAATCAAGAAGACAGTGTCCTTTTATAATACATTAGAAACCACCACTGGCACCACTCCTTATAACTGTCATAATATTTAACATTTTTTAAGGCTCGAAATGAGATGATGGGTATTTCCGAAATTTTCTATTTCGCGATTGTTTTCTTAGTCAGTCTCCAAGCATGCAAAATGTAATTTTTGGTGACTACCTAGTTCAATTTCTTATCATAACAATTGTACTTTATCTTTAGTAGAACTTCATATTTTATCTAAGTTATTATACGTACTATCAACAACCAAATTACCATGCTTTATAATTTAATTTTTGCGAAAGGCCTTGTACACAAGGCAATCTCAACTTCAGTTTACTTTATCCTGGCTGAGAATTTACTTGATGTGTGTACATGTGTGTGGTGGTTTTCTGTAAACCTTGTGTCTTAGCTATCCTATGTTTGCTCTGTAAATTTGAATATCCAAGAAAGGTGAGCACCATTATTGCTTTCCAATTCCACAGTAAATTGTATGTCAGGATTTTGACTGATCAAATAATTTAGAAACCTATCTAACCTATCATCGTCTACATACCTATACCAGCATTGGCTACAATTGGTTACTATATAGCACTTATAGGTGATCCCATTGCACAACCTGATTTTTGTTCATAAAAATTATTGTTCCATAAGAAATAAGTTGATTTTAAACAGTGCTCAGATAATATGGTTATCATGTCACCTAAGCGATCGCTGTTAAGTTTGGATTTGATAGTATTTATCGTTTCAGGTATGGGTACCTTCTTATATAAAGAAACCACGTCAAAACTAACCAAAATATCAGGTTTTGAAATGCATAAACTTTTTGTAACATCAATAGAGTCTGAGGAATCTTGATGAAACTACTAGTTTTCCTACATAAGGAAAAAAACTTAACGGGACATTAGTTTTATGGATTTTGAGCAAACCATACAATTTAGGTACCTTGCAATCAGAAACGACTAAAAAAGACTTCTGCTCATTCGAAAGATTTGAGGTTTTGATAAGATCATTAGTAATTTTAGAAATTCTTGAGGTAGGATCTCAGGATAATTTCTTTCTTCTTGTTTCGTTACGTGTTGCATGCTGTTAAGTCAAAGTTCGTTTGAAATTTTGTCAACTTAGCCTAACGTTGGTCTTTAGGTATCTTTCCATGTTTCTCCAAATAAAATGAAAAGAATAATTGGAAAAAAAACAAGAAAAATAATTAAAATTGTAAATGTAATCTAACCATCTTACTTTTTCCTTTTGAACAAAAATTCTGAATCTTAAATTTTTGCAAATCGCAATAAACCGATAAAACGACCAGCACGACAAGAACCAGTAGGTAGGTGTCCAAAATTATTAAACTCTTCTTATTTTCAAAAGGCATTGAAATTTAAATTTTACCTAGAAAGATTAACACTAGAGTGAAATATTATTGTACAAATCAAACACTGTATAATGAGATTCTAATAATGTCGCCATATTGGGCTTACATCCTTAAACAGGTAAATACTGAACATTTTAGTTAAGGGTAATATCAATGAATCTTGATAAATAACCGACGTTATTTTTTTAATTATTGTTCGAAAGTGGGAGAATCTGAATATGACGAGAGCAAATTGACATAAATAATTTGGTATTAGACTTAGAATTAGTTAATACTACTTCATTTACTTTAAAACTACTGACCTGGACTTGCTCAATTTCAGCTCTTAACCCCTCTTATAAAGGTTGTCTTTTTTTGGAAGCAATGCTTAAGTCTTGTTAATATGCAGCTTCTATTTTGGACACAACCCGTAGACGTAATTGAAACCATAATTAAGCTTCACGTTAGGTACTCACCAGTCGAATAATTGTTTGAGCTGTGTGAAAAATCCAGTCGCTTTTGAGAAACGACGCTACAGTCTTCTAGAATCTAGAGCCTTCCGATCAGTAGCATCAGGAACTGTCGACGTAATGTTTTCTTGTGTGATACTTTTTACATTTCCAACCTTGCCTACAACGCATAGCCGTGATCCAAACCAAAACAAACGAAGCATTCCATAACACATCAGCAAATCTATTGGGTCTGTGTCAAAATCCTAGTCGGCTTTGGAAAACAACGCCGCGTCTTTCTGGAGTCTGTCGATCAGTAGTTGGTGACGTGGCGTTTTGTGCGGGGTAAAACGCTGCCAAAATGTAAATTTCTGCATGCTAAATTGTATACTTACAGTGAAAATGCGTAAATCGCTAGTGGCTTGAAGCATTTTAGTGACAATCGAGTGCCACAAATGATTGGTGTGCGGTGTTTGTGTCTAAAAACCGACAAAACGTGAGCTATCTGGTCGTGTACATTCTAAGTGGCGTGGAATACTCTGGTTTAGATGAAAGGCGATGCCCATTTTCGTTTGTGCATTGCTCCAATCTCGATTACAAAGTATAGCCGTCATACAAACCAAAAAAACAGGACATTGCGTTACATACCCGCAAATCTAGTGATCCACGAGGAAATCCTAGTCGCCTTTGGAAAACAACGCCGCGTCCTTCTGGAGCTCAGTAACTGGTGACATGGCGTTTTGTGCGGGGTGAAACGCTGCTAAAATACACATTTTTTGCATGCTAAATCGAACACTTGCAGTGAAAATTCGTAAATCGCGAATATCTTGACGCTTTTTGGTGACAATCGAGTGCTATAGATTATCCGTGTGCGGCGTTTGTGCCTAAAAACTGACAAAATGTGGGCTAGCTGGCCGAGTCCATTCTAGGTGGCGTGGAATGTTCTGGTTTGGACAAAAACGGTGAGTGGTATTTTGTAAGATTATTATAGAAATCATTTTATGGTTGCACATATCGTATGTATAGGTTTAAAATTGCAATGCTCGGAAGCAGAACATTGGTATATCGTATTGTAATATTATCCTTTCTGTGTAGGAATTGAGGTATTTAATGTGATTATCTCATGCTAACTCCCTTCAAGTCTTTAGTTAGTTTCTAGGCACCAGACCTTTATTTTGAAGTAACAGTAAGTTATTCTTACTTAATGTAGTTATCTAAATGCTATGTTACTTGATTGAACTCATCATATGATACGCTTTTCCTATTTTGTATACAAATCATAGCCGTCCTCCAAACCAGCACACCAAGATTGACGTATAACTTGCCAGCAAAACAATCGGGAAAATCGTTTGGAAAATATAATAAAAACAATCGCCTCGTTTTAGGCTCTGTTGATCACTACTTGTTGACGTGACATTATTGCAAAGGGTAAAAAGTAGCAAAAATATGCATTTTTGTATCGGACTTTGATAACTTTTGGGTAGTTTTGAAATTGCCGGTTTGGATAAAAAAACGGCAAATTTTAATGGTTGCTTAAAAATGCAATACTTAAAGATAGGGCATTCAGTGAAAACATTTGTATTAGATTCATAGGTCGTTTTTTTTAGTTTTTTAGTCTCTGGAGTAGACTCAGATTATTGCTATATGCACCCCCAAGCAATGACCTCACAACTGATAAACTTTAGAAAAGGTACTTCACCTTGTAATCCGTATCCTTCCCCCCATTCTCGCAAACCTCTTTACACGATTATTGATCATTTTAATATCTAAAGTTGTAGTCACCAAAGGCCAGGTCTTTAGAGGGTATCACTTTTATAATTCAAGCTAGAGGGCATCCCTTTTACGACCTTGTTCTACTTTTTTGACATAAATTAGCAGGGCAAACAGATTTTGATTAACTTGTTTAGTTCTTGAGCTACAACAAACACTTTTTGAGATATACACCAAACTTGTGCTTTTTAAATAGATACCATCGTTGGCTGTGACTCCATCAAAAAATATTTCTTTTCCTTCAAAAACATAAACTCTCTCTATTTATCTAAGTTACAGTCACTTTCTCACATTTAGTGAAGATATTTTGTAGGATTAAAGATATTGGCGGCCATGGAATTAACAATTGCAAACAGATAACGAATGCATTTGTTCATGTCTGAGTATAGCACTGTAAAAGCTATGAATAATAAAAGAAATAAAAATTATAATAAACAATATATCATAAATGTAGTAGATCAAACAGTAGAAACATAAGTAATTTTAAACAAAAAATAGAAATACTTAGTGACAAATCAGTTTCCCCCCAAAACAAAACATGATACATTGAAGCAAAGTCTTCCTTGGCGTTGTATCGCTATAGCGACATGTTGATTCTCATCTGATCAATGTCGGACGTTATTAGGGTTGAAAACACCATTACAATCTATATGGCACTCGTCAGAGCAAATAATATTCCTTGCAAAATTGTTTTGATTGCGAGTATTTTTTTCTATGTACTAATTTCTTAATCTAGAGTAAGTCATTTTATGGGGGTTATCTCCTCTCAAGAAACCTTAGCCAATTGTTAACAAAGTCCAGATATTCATTCATGTGATTGCGTAGAGTCTCAGGAGGAACAATGTCAACGACATGCGTATGTCACATCCATAAAAATGCAACTGGTTCAAAAACAAAATCCATACCTATTCAGAGAGAATGATGGTTATTTAACGTTTCCCAAACAAAGCTTTTTATGGCACCTTCAAGAAACGCCTCGTTATTGTCAGCAACAAGTTCCTGACCGGCATCAAACCAATTTTTCACATAGAAGCGTTTCAAACAAATGCCTCCCGTAGCGTTCTAAAACTTTACCGGACCCCCTCGGGTCAAGGCGTTTAGGAACACGATTACTTCTAAATCAATTCGTGAATACAATTGATTTGTTGTTTCCTAGGTGATTTTTCACCTGTTCATATATAAGGAACTCGTAGCACCTGCATAAAGCTCGATCATCCGTGTTTAATTAGTCTGCTCGGTGTGGGATAGGATTTTGAACGACTGCAGATTTTCGGGATTTTAGTATGAGTAAATCTAGTAGGTATCTCACTCAACTGCATGCATTACTGACTCTTCTCAAACTCAAGTTCATTTTTATAGTAATGCAACTCTCTTACCGTTTTTACAACCCTGCAATACTATTTACCTTTCATTTACAGGCACAGTTGGAACGGCACGCGACCCCTCATAAATCAAATTCTCTCTTTGTGATATTGCGAATTTCCAGTGCCGTCTTTAAGCCGTTTTAAAACTCGTTTTTTTGTTTGTGTAGTGTATATTATTCTAAGTAGTTTTTAATCATTCGGTTAATAAGCGGTTGTACATCGATCGTTTTTATTTACGTCTCAAAATGAATTGTACGTAGTTTTAGATGAGTAGCAACATTATTTTGCACAAGCAAAGTATATCTAGCTAGCATGAAATCTGTAATCTAACTAGACAACATGCACATCTGAGCATTTTTTAATATGCAAAGAAAAAATCTCGCGTTCCTAAATATTTTTATTTTGATTTTTAACATTCCTGTAATATTTATATCCTGTGAATATGTTGAATGCTGTGCTAGCCGAAAATTATAAACAATACATTTTAATATTTTTACAGTCTTTTAACTATTGGAAACATGTGGTTAACGGTTAACATAACTAAATACGTAAACAAAAGACAAGTACTTTAAAAGAAAATAATAAGAATACATATGTTTTTTTATCTAAAGCTCTAAATACAAAAAAAATAATGCCATACATCTATTATATCTTTACAAAAACAAGTTTACACCGACATAAACTTAAATATATTAATTATTGTCATCATTACTACTGTCAAATTCTGAATCACTGCTAGCATCATCATTAACATGTATTATAAAATTCTGAAAATTTGGGGATACATAGCTATTTTCAATTTCAATAACATGCTTAAAACAGCTTTTCCACAGTTCTTTCGTTATACTACTTACCTCTCTACGCACTAAATCTACAACCCCCAAACTTAAACGCGAACATGTATTGTTTCTTCGTATTCCTTTTTTTAAGCGTACTCCACACTAATTCAATTGGGTTTAGGACGCGATAATACGGTGGCAAACGCATAACTATATGTCCATGTCCTTTCGCTTGTTCATCAACTCGATATAGTTTAGGTATGTTGAGATTGTTTATTATTGTCAACAGATCTTTTTTGGTAACTTTTCCATCCGGAATTGTAATTTTATTCTTTTTCGTGTAATCAATTATTTCTGATTTTTGTAACTGATGTTGGCGCCTTGTTCATTAATTTTGAATGATAACTCGCGTTATCCATGACTATAACAATAACAGTAATAAGCCATTTTCCACCCACCCATCACTTCCTCCTGCATGAAGAATTATAATTCTTTTTCCTCTCGAAGATGGTGCTTGCAGAACGCAGTTATTTGTCCCATCTGTCAGATCTTTTTTTATCAAGTCGTGGGTGTCGTACCACGTTTCATTCAAATATACGATATTACGATTTTCTTGGCGGTACCTTCTGATTTCGTTTATATAATCCCATCTCATTCTTTTTAGTCGGGTTGATTCCATTATGGACAAACTTTGGTTTAATGTACTATAATTAAAACCGATGCTCTTCAAGTATTTTCTGAACCACTGTTCGCAATAACTTATGTTATATTCTAAGTCCAAAAAGTTTAATTTCGGACTTGCCGTAGCTGGAACTTTGTTTTCCTTATACATTTGGTAAATCACTTTTTGAATTTCTATCCCAAGCTCTTGATATATTTAGAAATTTCTCAGGATTGCGTGATTTTCTTGAATTGCCCTTATTTTCAATAATATCTCTCACAGTCGTGTAGGGGACAACAACCATTTCACTTGTCACTTTTAACGGAGCACTGCACTCTTTTTTTCATCAAAAAATCGTATACATTTTTTATGATTTCTTTTGCATCTTGGGTAAGGTAACGACGATTCCTCTTGTTTTCTTTAGTTTTCACTTCCACGCCAGCGTCAGTAATTTCATTCATAGCGGTACTTGGAGCAGCTTTTTCCCAAGAACGGAACATTTTTGACTTCTTTTGTCTCGCGCACAGAAATACTAAGACTGAATGCTAGTTTTGGTTTGGCCGGTAGTGAACTTTAAATAATCCGACCCTGCTTAACCATCTTCCGAAAATCGAGGTGAAAGATAAATTTTATTGCAGGGTTGTAATAACTGTAAGAGAGTTGCATTACTATAATAATTTTAATTAATCCAAATTAAATTGAAAAGGAGATCGGGTTTTTTTTAACACTCTGATTAGTGTTGCGCGATACCTCAAGATGTATCGATATTCGGTATCGATACGTATCGCAATACTTTATATCGATACACGTATCGTATCATTTTCTGAGTATCCATATTCGTAGTATCGGTAAAAATCGATCCAGGAAATCGATATAAACTGAATTAAAACACTTCTTCTTTTACATAATTTACATCTCTGTTTCTAAAAACGTTTCTATTCGTCAGCTTCGTGAGTTACTCGTGCATCATGTTAAACATTCAATAATTTGTCACCATTCAAGGACAGCGAATTGAATAAGTGAATTTTATTAAACTGAATTGTTAGTTTGCCTTTATTTGAACATTGGTTGCTAAAAAAGGATTGACGGCATTTGGGGCTTTATTACGAGAATTAATTTATGGAACAACCAACCAACACAAATAAAATTCATCTGATTTTTTATATTGCAATTGTATTACTTATTATAAAAAAGTGCACATGCACATACTTTGATAAAAGGTAAGACATTTTTAAGACGTAATCTGGCATTTTAACGTTCACGATTTCTTATGAGAATCCAATTATAAACACAAATTAGAGCCTCTAATAAATTATTTATACGGGCACAATTTACATTATTGCAATGTTGTTCTATAAGAAAAGTTTCTATTGCATTAAGGATATACTTTTTATTAAAAACGCAATCATGCTATATGGTTTGGCAGAGTAGGTATAAAAAATATAATGCTATACTATAGTAAAGTCATTGCCACTTCTTTCCGCAATTTTAATGAAAGATAACGAGGATATGGTTGGTAGAAAATAAATGATTCGATACCACTCTGATTGGTATCGATCCAGCGAAATATCGCAACACCAAGTATCGATACAAAATATCGGTTATCAAAAGCGAAGTATCGATACGTATCGCCCAACACTAAGCCTGATACAGGTAGACTGTTCAATTACGTAACACAAATAGGCAGTCACTAAGCATTGGCAGTAAAGAGACGAATGCTACCAAATTAGTAACTAGTATATAGCATAGTGTACAGATCTTTAGCTACTGGATAACTCCTCTGCAGGAAATTTAGCGATGACACGAACCAAACAGTCACTTCAGTTTTGGATCAGTTTGCTGTAAATTTAGCAACGCCGTCCCTGTGGGGCCGCCCCACAGCGATCCTGTGAACCCCCCGCAGCATCCTGACCAACGAGGCTTTGATTAATTATCGCGCATTCCACAAGAACTAAACACTCGTCATCACCGGGTCGAGAAAAAAAAAGAACGTGGAGCACCTCGGTTTTCGGGGTGCTGGGGTCGTCGTGTTTCGAGACCCAACGCGGATGATAAATTAACAATTCGGGAGATGGGTGATCGATCATTTCGGGGAAGAGGCGCGGATTTTTAAATTACACGGACGGGCTCGAAAATTGAATATTTTTGAATGTTCGTTTGTCGGGATTGCACATGTTTGTGGATAAAGCCCATTTATGTAATATAATCTAAGAAATATACAGGATGTCGCATGACTCGATGGTCAAACTGAAATCATAGATATTTTTTTGTGTTTTTATTGTCATATTAAATATATATTTTTGTCTATAGTTTCAGTTTACAATTGCAATTTCTTCCACTCCTCCTTATTCAGAAACGGAAATAGTGAGTGAAAATAATGGAAGTGTTTTTGATCTCTTCAAATTTATTGAAATGTTTAAGTATTATTAAGCTGTGGGCAATGTTAGTTTGATTGAAAGAGATTTGCGTTTATTATAGGGATTATCCAAAAGCTAGACAGGTCAGTTAAAAGATCCATCTGCTGCACTGTTGATATCCCATATAAGCTTTTTAATATCGTCAGTACAGGTACACCCGCGGACGTAGAAAATGAGACGATCTAGCCGGGCGGCATATCTCGGGCGGGGTGTTCTGGTTCACAACTCTTTTCAGTCAAATCAGTACAGCTAGTTGCCGCGTGGTGGCGCAGGTAGAGCCATTTACATTATATCACCGAAAGTCATGCTACCGTTATAACACTCCTCGGCGTTTCAAGTTTAGGATATACCAAAATTCATATGCTTCTTACCCTTACAAGTTTACTCCGCTCCGCTTGGTTGCCTAGGTTCCAGTTTCATTTATTTGTTGGCTCGCAATGATAAGGTTTAGCAAAGTTGAATAATCGTTACGACTGACAAGAAGACAGGGGAAAATATAACTTTTTTTAGTGAAAGCTTTGAATATATTCAAAGGTATAGGTAAGTAGTCCATCTCAAATACAGAGGAGTGACAATGCAATACTGTTCTTACCTGCATCGAGTTTTGCAGAACAACCAGGTACCTAATAACGGACCCCAATACGCTTAAGCTTACTTAGGTGCTTCAAACCTTATTGCAAGATTACCTGAATGTTGATACAGTTTCAAATTACTACATACGATTTTTGTACCATTCAATCTCACATTAAACTAAGGGCAGCTACTAGATCGCTCTGGTAAAGGTGCAATCTTCACTTATTAGTTTGCTAGTGTTCTAAATGATTATCGTTAAGAATAGACTTTTATATTTTAATGCAAAAGCTTCAGGTTGTTAAATAACTGTTAATGTGAAATGTGACATATTTTCGGTAAGCAAAATGCATATTATTTAAAAATTGGCAGAATATTGTATATTACTGTAGCTTAAAGAGCACGTTTGCGTTTATATTGAATCAATCAAACTATCTAAGCCATATCAAATTTGAATAAATAGTACTGTATGAGGATGATAGTGCTAGACATCAACTTAAAAGAATACAATATCTGCTGTAACTGATTACAACAAACATAAATTTTTATTGTCTATCTAATTCCCAACTCGGGTAAGTTACTGCCCTACAGAATTGAACAAAACAATATTTTTTTTATTAACTACGTAAAAAATTAACATATGTTAGTGAATTTTTACAGTTGATTATGACTTACTTATAAACATTGTTCATAAAAGATTTGACACATTTCGTGAACCGGAAGCTGTTTCTTTTGCTTCTGGGGTACACTATAGTAATAACCACAGTTAATTTACTTCATTGTAAAGGCGCTTCAAGTATATAATTTTTGCATCTCTGCAAATTTGTCTGAAGTTAACCGTTGGTGAGAAAATTTTTTTTCCAAACTAATACTAATAATAATAAGATTTTTTTATTTATATTGACGTTATATATCAATGTCTCTGTTATATTCAGTTTGGACCACATTTAATATATCCTCACCACTGCTTGATATTTTCATTAAATTCTAAATTGCCCGAGTACTTATTGGTAGAAATTTCATTTTGCAACTTGTAATATTGCAATGCCTTTGCCTTATTTTTTGCAAAAAACAATTTGTTACTAAATAATATATCCGGATTTTAGTTTAGAAAGATTCCAAAGTGCTCATGGATAGTTAAGTAAATATGAAAGTAAATACAAACTTACTTTCACTAAAAAAAGAAGTCGTATTTTCTCCTGTCTGCTTGTCAGTCGTGATAATAATTATTCACCTTTGCTAAACTTCATCATTGGGAGCAACAAATAAATTAAACTGGAACCTGGCGAACCAAGCGGAGCAGAGTAAACTAGTAAGGGTAGCAAGCAAGCAAGCATATGAATTTTCGAATATCTGAAACTTGAAACGCCGAGGAGTGTTATAACGGTAGCATACCTTCCAGTGATATAACGCAAATGGCTCTACCTGCACCGCTATGCGGCAACTAGCTGTAGCGCCCGGCTAGGTCGTCTCATTTTCTATGTCCGTGGATGTACATAAGCGATTTAATCTACTAACAATCTCAGGATAATGTAACGCAAGCTTGTATCGTGCTTCTGTTTGTCTACACTGTTAATGACTGTCAATTTGTATTCATCTATTAGCATTAATGGGTGTCGATAGATAAGAATCCAGCTTTACAATTCAAATCTTATCCCAGACGGAAACAATAAGAAACGAAAACAGCAAACGTATAATAAATTATTAATGATATGCAAAGAAGCGGTCACCCAGTTTTAAATATGCTAGAAAGAGGGGTTTGCGGTGACAGCACGACAAGATCTGGAAGCTCTTCTATATTATATTTAAATCGTAGTGCCACCCATCGTTAGAGTACAGATAGAACTCGCACAAAACTTGTTTTCACTCACACTTAATTGAAATTTTACGAGGATGCGATATGGTTCTTTTTCGGTGATTGATTACCGTTTAACCTAAGGAACGTGTATACAATTTCAAACATTGATTTATGTTAATAACCTCTCCGCATGCCGTCAACTTGCCGACCTTTCGCATTTCTGGTACAACAGAGGTCGCCAAACCTACCCTTGCGACACCCTCGGTAAATTTGACCCCACATTGTTTTTTAAACGGCAGCATGATTTTAACGGATGTTACATTATAACGGTATAGAAAATTGGTAGCGGAGGTATCGAGAAAATTAAATAATTAGACTCACACCATGTGGCTAAACGGTGTAATCAAAGACGTCAGCTCTTCACTCTTGAGGCACGATAAATCAGGTTGAGGCGAAATTTAATCTTCCTTCTCCATTAAGAAGGCAAACAAAGGCTTAAATTGTAAATTAAGAAACGCGAAAACGTAAGTACAATGAGCCTGATAAACAACGAAAATAATGAAAACAATTTTTTTACTGCTAAAATAGGCAAAAAATCAGGTATTGCCATTTTTCCATGACTGGAGGTTATTTTCGTCTAGTTTAATCAATTTATTACGAATCGGGTACCCTAAAAGTAAAAAAGAAAAATATGATTCCATGAAAAATGCAGTACTTTTTCAGATTTACATTATAAAAGATGCTCAAAATGTTCCCCATTTACTTCCTGGCAGTAATGCAGCCTTGAGTAATGTTCTTTGTAGCATATTATTTGGAGGTCAATTCTGAATTTCTGCCCTGATTCATGCTTTTAAATCTTCCGCATTATGTATCCGATCAGCATAAATACGATTTTTCAGATATCCCCACAGGAAATAATCAGGCGGCGTCAGGTCAGGGGAAAGTACTGGGCATTCTATTGTTCCGCGCCTACCAACCCATCTGTCTAGAAATATCGCATTCAAATATCCACGAACGTTGACTGAAAAATGGGGCGGTGCACGATCTTGCTGAAACCATGTCTGTTCAGAAGGACGCGCAGTATTTTAACGATTAGGGAACAAGCGAATCAGTTCTGGTATAATGTGTTCGCGCAACAGCTGTAGGTACCTGACCGCATTCAAATTTCCATCGATGAGAAAAGGCCCAATAATGTGCTAACCGATAATACCATACCAGTTATTCACTTTCTGAGGGTGAAATGTGTGGATTGGTTCCATACAATGTGGATTTGTGTCCCACCAATATCTGCAATTATGTCTATTCACATTACCATTGAGGCAAAAAGTCGCTTCATCAGAAAACATAATGAAATTTAATATGTGTCTATCTTCATCTATCATGTTCATAGCAGTTTCGCAAAATTCTATCCTATGATCGAAATCATCTTCGCCCAGTTCTTGTAATAAGTGAATTTTGTATGGATGAACTTCTCACAATTTTCTGAAGTGATCTTCTGCTAATATAGTCAGTGAGAGTACGCTGTTGTACGGAACACTTGGGATTCTCTTGCACATCTAAAACGACATTCGAGCTACTTTTTTCACCCTTTGGTCATCCTCGTTTTTGACGACTTTTAACACCGCCGGTTTCGTCAAAACGTTGCAATGTTTTAATAACTGTTGATCTGGCAGTTGATTCCCGATCTTCATAAATTGCATTGTAGAGTGTAATTACTTTCGAATAACTTCGCCTTCTATCTCCATAACCAATCATCATCAAAATTTCGATTCGATCATGTTCAGTTGAGGGATTGCGATTGCAAATAACAAAGTGAATGAAAATTATCACCAGTCACTAGGAAAATGGAAACACCTGGAGTTTTTGTTCTTACTTAGCGATAACGAATATGGTTTTTATCCCGAAGTTTTTTGCAAGACCCAAGTTTGTTATCAGACTTTTTTCAACTCAGAGGTCGTACAGAATCGCAAATATCCTGCTGGCTCCATACTTTGTAACGACCCTGTATAATTTAAAATTCGGAATGTCAAAATGCATTTTCATTTACTGTTAAGTACAAATAAGGATGATGAAGAAGTTCTTTATTTGCAAATAATTAAAAATAACMCAAAACTTGGATAAACTGTTCATTTTACCCCGAACATTTTTGCGGGCACTGCACCACCCCACTCTGCAGATTGAATCAGTGGAGTTAATGTAATGGAACGTTCTGTCTCTGGTATAGCGACCTAGGTTTTACAGCATCCCACTTTTATGTCCCGTGTCATCTTCACTGTTAAACGGGAAAGCGCGATTTCATTTTATGGCCGCCGCAAATGAATTGGTCGGACGTCGAATTGAATGAAACCCAGGAAAACCGAAAAAAGTCACACGCCGAGACGACGGGCATTAGCAGCTCGTAAACCTCCCTAATCTGCAAACGGTTGCATCTTGTCTACCTGGGTAAACGAGGAAATTATGCCGAATAATTATGTAAAACAAGAACGTAAAATCTGGAGTATCTGTTGGGATCGATTGTTTAGAGACTTGTTAACATATGTTCTCGCCACTGTAGGACATTTTTTTCTAAAGAGATAAAATACAGCAGCGTTGACGTTTCCCTGAGATTAGAACTGATAGGGCCTGCTGTCAGGGGACATATTAACCTTTTGTATAGTTCGCAATTTGTCACGGCGGTTTTGTCTTCAACGAAAAGAGATCCGAGCTGGATAACAACAAAATTAACAGGGGGTAGCAAAATATGGACGACCTGACAAAAGTTTGAGCCGTAGAGGTATACGAGGGTGCCTTGATATCTAGCTAGGTTTGGAAGTTAAAAAAGAAGGGAAACACAAAGAATTCCCATTTAGTACGAAATGGTAACGCTGTTGAGTATATAGTCCGTGCATTTCTGTAAGAAAATTTGACTAAAGTCTTAAATAATTTTAACACTAGGATGACAAAAAAAATATCAAAAAAGATCATTATCAGTATTGACATTTATTATAATTGTAGGAAATTTAGTATTATTTGACAATAAACTATATTCTATAGTTTTAACGTATCTAAAACAGTTTTCAAAAGACCTCATCTTTTATTATCCATGAAATGAATGATCCATTCTTTTTTAGATTTGTTTTGTAGTTTTTTATTTTGGCGGGAATGATATTATGCATTGTCTATTATTATAAAAGATCTTTGAGGCAAATTTGCAAGTAGTTGATTTTTAAATCAGTTTTCAAAAAGTTAATATCATTCTGTTGTGTATTACCGAAACTTTTGTATAAATTTTGTTCTCCAAGCCTTCAGCTTCTCAGATTCCATAATGGCAATTCTTATGTTCGTTGTTTTATATGTAGGTAAAGTGTATGTTACAACTACTTTCGAAGCGTGTTATGACAGTATAGAACGTACAAATGTTGGTAGATTGTTGCCTTAATGTGCTGGATTTTGCTTTCACTATATTTTTCTATAATAGGAATTTTATGTTTGCTGTTAGTTGTCACAAAATCTTCTTCGCTACAGTTAACAATTTTTGACAATGTGCCCAAAGGAACCTGCGTTGCATTGCTGGTTGTTTTCATTGTAGCCATCGTTCCTTGGTTTAAAAAAATAATTGTAGACATTTTGCCACTTTTGCCTCAATGAGGAAATGAAGGCGCGTTTTTGGTTTGAGATGGGTTTTCTTTAAAAAATATTTCACGTTAATAATCTTAATAATACATATATCTTAATTCGGAATAAATAAAAATAAATTCTTTAAATTGAATTAGATATTTGGATCTAATTCTGGTTTCTCAGAATTTTTATCTTTGCCCTTACCATCGTTAGTTAAAATCTAGTTAATAACGGTAATAATGAACTGAATTATTGCATAATTCGGGACAGTGTCCAAAGTGTGAAACGTCCCCAACTGCGAACGTGGTCACGTGTGGCGCATTACCGTTCCCATAACAAAAAGGTCTCCCCCCTTCGTCCAAGGGTTGATCCGGCTTCATCCACTTGTCATTTTTATCGTCCCGTGACGTCGCCATAAAGGACGTCAAAAATTTTGCGGTTTCTGCCAAAAGAGGACCCGCTAATCGGCGCAGCGATCTAAAAAAGAGAACATTCCAACCACGCGGACACAATGCAGTTATTCGGGCCCTATCTTGTATCGGGGACATTCTTTGATTGATACGGGGACGGGGCAGGTATAAGCGTGATCGGGCAGGTGCATAAATCAAAGAAAAAGTGATGGTTTTCGGGAAATTTATAGTTGGGGTGGATCCTCCCTCGAGAAAAAAAGTATACCTCAGGGTGGTTGTAAAATCGTCAAAACTAGCGTAGATATTGTGGTTATATACACGTTTTTACAAGAAATTAGCTCACGTTCTATTTTCTTGTACTGAATTTCCTTCCATACTTCGTGTTAAAACCGCGCAGATCGATGCGCACTAACCTGTTTTACTGTTTATAAACAAAACGTTCATGGAACCTACTTTTCGAACCTACGCAGTAAGCAGGGTTGTGAGATTAGGCAGCTTTTGTACTGATATCGGCGAAACAAACTTTTGAATAGGGGCTATCTGTTATTTTGGGCTGACTTCCTACTACCAGCTAATTAATACATCAACATGAAATGCAGTTTTAGGCCTCTTTAAATATGTATATTGGTGTGAGTAAACTTTTGACAACCCCGGGAGCGTGATGTGTTTTCATGCTTTTGTAAATGAAACGGAAGGAATGCTTTCACGGAATTGTTTCCCTATTTTGTTATGGACAGGTTCAAACAATTTTTCAAATGAAGCATTGCTCATTTGTAGAAAATTTTTATGTGCTGCTCCTCTTTCAGCACATTTAAGAAGCCATGAATATTCATTCTCTTTGCAATATCATTGTTAGTATCAACGCTGATGCATTTAACAAATTTTTTCAGTCAACAGGCATTATTTTACTCGTAAATTCAATTGTGGTAATTCAGGGTGACCACAAACCCAAACAACAGTAAAAGTAATTGTTTATGAGTGGGTTACATCTAAGGTCTACTTTTCTCTTGCAGTAGAATAGATCTTACGTTGCATTTGCTATTGTATAAAGACGGAATTTAATAGATTCAGTATAATAATTTTAAGAACTTATTTCAACACTTAAATAAGTATAGTGGCAAACGGCTCTAAGTATCAATTTTTTTAGAAAAGTCAACTTGTATACAAATATGCGCTCCAGAATTTGATAGCGTGTAAAAATAAGCTTCTTAGGAATATACTGATATAATTGTGGAAGGAAAGACTTCGAAACATACAGGCAAGCTTTGTCTTTTATGCCCCAAAGTTGTAAGAAAACCATTTGCATTCCATGACTTACCAACAAAATCAGTCGACTAACTTGGCTTCAATAGAGCCGTATTTTTTGATTGACTTCTTTTAAGAACAAAATTAGTATTGCCAGTCTGCGTTTTAATTTCTGTTTCCCAAAATACATAATCCTTTCAGGTGATGTTTCTTGTAGGGGCACATGAGATTCTAAACACGATTTCTTAGAACGTTGAGGGAAGGGTCGCTTTTCGGAGTACATCTACAAAACAGTAGCCTTTGTTTATTGTGATGCCTTGATATAAAAATGTCCAGCGTAAAGGTGCCGCGAAACTGATAAGGGTCCCCAATGTTCCTCGGCTTCAACACAGTAACTGCTGTTGAAGAATCTCGAAGAGATCGAGAGACATTTCAACCTCGGTCCCATCCCGAAAAAATAAATTAAAAACCCAATAATACTAAAGCGCAGATATGAGCCCATTATACAATAAATACGGACGTCGGCACAAAGGGACCCCGTTCGGGAAAACTAAAAAGAACCCGGGGACGAGACATAAAACCTAAAATAAACAACTATCAAACAGTTATATTAGTAAAAAATGGCGGTTCCAGCCGCGCCAGCGCGGATAGAATGCGGTGTTTAGTGTATTGTTTATGGGACTGGGCCAGCGGGGCGCCCGTGGCCCTTCCAGGCCTGGACTTCCCGTTGTGTCGGGCGCATTCTTTGTTTACACACGGCCGACTGGATCTAATCACGTTTTTTGACGCGTGCACGGGCATTTATCTTGTCGCCGATAGGTGAGATTTCGAAATGAATACGGTCTAAAAATGATGGGGATTGTGAAACATCCTTTATTGCTCGAACATTTGTCATTGCGGTCTTCTGTTATGGATTTGTGTTCATCAAAACATTTTTCCAGTCTTCTAGAGTTAGGTTATTTACCTCAGTTTTAAACGCATCGACGGCTTCTTCTGCTGTTTAAAACGGAAACCATGAAATTTATCCTTCACCTTAGGGAACAGAGAAAATCATTAGGAGCCAGATTAGGATTATACGACGAGTGGCCCAATAATTCAATAGTTTGGGAAGTTAAATATTCGTTTCGATCCTCCAAAGCTACAGTTGACACATGCCCAGTAATTCCAATAAATGTAGCAACCATCTCCTTCTTTCGACTTTTTTCATGAACCACTTTGTGGAAAGCCTTCTCATTACCGATCACCCAAATTACAGATTGTTGTTTCTTTTCGGGATCACAACAGTAGATCCAGCTTTCGTGACCTGTAATGATGTCGTACACTACATGGTATACACCATCGTTAAAGCGATCCAGGGTAGATCTGCCCCTGCAGACCTATACAGTTAGTGTCTTGATAATCCGGGTCAATTAAAACTGGACCAATACGGATTATAAGTAAATTCGGATTACTGAGATTGGAATAAATACAACAACAAAAGTTCTTTATTAATACGCAAACTGATATTACAAACGCAAAAGCAAAACACGTTAAGGAGCGAAAAAACTAGTAATACGTGTCTGTTTAACAGTTTGCTAACATTTTTCAAATGCACGTTCCTTTAAATTATTCAGTATAATGACAGTTGACAACTCTACGTCATTCTCTTCTGCCCACTGTATAGTTGTAGCCAAACACCTAACAGCTTCTTGATGTTTAATTTTCGGAACATTTATTTCCACTTTTTCCCCAGAATTTTCATCACCACCTTAATTTTCAGCAGATAAAAGATTTGCGTCACCATTAACTTCATTGTTGGTTAGGGGTACATTTCCAATATTTTCTAACATGACACTCATTGTCTGTATTTCATCATTCATCCTTTCCTTGATCACGCTCAATGGTATTAAATCTTCCTCTTCGTACTCTGATTCAGAACCTTCTGTTAGTTTTTGAGGCAAAATCTGTTTCCAATATTTTTGCACTGTCTCAGAAGACACCTGTTGCCAAGCACTGTGTAAAATACGTACGGCATCTTTTGACTTTCTTTAATCGAGACGTTAGGTCGTCACCCTCCTCAGTTAATAGTTTTACCAACAGGCTCTTTGGATAAAAAAGTTTTGTTAACCGTATGGCATTCTGATCCATAGGTTGAATGAGTGCTGTGCAGTTGAGGGGAAGAAACATGACATAAAATTTATGATCTTCACTGATCAGTTTTGCGCTAGATGAGTGACTTGATGCGTTATCAACTAAAAGTACAGCTGTCTCTGGTAGATTTTTGTCCCGCAAAAATGATTTAACTTGCTTTACAATGGAAATAAGGAACCACTCCTTGAAAAGTGCGGAAGTCATCCAGGCATTTGCTGTGTTCTTATATTCAACTGGCAACTCTGAATTCTTGAACGCTCTAGGATTTTTAGATTTTCTTATGACAAGGAGATTCAATTTGTGAGAGCCGTCCGCTTGTTTTCCTTCCAGGTGCAGTTTTCTCCTTGGAATGGACGAGAGTTCTGTCAGGAAGCATTTTCCAAAATAAAGCAGACTCGTCTGCATTATAAATTTGAGATGGTGACAAATTCAGCTCGTCGATTTTATCATGCAGGCCTTTTAAAAATGGCTGTATCACATCTGGATTATTCGATAATTTTTCGCCACATATCTTAAGGTTTCTGATGCCATGCTGCTTTTTGAAGTTTGTAATCCACCCCCTTCTTGCACTAAAACTGCCGCCATCGTAATGTTTCTCGTACAACTGTCTTGCTTTTCTTGCCAACAATTCTGATGAAATCGGCACCCTTTGTGTAACGGACCAAGAATATAATTCAGATTCCTTCTTAGGATATTCTGGTTTTCGAAGAGTTTTCCGTTTTCCAGGGACAGTCAAGCATTTGCCAGAAAAAACTAAAAGTGATACCGGTTGATTTTTATGTACATAAAATGACAATAGGTGTGTACCAACCTTTTGATTCTTTCTGCATTTTTCTTTATATCACAAATAGTTGATGTTCCAACGCCATACTTTTGGGCCAGGATTTTGCCAGAAATGCCACGATTTACTTCGTCAATAATTACTGCTTTGTCGTGGATACTTAAAGTAGTGTGCTTACGTTTTGAGGGCATGTTGCACTTAAATGTGCACAAAATACACCAACTGAACACTATTAAATGTTAACAGAGTTGCTTGGTTAAAAATGCGTCTGCATACAGGAAGTGCTGCACACGTTTCGTCTCCGATTCAGCTGAGTACAAGTATACTTACTGATTTGGACCTCCTGAATTTCGGAATGGTCTCAGTTGGTCGCTAGCTACACCGGTTCGCTCGGAAAGTGTCCTTATTTAGGCCGCCCGCAGTCCTAGCTCATTTTAGAGCACATTTTTTAATTCTGCAGTTCAAAATACATCTTTTCGTCGATTTTGAGCTAAATCTATTTTTTTGTCATAAAACACAAAACATCCTTTGTTCTTTTTTGACCTTAAAATTTTTTCGTCTCCGATTCAGCTGAATACAAGTATACTTACTGATTTGGACCTCCTGAATTTCAGAATGGTCTCAGTTGGTCGCTAGCTACACCGGTTCGCTCGGAAAGTGTCCTTATTTAGGCCGCCCACAGTCCCAGCTCATTTTAGAGCACATTTTTTAATTGTGCAGTTCAAAATACATCTTTTCGTCGATTTTGAGCTAAATCTATTTTTTGTCGAAAATCACAAAACGTCCAAGGCTAACCCTTTGTTCTTTTTTAACCTTAAAGTTTTTTCGTCTCCGATTCAGCTGAATACAAGTATACTTACTGATTTGGACCTCCTGAATTTCGGAATGGTCTCAATTGGTCGCTAGCTACACCGGTTCGCTCGGAAAGTGTCCTTATTTAGGCCGCCCACAGTCCCAGCTCATTTTAGAGCACATTTTTTAATTCTGCAGTTCAAAATACATCTGTACGTCGATTTTGAGCTAAATCTATTTTTTGTCGAAAATCACAAAACGTCCAAGTCTAACCCTTTGTTCTTTTTTAACCTTAAAGTTTTTTCGTCCCCGATTCAGCTGAATACAAGTATACTTACTGATTTGGACCTCCTGAATTTCGGAATGGTTTCAGTTGGTCGCTAGCTACACCGGTTCACTCGGATTCGGATTACAAAGTACACGTTAATCTGGATTATAGAAGAATCCGGATCACTGAAGATTCGGCTTAGCGAGGCACTACTGTAGTCAATACGATTGGCAGTCCTTGTTACAGATTTGTAGTTTCATCAAGAATTCTCAGACTATTGACGACATAAAAGGTTTGAATATTTCAGAAACTGATACTTTTGACGTGGTTTGTTTGGATATTATAGGCTTATCTAATTCCAACACTTTACATAATATTTAGCAACTACAAAAAAACGGCGCAATATCGTCAATATTCGCCCTCCCCACACGACCAATGACACCATGATCCCCTAAGTCGTATACATCGGGAATATTAACAGTTAATATAAGCCATTATCTTCTTCTCCCTCATGAAGTAACGAGCCAACTTCCTGTAGCCAGTCATCGATGCTTTAGATTTCCGAAGTCGCCCTTTTATGGCAGTAAAAACCGACTAAAAAAGCTACCATGATGTATCAATAAACTCCACACGACACTGGAGGAGAATAATAACGCTTGGAAGTGCGGGTCATTTACTGGGGGAAGTACAGAACCTAGGGTCGATATGCCTTTTCTTTTGCTGTTCAGTCTGCATTACCAGAGGACAGATGAGTTAAGAGCATAAAAGCGAAATATTTTTTTAAATAAAAATTTTCTTTAATTCTGCTTTCAAGAAGGTGTTGCTTTTGTCTGTAGTTATAGATCTTGCATATCTAGTAATAAAATAGCATCAACAATTTTATATACTTTTACCTAAGAAGAAAAATTACATAAAAACTGTTGCTTGTGACAAAGTGTCTGAGCAATCTCATTTAAGATTAACAAGGGAAGAATGCCAAAAATATGAGTTGTCTACGGTCTCTAAAGTCTCTATAGTTTTTGTAAAAGAGACTTAAGAACATTCTGAACATTCATCAACATAAAACAACACACTGCACTGCTCAAAAGAAGTTTTTATACTGTTGATACATATAATGAAAAGTAAAAGCCCTAAATGGCTACCCTGAGGTACGGCTGATACATATATATGACCAACTCAAAATCGCACTGCCTACCCCCGCCTTAGGAAGTCTCTCTAACATTAATGGTTAATTTTATCAAAGGCTTTACTAAAGTCCTTCAAAACGCACTTCTGATCCTCTCCGCTTCTTCGCGGCTTGCTCCGGAATGTCCACTCCATTAATCTTACAAATTAGTTTAATAAATTCACTGTCATTTCACTGACTACTGGACCATATGTTCTTGCCACCTCGGCTTATGCCTTATTCATCCGTGACTAAATGTGATATACTCTAATGCGCAGGTAAATAAACGGTTTCGTACGTGTCGCAGAAAAGTTTTGAGACGCATAATGAGCATGATTTCGGACTTGATGGGACGTTTTATGCGCGAGATTAGCATGGGATGACAAGTGCACTTTGGATCGGATGAATTTCAAATTTTGAAAGTGCAAAACGATGCTGCCGATCAACTTTTAGGGGTCAGAATGATTAGGTATGATGTGGAAAAGTTTGCAAATGATAAGGGAAGGGAAGTAACCACATATGGCATCGATCTGCCTAAAAATAGTAATCCTGTCTAAAATACTTAAAAAAGTTGCTCATAATCAAATAGTAATTTTTCTCAACGAAAATAATTTGCTTCCCAAGAACCAATCGGGTTTTCCGAAACGCCATGGCACAACATCTGCTTTTATAAATTTAACTGATGATATTGTTGTGGCTATGGATAAGTGAAATGCTGTAGTTGTTATTTCTTTAGATTGCTCCGAGGCATTTGATAACATAGACCGCGAACTTTTGTCTGCAAAATTATTAGATTTGTTATGGTTTTTACAGATGTTCCCCTTTCATTTTTTAATTCATTCCTTATAAACAGAATCAGCGCGTTTATATAAATAACATTTTTTCATCTTCAAAATTAATAATATCGGGTGTACCATAAGGCTCGATCTTAGGACCGTTGTTATTTTTAATATATACACCCAATATCTTTGAACAATTGCAATTTTCACATATACAATGTTATGTTGATGACACTTTTATCCTGCATTATTTTATGCCCAAAAACATAGATGAAGTAAACACATGTATCTATGATAGTCTTCAATTGGTATAATCTAAATCTTTACAACAATAATTAATCCAAATAAATCTACAGTTCTTTATTTTTGTCATAAATCTAAACGTCAATGGTTAATTGAGAGCTTATCTCTAGGCATTGGGGAAGTACTTTTGCAAGTTCTAGAATCAACAAAATATTTAGGTGTTGTCATTGACGAGAGCACATAAATAAAGTATTACAGTCTACCTTCTGTCGCATGAGATTGTTGTATTCAAGTCGTTACTCTTTAGACTTTAAGATGCGTAAAGATATTATATTATACTATCGATGCTTAGATCAAAGGACTAAAAATAGATTACAATGTGCTCGAAATACTTGTTGCCTTTATCTGTATGGTATTCGTCGCTACGATCACGTCCACCAAAACATAATTGAATTAGGATGGTTAAAAATTAACATCAGATGCTGTGGGACTATTTCGGACATTATACGTCTGTGATATCGCATTGCCGCTTTATTTTTACCTAACTATCTCTCTCCATAATAGATGCGAATCCCAATAGAGCAAAAAAAATCAGGATAAATCACTTCACAGGTTAACACGACAAATCTGCATAGTGACTTATCATTCTGCCAATGGGTCTATTATTGAATACCAATTACCATGACTCGAAGGGGGTGAGGTCAGGCGCGTGTCCCGTGCGACCAAGCGTGAACCGACAAACACCGGTGAACGACGTTTATTATGATTGCGTAAATAGAATGAGTTTGATTGGCAGGACGTCACGTCTTATCGAAGACTTCCACGGGGGATATGATCCTTTATTGGAAATGGGGTGAGTTTGATTTTGCCAAACAGTGCAATGTGCTGCCGACACCGCGTATTTTTTCTGTAATACACTGCTTGCGAGAAGATTTATTTATTTATTTATTTACGTAGGCTACAGTGTTTCTAAATAGCACGGTCTTTAAAGAGGCTACGAGAAACACTGCTATATAATAAATATTGGTGTTTTAGTTTTGTGGTAAAAAGCACATTAACATGGAAAAAACTGCCTCTTTATTCCCATTGCCTTCTCGATCCTACTGAATTTGTTTAAAGTGATCTCAAAAAATCGATTAGGAGGCACAAAAAGTGCCTAAATGATTACTTAAATCACTTAAAGAGCCATGAGACTTAAAAGAGCTCAAAAAAGTTAAGAAAATAACCTACTCGCAGTGGTTCGGAGCAAAATCGCTTTAGAAACACGCCGCTACCACAGTTTTACCACCTGCGACACACAGAGTAAATAATCAACCTAATTAAAGTGACAAATTCCCCGGGGACCGTGAAACATTTCAAATTAATCGTACGGAATTTGTCTCGACCGACGGTTGCGACGGTCTCTGCAGGGTGGCGCTGGTAGCGGCGCTTAATTCGTGTATTTATCTTGTCGACGTCGTCTCAATGGTGCCGCCACTGTGTTATATAGTACTGACCGCCAAATGAGTGCGGTATGTCTGTAATAAGCTGTGGTTAGTGGTTGAATTCCGCTGACAAATGACACGATTCGTCCACAGAGACCTCCTGCCTCGACGGCAATGGACGAATTCCGATAATGCAACAGGTTTAATTGGATTAGAGTAATTGAAGTCCGGACTATCCGCGGTAACTTCAGTTTGGGTGGAAAGAGGAGATGGTATTCAATGTATGGTTTTACCAGTCTTTTAAGGTTATATTGCTACAGAATTCTGCACACAAAAACACAGCTCGCAAATGAATTTCTCAGCAGTTCTTCTCTCCTTTGACTGACGCTGCTTAATGCGATCAAGAGTTATCGTGCAAGAGGATTACGTCGCTGTCTTTCGTATCTCGTCTACACTTCTGGAATCATGTGCTTAAATTTTCTACAAAGAAGACAAATACATTTGTCTTTTAGTATTTGTTTGTTGCTTCTTTGTCCATGCGGTCCTCTTCCATTATTGTAGCCACGATAGCAGCAAAAGTGTTGTCGGTAGCAGTGTGAGGTCTCCAACTTCTGTGGTCGTCTTTAACACTAGTCCAACGCTATGGAACGCTTACTCCATCAAGTTGCTACAGTTACAAGAAGTATCCAATGCACGATTACAGGCAAACTTCTTGTAACGCACCTTGAAAAACGGCAACCTTTTCGGGCAGTGTTTGAATTTTGCTGTACGCACGTTAATCCGCTACAGTGACGCGTTCCATTGCATCAAGCTACCCCGATTTGATAACTTTTTACACATTAACTGAGTGAAGTACCCGCACTCTATATATAGCTAAGTGTTGTCCCAATGATAGACTTACAATTTGGCAGAACTCGTTTTTTCACCATCGCCAGTTCAGATAAAATATGTTTCACTGGATCTTCGTAAATTCTATAGTCTATAGTAGACTC
Organism: Rhyzopertha dominica; assembly: GCA_025024175.1. Taxonomy (NCBI): domain Eukaryota; kingdom Metazoa; phylum Arthropoda; class Insecta; order Coleoptera; family Bostrichidae; genus Rhyzopertha; species Rhyzopertha dominica. Next base: position 5,112,991 of record QCXZ01000001.1, on the reverse strand, counting down.
CCTTGTTTCTTTTTTTAAAAGTGTAAATGTACCCTGCCCAACAATAGTGATGATACTGCTATTCCTTTTATTGGGACACAGGTGTACGTATATTGTGTATAAATTGTACTATATAAGATGAATTTATTCTGCTTTGAAAAGGGAGAAGAATATTTTTACTTCTAGTGCGGATGGAATTCCCAGTTTCAATATAATAAAACATTGTGATTCGGTACTTGTTTTATACTTCCTAGTGCTTGTCCTGTCTTTAAGAAGAGCTCTGCAACGGAAATAGAGAACAACAGACCTATCTCCATTGTGTGTAACTTTGCAAAAACTTTTGAAACGACACTGTTTGGAAATATATATTAGACAGTTATGGTATCAAGCAACGATCTATGAAACTGACTTACCTATGCAGAGGGTTTTGCAGCTTGATGGTCGGCCGTTGTAAACTTTTGTATTGTAAATGAGGGTTTTTACAACCTTATGGTCGGCCGTCCTAAACTATTGGGATTAGTGGCACGCTTCAAAGTTCCTAAATGGGCCGTATTCAAAAAAATCTTATTGGCTAAAATTTTAACTTTTGCACTATAAATTTTTGAAATTTGTTAGTTGTGATAATTTAGCAATCAATAAAACACAGAAGTTTTTATAACCTGACCTGACCTGACCTGACCTGCTGATGCTAACTGGCGCGACCCGCGATCTATTTTTATGTGATGCTTTATTGGGTTTAAATTTTCCGATGTATAAAATAATGAATGTCATAACGAATTTATACAAATTTAATATAAAAACATACAATATAGTAAGTAGAAAATTATTTACATTTGTTAGGAAAAATGTACAATAGTGCACAATAAAATTTATACACGGTATCGATTATGTTCATTACAGCTTGTTAATAAGCACATTACAAGAGTCACAAACTAAAAAAAATACAATCACTTTCACTGATAAAATCACAATTAACTTCTATTATTAATTGTTGTACATGATTCGCTCTGTACCATTTTCAATATCCAGTACAAGCCGAACCGAATTTCTCCATGCATTCGACACTTGTTATTTCAGCTTCGCGTCTAAATTTTAGCAGCATTTCATTCCTAAATTTTCCACCGGTGTTCCCTCGTCGAATTCTTTGTTTCAACTGCCCCCATATCATATCAATGGAGTTGAAAATGCAATGATATGGGGGTAATCGTAGAATGGTGTGTCCACATTCAGAAGCGAGAATGTCAATTTTAAACTTCTTCGAAAATTTCCAACAATTGTTTTTTTTGCCCCACGGTTTAAAATCAGCAATAATCTGTTTGACCAGTTGCCCTACGAAATGTATTTGTCGCAAACGCCTCGTAATAAGTGCCTAAATGTAAGCATATATGTAGGAATGACTGAATAAGTAAAAAATATTGCACTTGGTACGCTTATATGCTGTAAAACTTTAAAATATAAGTAAACACATATGCTTTCAATACCGTTTATAGCAGGAGTAGAATAGTTCCGATTTCTTCTTATTTCCAAAAAATATACAGGTAGAAACTAAGTTTATGACCCTTCGGATTAAAAGAAAATTTTAACCTGTGAAGAAACAGGGCAGAGGACGATAGCATACCGCGATCAAAAATTATAAAGTATGGGCTGCCGCGTTGAAATTGGAATGTTTACCATTCATGGTTATAAAAATAGATACTATTCATTAAATTAGGAAATAATGCAATTTAGTCATACATTAAAAGCTTGTAGGTGAGAGATATTAGTAGTTCAAATAATAATAATAAATAATGCTCATTGATTTAGGTATGTGTACGGAAAAAAATTGAATACGGTCTACTCCACTGCAAAACAGTGGAACGTGCCGAATCCGTGTTATTTACGACAGCTTTAGGTAATACTTGGAAACCATGTGAGCGGTAATCAGCTATTCATATAATGAGTCTCACAGATCGTTGCTTGATACTTTAAGCACTTTATTTCTCCGTTTTTAGCATAGTTTTGTCCACTTTAGGTCAATTGTTACTTATTTTCCGTGTTTTGCCCAGCGCCTGGCTAAGTGTCTAGACGGTAGAGGTCATGTAAATGTTTTTACACCGATTTTTTAAGGCATTCGATTGACCATAATATTTTGATACATAAACTTCGTGTTTTTGATTTCTGTTCACCTCCGCAGGGGTTGTTTCAATCTTATTTCAGTGAAAGACGTTAGCAAGTACGATACAATAACTACAGGTCCAATGAGTTTGTAGTTTCTTCAGGTGTGCCATAGGGATTGAATCTTGGCTATTTGTTATTCATTAATGATATAATAAGCTACTTTATGCTGATGACTTGAAAGTATATCGAGACATTAACTCTGTCCATAACTGTCATCTGCAGCAGGATCTACTTCGAGTTGTGTATTGTGTATTATTAATCGCCCATCTTTCAAAATGTACTATACTTTCATTTTCAAGGAAACAGTTCATTACCTCAAGAATCATAAAAAAATGTCAGTTTTGTATGTTTGGGTCTGCGATACAACAAAAAACTAACTCGCGTGTTCTGCGAAGGCCATTACTTAATCTCGCCGGCGTAATTGCCATCCTATTAGATTTTTTTCGGGCGTTTTGCAGCTCCCGCTTCCTTTGCTTATCTGGTCATCCGTGAAAAATCGCGACACGTGGCGCCATCATTACCAGGCGTGAGAAGAGGCAACTCGACAAAAATAAAGCACTGTTGTGCGTGTATTTGTCACTGGTACTGTAAAAAGCGATGACAACGCATGCGTTTGTTGTGTGTACGCTCAGGGGTTGCTATGATTTATCGTGGAATGGTGCCAAAGTCGGCGGAGCCCCCCCTGCACACGCCGACTTCTTTTGTTTGTTTCTTATTTATGATCTGATAATATCCGCCCCCGGGGACAGCGGATGGATTTGCAAAAAAAAAGATGTTTGGCCAGGCTCTGGATGGTTGGCTAGAGCTGTTAGGACATTTACCTATGGTGATTATTATTATTTTTCATGGAGAGAGCGTTGCTGAAAGAGCATCATTAGTTAAGTTCATTTCATCACAAAAATACGTTACTTACAATACTGAGACTTCTTTATATGATTGCCCCGTAAATGCACACATATTTGTCAGCTTTTCCATTATAGTAGTAAAGTTCTAAGATTGCGGAACACCTCTGTTCCACTCCTAAAATAACGTCTTGAAATTACCGGCGACAATGTGGTTTCTTCAGCCCACAGAAGAAGAAACTTTTAGAAAGACAGAATAAACTGGAGCATTATTATCTGTTACGATATGCCTTAGTTTTTTTTTGCATAATATAGTATGGACACAATAACATAAATAACATAAGTTTTGAGAAAAAGATCTAATTAACACAATATGTTCAAAATTTCAACTTTACTTAAACTATGTAAACGATAAACATTATTTATTTAACAATAAAAATATTTTATAATGCAGCTAGCAGCCCATGGTCTTCAATCCGCCATATTTTTGTTCGCAAGTGTCTCATAAGTGATTGGATGGTAGCAACGGCGATTCCCGAATTCTCCTTCTCAATTGTTCTTCATTTTTTGCCTCACATCCATTGTCATAAACTTTCCTGTTTAATAAGGCCCAAAATTCTTCGATGGATTATCTATTTTGGGTACAAATGGGATGGCTTCCAACTAACCTCTAGTTTGGCTGGCATAGTGACAAAATGCTAGATCAGACCAGAACATGATTTCATCATTATTGTGATGATCGTGTATAAATCTTAACAATTTAGGCAAACTTCTTTGTATATAAAGACCTGGAGCGATGGCTTCTCCTCTAAATGTCTTACATATGGCTGCGAAGCACCTGCCGAAGAAATGGCGCACTACACCAGAATGTTGTCTTCAAAGGCTTTTCTTTTAAATTTTACATATCCGGAGCGCTAATAGAATCGTTCATTCCCTTTTATCCCAGAGTTTGATAACGCAAAATATTTTTCATGGTCCAAAATATGATTCTGTCATTTGCAAAGTGTTGACGCCTTAGTTCTCGTCAGCACCGTGGAATTCGTTGCAACTGCACAAGTGTATATTTTGGGCATTTCTCTTAATTTCCCGATGTACAGTCATGTGTGAAACTCCTTAGCGCCTTCCTAGTCTTAGTGTAGATGCACCAACTTCTTTTTGCACTTTTTTCAATTTATGTGCTCTGATATTAGACAAAAGCCGAGGGCTTCCGCTTTTTGGCAGGTTTACACAAGGTATTCCTTCCTTACATTCCTTAATTGTACGGTAAATAGTTGCACGGGAATATTTCGTCCTTGAAATATGTTTGCAATATCCGCGTTCGGCAATTGGCCAACTAAATTATAGATACTTTTTCGGATTTCGATTTTATACGTCATGTCACATGGGTTTTTTGATGACATCTGTCAATACTTATGATTACAAGGCTTACTCGAACAAATGCCAGGCAATGGTAACTATATTGAATGTTTTGGAGATGATGAAAATTAGCTAAGAAATTTGTCTCAAAACTTATGTTACATACGTTAGTAATATTGTAATTACAAATATGTTTACGATCGATATTTTATGGCACCTTGAAATTAACCTCACAATGGGTTTCCTTAAGATGATTATAGAATAATTTATAAGTAACAATTTTACAGTTCTCCATGAAAATAATTGAACATATAAATAGTAACGATATGATTTGTAACCACCCACCACAATTAGCTTCTTGCCGCGAACATTGTTTGAAACATTTTTACGTTTGTAAAGTAACAGTACGAAAGAGTATTCCGAATTACAGTACAATGTTATTAAAAAATGTGGGATTTCCAACCATTTATGAAAGAAATTTTACGGCATCCTACTTAAGTAATTGATAACATCTGTGGAGAACAAGAAACTTCCCTTGTGTGCTAGTGCGCTATGGATCTCACATGTATATGTCTCCAAAAAGGATTATAGAGGTATTCTAAACATCTGGGCGTCATTACTTTTAAGGGAGTTTTCGTTAGGGTCGTAATAAAATGCTTAATTAATCAAAATCGCACAATTTTTCTGGTCGATCTGTATCTGCTTTTGGTCATGAGCTCCATTGCTTTCCGTTGTATGAGCAGTGTTACTACTTAAAGCGAAAAAAAACTAAATTATGGGTATTTTTAATTCCTGCAGTAAACATTACATTCCTGCATGATCCACTTATACTTTCATCCGATTAGATCGCCATCTACAAGAACCAGCTTCTAAAACCCATGAATGAAACGCGATCAACTATCTATTGCGTTCCTGCTGGCTAGGCGTCGCCGCACCGGTCCTGCTGTCCTGTTCCCGATGATAAAAACCAGCGGCTGGGTGCGCCGGGCCACCTGGAGACGGTATCAGCATCCAATGGAGCCGACCGCCCAGTGCCACCCACCTGCGTTCAGATACGGCTGAATCGCGCTATTGGCCGTGTGGATCCTGATAATGCTTAATGGCCGCTGTACGGAGGCTGGTCGCAGGATTGTCGCACCTGGTGTACCAATGCGAGCGTGTGCAGGACAGGATACAGTGTGACGACACGATCCGAAGGAGTTTATTGAGGTTTAAAATTGTTTCAAGACGAATATTCCGATATAGCACCAGCTTCGATCGATTTTACTGAAACCATTATCTTCTACCACAGCTCTAGTGCGATTGCAGTAGCTTTGCTAGCTGTAAAATTGAGCTTCCTGTTGTTAGTGATGCTGTTCCAATGGTTGATGTCAAAAATCTGCATCAATTCTCAAACCTTTTATAATGTTTTTGTTTTACATACGAGCCCAGGCTCGTAATAGTTCGGCCGGCTCGCATGTTCAGTTACATGCTTTAAAAAGTTCTGATACCAACTCAAACTGTGACAACTTGCTGCAAAACTGTTTATACTACATTAAAACACATACCTTGAACTTACAAAAGCAAGCAACTTTATTTCATTTACGTGAACGGCAATAATTACAGAACCAAAAATGTAATTCAACTAACGGGTCATAATAGTTCGGCCACGTCAACTGACGGGTCATAAGAGTTCGGCCATGTATCCCATTAGCCATGGAAACACGAGGCGGCTTGCCAAAACAAAACATATACGGAATAAATCAACAACTATCTGTCAAGCGTAGCTTATACTTTATTTTGCATCAGTTTTCAAGTAAAATGCCTCGTGGCATGCCTGTTAGTGAAGATTTGCGTATTTCTATGTGTAAAGCCCACGACCAGGGCATTTCGGGGCGTAAAATATCTGCTTCGCACTCAGTTCCGCGCTCTACAGTGCTAGACATTATCAATTTATACAAAAGAACTGGCGGGGTCCATCAAAAAAACAAACCTGGCCCACCAAGTCAAATTACCGGAGCAGATAAGAAAGCTTTGCGTAAAATTATCAGAACAAACCGACGGTGCAATGCTAAAGAACTAACAGTACTATGGAGGGCTCGCATTTTAAAGTTTCATTATCCACAACAAAGAGATGTATCAAAAAAATAGGTTACAAATTTTATAAGGTATTATTACTTTTTCTTTTGGAGTACAAGCACTTATAATTTAATTTCATTTTTCTACTAAGCAAAAGAAAAACCCCTTTTGATCAAACTACAGACGAAGAACAGACTAAAATGGGCGTGGGAACACAAAAACTGGACACAAATGCAATGGAATAGTATCATTTGGAGTGATGAGTCGAAATTTGAGGTATGTGTGGGTGACACGCGAAAAAGAATTTTACGCACATCTTCAGAAGCATACCACAATGAGTGTTTGGTAAAAAAAGTTAAGTTCCCAGGGTCTGTGATGGTTTGGGGTTGTATGTCTGCTAGGGGTGTGGGTAGTCTGTGTATTATTGACGGCACTGTTAACGCGCAGAAATACAGAGACATTCTCGAAGAAAATTTTTTACCCTCCATCCCGAATTGTCAAACGGCCGAAGGCGAATTTATGTTCCAGCAAGATGGAGCGCCGTGTCATACGGCAAAAATAGTTCAAACATGGTTGCAAGAACATAAAATATACCGGTATTAAAATGGACCTCTTCCAGTCCGGATTTATCTCCAATTGAGACCTTGTGGCATAATATGAAGAAACAGCTTCGTAAAACTCCAGCGCGTACCGTCAACGAATTAAAAGCCACCTTGCAGGCTATATGGGACAAAACGCTACCAGAGGAATGTGCAAGGCTCGTGGCTACAATGCCTAGCAGAATTAAAGCCGTTATTGCTAACAAAGGTGGTGTTACACAGTATTAAATGTTGGCCGAACTCTTATGACCCTTCAGTTGATGTGACCGAACTATCATGACCTGTTAGTTGAATTACATTTTTCGTTCTGTAATTATTGCCGTTCACGTAAATGAAATAAAATTGTTTGCTTTTGTAAGTTCAAGGTCTGTGTTTTAATGTAGTATAAACAGTTTCACAGTAATTTGTCACAGTCCGTGTAGGTATCAGAATTTTTTAAAGCATGTAACTGAAAATGCCAGCCGGCCGAACTATTATGAGCCGGGGCTCGTATGTAGCCCACCCTGAATTACCCAGTCTGATTATGAGTTGCTTTATAACCTTTACCTAAGCAAAGATCGAGTTATAGTCTTGGGTAATTTTAAGACTCCTTATTTTACCAGCGGCTCATGTCATGCCCGCTGTACTATCCTAAATAATCTCTAACTATTTCACAGCTCAGCGACATTGATAATTATTATGGTTTTTCGGACTTTGGTTCTTGTTCTTTCCTCTTTTGCTTGCCATGTTGGATCTTTGTTTCCTTTGGTTCTCGAATATGCCTTTTATCCTACCCTAGACATTTATTTCCATGTTTCACAATAGGTTGCAGCTTCATTCGACATGAACGCTGAGTGTAATCAATTTAATAAAAAAACTCTAATTTTCATCAGTTGTATGATGATCTTCAAATTAATTGGTTATTTAAAAAAATGAATGAATCCAATCCAATTCAATCTTCTTTGAAAAAATATAGATACACAGTTTGTTTCCATAGTTATACATATTAAAACATGCTTATTTAAGGCTTAAGTCTGTTTGTAACTGCAAACGTCAGTGGTATATTTTTTCTTAAAATGCCATAAGTTTATTCTAATTTATAGTATGTTAATATGGTTTTTGTTTATGCATTCTGTAATGGCAATGCCACAGCTGCTGTAGAAGAATATCGACGACGTTTTCCACGTGAGAGGGCTCCTGACAAAAACGTGTTTATTCGAGTTTTTAATAAACTTTGTGAGACTGTAACTTTTCCGAGTGCTGTAATAACATCTGAAAAAGCTGATCAATAACCTTTAGAAGAAGTGGAAAGTATTTTGGATCTAGTGGAAAAAGATGCAACGACCAGCACCTGAAGAATCGATACTCAATTGGACATTTCACAAAGACGGGTAACACACACACTTCACGAGCAAAAATTAAACCCATATCACCTACAAAAAGTACAGTTTCTACACCCGGAAGATTATGCTAAACGTGTGGAATCTTGTCGGTGGATAACTAACAATCGTCAAGTTGTATCGCGCATGCTTTTTACTGGTGAAACAACATTTACACGTGATGGCATTAATAATACGCATAACCCTCACGTATGGTCTGACGAAAATCCCCATTCAATAGTCGAAACAAATTTGCAGCACAGGTTTTCAGTAAATGTGTGGTGTGGTATGATAGCTGGGTGTTTAATTGGCACCTTTATCATGAAGGATCGCCACAAACGGAAACACTACCTTATTTTTTTCATAAGATGGCGAATGTAATACCAGCATGATGGAGCCCCTGCAGATTTCGCTCGTGTGGTCAAGCAACACTTGGATGAAATGTTTCCAGAGCGTTGGATTGGTAACGGAGGTCCAATTATTGCCCCTAAGAAGTCCAGATCGAACCCCACTAGATTTTTGTTTATGGGGTTGGATTAAAATAGAAGTTTACAAAGTTAAAGTGAATAGCCGAGAGGCACTAATTCAACGAATTATTAATACTGGTGCAGTTCTTCAATAGAAACAACAGCAAACAGGACAAGCAACAGGAGTTGTTCGCAACGTAGAAAAACATGTTTAGAACTCAATGGGGGTAACACCTTAAAAAGTCATTATTATTAAACAAATGTTACCGTTATATTGTATTTTTTTTAAATTACGCCATATCTGCCTTGAAAACAAATTAGCATCGAACAAGAACGTTTGAGTTCTTTAGATACCTATACATATAAATTTATTTCTTTTTGGTGCACATTATAAGATCTATGGAGTCAAGATATCTGTTAAATGATTATACTGTTTTCCAATAGAAATTGTTAATCTAGTACAAAACTATTTACTTCTATATTGATTGTTACTACCATCTTCATCATGCTTCCAGCATTTCTGAATAACTTCTTAACTGACATACCGCCATCATGCCAAATTCAGATACAACATCTTTTATGGTGACTTTTGTGAGAGCTTCCATCACATTACCTATTAGAATTTGTAAATACGATCGATGTCAGAAGAAATTTTACATAAAGGAGCTTTGTGCGTCTACATGGTAATGTTTTGGACCATAAGTTGAAATACGGCAGTAACATTAAGTAGCAGTCACAGTGCTTTGGTACATGATACAACCTCAGTCTTATAAATTATCTTTTTGGTGGATAACTGCCAGGATTATCCAAAAAGACATAAAATCAATGCTTTAAAATTACTGAATTTGTCTAGCAAGTTAATAAGGTTAATAAACTTTTATAATAGTCCACAGGAAACAGAATTCAAAAAGATGTGGATTTTTGCTTGCCTAAGTGCGAGCTAAAGATATGTTTTGTTGTTTGTATATCTCCTGCATTAGTGTAGATTTTTTATTGGCCGCAATATAATAAAATTTCATCAGCGTTTTAGATTTGATTGAAACGTAAGTCGAGCTTATTAATTTTTCTCTTGAAGTTTTTTGAAAGGCTTCAATAGTTCGAAGTGTGGTCTTAAATCATTCGCTTTAAATTTATCATTTCCTTTGAACCTTTTGTTAAACCGTAAAATTAATTGAATAGTAGTACTGCTTAATGTTATAGCCTACGAAAAGAAAGTGTAGAAACTATTCTTATTTAGAAAGGGCGAAAAGAAAATATATGGGAGGATAACTTGTCATCGTAATGAAGAAGACAGAATATAGAAATCTGAACTTATCGTAAAATTTCTATAAATAATGTATTACCGCTGATTTCTATTAAGACTATCTAAATATTTGATCTAATTACACAGCGTCCATTGTAATTACCCCCACAAGATCTGCCCGCATGACATTCGATGCTACACGCATGGATTTTTATAACAGTTACAATTCGGCATGGGAAATCAAAGATCGTCCCTACTATAGCCAGCTCATTAATCCCCAAATGAACGGCCAGAATGGACATTAGGCGACTGCGTTTTTGTCGTCACATAAATTTGTTCTCGTGTGAGGGGCACTGGCCTAAATGGTTGATGCGCGTGGCTCATTTGTTTACAGCTTCCGACGTGTGTCGGTGCAAGATTAGGGAGGATGGGGATGAACTTTTAACACACAGATTGCTCAATTTCGAAAAAATAACGTGATGCAGTATAGATCTATATTGTCTACTGCAGTTAGGGCTTTGAATTAGAGAATTTTACGAATGAATAGTAGAGTTTTTTCGGAAGTTATTATTAAACACTTGTTTATGATTCTACTTCCAAACTTTTATTTTTTACAAGGCCAAATGCCAGCATTTTAACCGCCAAGCGGCCTTCTTCGATGGCTTAAAAACAATAAAAACATTTAAAAATGTCTTAATATAGATAGGCGCAGAGTTGTGTGCTATGTGAAAAGAATTCGTTTATATTATATTTTTTACTTTACTATTGCGATATGTGAAATATTTAAGGGCGTGGGATCCGTATTTAGCAGAAGGATTGAATTGCGATTTTTTTCCGTTTGAATTGGTTAAATTATGAATGTGTGACAGTTCACTTCTTTAATTTTTTGTGGATAATAGAACATTTAGTAATCTGTGTATGGAACTATTAAAGACGGACATTTTGTACTTCAAAGGTGTACAAGAACTGTTTTAGATGCAATTATCTGTAAATATTCAACGTCATCATATTTTCTTGATATTATTAAATCTAGAAATGGCAATTGGGAATTCTTTTCTAGTTCAAAAGTGAAATACTGACATAAAGAATTTAATTCTCGTGTAAAAGTATTAATATCAAAGTTATTGTTTATTATGGTAAACATCGTCATTTTTTAGATTATTTTCCACGTAGCTTAGGTTAGCTTAGAAATCTGATAGAGGGTTTCCCATTGCCAATCAATGTTTAAATATAAATGTGTTTTAAACTTGAAGTATTCATTAATGACCACTATCGAGTTTATTTTGTTAAAGAAAATCTCCCAAAAATTCTAAAGCTTGAGGTAGTGATACACTATCGAATAATGATTCGGCATCAAAAGATAATAGTCAGTGATTATCATTATAATTATGTCTGGTAAGGGAAAGATTTTACTGCATGCTTTAAGCCGTGTTTTAACAAATCAAGTTCAGTAGTTGAAAACGAAATAGGACTTTTATTATGTACTGTTATTGTAGTGTCTAATTTTATATTATTCTACTAGTACATTCTACTATTAGTACAGGTATTGTTATAAAAATTAAAGGAAAAACGATTTATATTTCTCAAATTACAAATATATCATTTCTTGATCAACGAGCATCTTTTAGGTCAAAGATATCTAGAACCCTAGTTTGACAAACTTAGTTTTAATTTTTAAAAAGTCACTTTCAATTGTATGAATGAAAAAAGCTCCTTAATGTCTGCTCTGTCAATGGAAGGGGTTTTATTTTCGGTTTTTTCGTGGGCACTTACATGAGCATCCTGTTGAGTATTTGCTTTAATTTCCATTGATATTTCGTCTTAATTTAAGTTTGCAGTAATTTCTACATCATTTCCACGTCTGCGAAATGTTGCGAGCTGGAATTGTTGCATTTTTGTGTGCTCAGTTTTGTTGTCCTGTGCACCATGAAGACGCAGGTGTGCTAGTTCATTTTCATCATCAAAATTTTCGTTACCTGACTGAAGTCCAGTATAACTAAACAAGTTTTCAATTGTAGTGTGCTTTACACGGTTCCAAACTTTTGATATCATAACAAAATTGAAAATAGCATTCTAGATATTTTAGGAGGAAATAATATCACACCGAAAAAGCTTCTCATCTGGCACAACCGGCCCAAATTATCGCCATAAAACCACGACCCCTTCCCACCACAAAAAAAAGAGGTAACATAATCGCGAACTTTTTTCTCCGGCTTTCTCAAGAACGCTTGATGGTCGCATGCAAACACTTTACGTAATGCAGCATTATCAGCACGAATCCGAGCCATTAAATATCGAAAATTGCATTTTGATTGCCACAGAATCCTTCGTGCACAGTCCTCGCATTATGCAAATGATCAGGACGTCGCGGATCCACCGTGTAGGAGCCCGAAAAATCCTAGACCACTCATTTTGGTAAATATAGGTCATGGTTTTTACTGTGGACTGTGCATTATATGCAAATTCGGGCCGGACGACGCTTTCCATGTAATTTCGCTTGTACGGTCACGAACGTTGTCCTTTGCGGGGTTTTTTCAGGAAGGCTACGCCATAGAGAAGCGAATGGCAAGTGGAAGCCTAAAAATCGAACGCGACCCCTAAATAATTCCTTCAAAGATTCATAGTCCTACAAAGTTGTACGAGTCGATTAAACTCCATAAATCTCGTTTCAATACAGTTGGGAATTTTTTATTTATTTTTATTAACTCTGTATTGACTACTTCTAAAATTTTGGTGCTATACAGGGTGCGTCACAACTTATCCGAAAAAAATTAACCACATATGAGGTCGATCTCTCGAAAAAAAATTTAATGAAAGCTCGACAGAAATTGAGAGTTTGGAAAATGGAAGTTTAAAAATTGCATAGCATGCGTAAAACAACTGTTGTTAACGTCACCTTTTGTGAGTCAATCTGCGATAGACTGTCCAAGTGTCGTTTGATTTACTTTATTTTAACAAAAATGACATATGTCTACAGTAACGAGGAGTTGATGGACGTAGTTTTATGCTTAAATGTGAGACCTTAGAGATACTTTAGATTTTATGGATGACAATGACATGCATATTCAAAAGTATATCTGAAGTAACCATTTAGAGAATTTGTTAGTCAGATACATATGCATTACTAAGTAATAAGTCTATCGCAGATTGACTCACAAAAGGTGACGTTAACAACAGTTATTTTACGCATGCTATGCATTTTTTAACTTCCATTTTCCAAACATATTTTTGTCTCATTTTCTGTCGAAAATATATGTGGTTAAAATTTTTCGGATAAGTTGTGAAACACCCTGTATAGTTCAAGAAACGATCTACGAGATCTTGTTGGCTAAAATCTTTCATTTTCCACTATAAATTTTTGAAATTTGTTAGTTGTGATAATTTAGCAACCAATAAAATATAGAAGCTTATATAACAAATTTTTATTTAATGCAGACCTGATGCTAAATGGAGCGACCCGCGATCTATTTTTATGTGATACTTCATTAGGTTTAAATTTTCCGATGTATAAAATAAAAACCTTTGCATGTCATAACAAATTTATACAAATTTAATATAAAAAACGTACAAAGTAGTAAGTAGAAAATTATTTACATTTGTTAGAAAAAATTTACAATAGTGCACATTAAAATTTATACACGATATCGATTATGTTCATTAGAGCTCGTTAATAAGCACATTACAAGAGTCACAAACTAAAAAAAAAATACTCACTATCACTTTCACTGCTAAAATCACGATTAACTTCGATATTGAATCTTGTACATGATTCGCTTTGTACTGATTTTCAATTCCAGTACATGCAGCACTGAATTTCTCCATGCATCGACACTTGTTATTTCAGCTTCGTGTCTAATTTTTAGCAGCATTTCATGCTAAAATTTCTACCGGTGTTCCCTCGTCGAATTCTTTGTTTCAACTGCCCCCATATCATTTCAATGGGGTTGAAAATGTGGCTAATCGTAGAATGGTGTGTTCACATTTAGAAGCGAGAATGTTAATTTTAAATTTCTTCGAAAATTTTTATGTGCCAAGCACTTCCAACAATTGTTTTTTTGTGTAGTCCTCTCCGAAATATAAATGTTCTTTTCTTAAAAACTCTTGAATGGTTGCCTTATTAGTTGTTGTATTTGGAATTTTATCCAGTTGTCTTGAATAGTAACTAGCGTTTTCCATTACTATGACGCCGTTTGGTGGCAATTCGGGCAATAAAATGTTTTTGAACCAATTTTCAAACACTTCCACATTCATATCAGAATGATAATCGACGCTTGCTTCTTTTAAGTTTTTACATCCAAGATAATACAAGATAAATTAGGAAAAAATAGAGTTTAGTCATACGTTAAAAGCTATTAGATGAGAAATATTTGTAGTTCAAATAATAATACCAAATAATGCTCATTGATTCATGTGTACGGGAAAAAATTCTAAAACAGCCTAAACACAATTTTTGAATACGGTCCACTCCGTTGCAAAACAGTGGAACGTGCCGAACCCGTCTGTTATTTACAACAGCTTCAGGTAATACTTGTAAACCATTGTCAGCGGTAATCGGCTGTTCGTATAATGAGTCTCATAGATCGTTGCTTGATACTTTATTATAAATATTAACAAATCCAAAACTTTTTAACAGATTTCACCATCACGACTCTCATCTAAAATCAATAAGAAACGCGCTGTAGCACTAAGAAAATGGTTCATTTTGATATGTTTAGTTTACCTTAGAGAAGCTTTAACAAATTTTAAGAAGCTGGGTGCCACCTATGTGTCACACTATTTTATTGTAAGTTTAGGTTTCTTTAAAAAAATCAGCAATTGATATTCGTGCTGCTTAGCTATAAAACGATTTCCTTCTTTGTGTTACTTGCATTATTAGGGGTTTATTTATTTACGTTGAATGTATTATGTTATACATAACCTTAGTGTAATGCAAATTTCTGAATATTGGGAACAAGTGCTTCTGATGCCTGCTCTATAGTGTTGATGAGTGATATTATCACGACTCATTTACGTTAGATGTTCGAGAAGTTACTTATAAAGGACTAGTTGACATGTAAAAGACTGTGAGTTAAATTATGCAGAGATAAAAATTTTATGTTCGAATATTGCTTAGAGTAAGCATGAATTCTTGCTTTAGTACTTATCAATTGCCTATAAATAGTAAATTTTAGTTTTCCTGCATTTCTATATATAAAATAATAGCTTATTTTCAAATTAATGCGACTTGGCAATGACGCAAGTTAATGATTATATTATTTCTATTCATTTTTGGTCTTACCCATTGAGCTAGACGAGCATAATCGCCCATCATTCGAAACGTTTCCTCCTTCCATTGATGTCGAGACGTGTGGCTTCGCGAGAGCCTACAAACTATCATTTATCGTTATCCGTGACGCTACAGAAAACAGCGTCGATATCATTAATCACCGTGTTCATAGTTCCATCTATTAGTGAATGATGGCGAAAATCGGCCTATGCCAAGCTTTGCGGGGCTGCCAAATACGAGTGCCAGATAGTGTGGGTGATGCAAAACAAACTTTTTTTTATTATTATGACGTAAGGTTTCAAAATCTTGGCACACAAAGACACAACTCGCAAATGAAACGTAATTTTTAAAAAAATTATGAAGTCGTTCAATATAAGCCCCTTGCATATCTAAATAGTGTTGCTATAGTTCGGTAGTAATGCAATGTCGTTAAATACGCCCTTTTTGTCAAGATGTTTCAGCAGTTGGAACCAATATGCTGTTGCAGAGATTTTGTCCTTCCAAGTCAATAAATCGGACTTCACGAAATTCTCCTTTTCACTGGAGGAACAGAACGAGATCTGAAAGACTCATGTCAGGGCTACACAGGGGATGTGAGAGAATTTCACAGCAGTTCTTTTCGCAAACTCCTTTGACTGACACTGCTTTATGCAATCAAGCGTTATCGTGCAAGAAGATTACGCCGCTGTCTTTCGTATCTCGTTTATACTTTTGGAATTATACATTAGCCTACTATACGCTCTGTTTGGGTATACGTATGTAACTTTACTATACATTCAACAGTTGCTGCTATTTTGGTACCATCTTCTGTTTGCACCTATAATGTAATGAGTAAATAATAAAATAAAAGTCACTCCGACAGAATTAAAATAAGTTTCCATGATTGACCATCTTTCATTTTCTGACATAGATCGTATCAAATTAGGAACTTTTAAACCATTCTTTGTTTGTATATTGCTCTCTGAAGGGAAAATTCCCCATCTTTACTGATTCGTGACGTCACCAACCATTTTGGCGCGAATATTTGAAGGTTTAAACGGAAACACACCATAGCAAGCTGCTCAAATTCTTGGATCTACCGAAAATAATTTCCCCGGTCCATCTGGCAACCCAGCGGGGCCTTCCCCGACGTGACTTGCAGAAGAACCGCCGAGGTCGGTCCAGGGCAGACTACAATGCCCGGCGCACCCGGCCCGATTATACCGACGCCCATGCGCCGCACCGTGTCATTAAGGGGATGGTTCGACTGCCCACGCTTACACCATTGTGACCAGAAAGTATTATTGTGTTTGTTTTCCAGAGCTGGTGCGCGACGGGCACGACCCCGATCTTTTGTCGTTTTTTTCTTCTCTGACGGGTTGAGGATGTCACTGGCCGGGGGKTTTTTAACCTTGGGGGTTCGAATTTTGTAAAAAAAGGCGCATAAGTTATACAAAAAAACAGTCCGACTTCGAAAATCATAGCCTCTTTTAGCCATTGAGCTAACGGAGCCTTTGAGTCCTGTACTTCCATGCCTTAATAAATATAGTTGCTAAAGCCTTTTTATCTTCTGGTCATTCGCTGCAGAGCTCTTTCCTCTTTCTCTTCTTCTTAGTATCCTCATATAGAAAAATATCCGAGGGGGTAATCATTTAGTGCAATCCTGGGACAAGTGCGATGTAATGTTATGAAATCTATAATGAAATCAGTATGGAAATCAATATGTAATCGTGTGAATCTCTGTGTAGCACCAACACCGATGTTAAGTTAGCATAGCAGGCACTAATTATATCATCTGTAACATCAGCTATAGTCGCAGCGCAACTTGTTTTCCGTATGTTGCCAAACAATAATGCGACGGGAATGTTAAATTATTGAATGATTCAGCAGCCTTCCACATATCTAACCATTTCAATAATTAACGAAAAGTGTATTTTAGCGTCTAATTTAAGATTATCTTTTACCATTGCCCTTTCAGAGGTGTTTCTACATTTACTTTTTTTTACACTAAGTTAATATTGCTGTTCTAAATCTGTGGGATATTTAGAGGCAACAAATATTTAATTTTTCATGCACAAAAAGAAGCCATTTTTCAAAATCGAAAAGCTGAATCAAGAATAGCCTTCCATGTAGTCTACACTTATTTGTGTGCGATAAACTTGTTTACTTATGCGAGTAAGCAATTTGAAGGTAGATAATTCTAAAGAGATAAACAGGTGTAAAATCTTCATTCGATTGTTCATTATCTACACACGGTATACCCGTAAGATCAATGTTTCAGTATGCCATGAAACATGATAATTATAATATCAGGATATTATCAATAGCTGCTAAAAAATAATTAAAAAATAATTTTCTAATTAGCTAGGCAGACAAGCTAAAAGGACACAGTACCTTACACGTTCTACCGACTTTGTCCCTATAGAGTTATCCAATTTGGTACAAGGTTTTGTTGCATCTTTTGCATATGATTTCAACTTTTTCTTTTTATAAAAGAATAATATCAAGTCATATACTAATTATTTTTATTGCAAAAAGACTAGAACTAAACAGCTGTTTTTTTGAATATACAAATCATGAAAAGAACGATCAATTGTACTTGACACTAGATAGTGACTTTTTGAACCACCCTCGTATGTACTAATCGCTCAGATAGGTAAAACGGTTATCAGTACGAAAACTGTCTCCTCAAAGTTAAACCCAAAACGGGCCTCCCGTTAAAATAAAATGTTCCAAGTGTTTACATGCTCGCGGGCACTTTTTGCCCGTTTTTTTGCGGCGTATTCTGGCCGCTCCGTGAACAGTTATCCGGCAAAAAATGGACCACTCCATTTTGTGCCGGGTGAAGTAGCCTGAAATGCGTCGTTTATTGAATTAGTATCGCCGATGATAAGCGTGCGGGTTGATGTGCCGATGAGTGCGGGGTGTTTTTCAAATTCCGTTTTCGAAATTATTGACTTTTGAGTGTTAGTGACGTATGGACTGATGGAGGATGGACAAATCGACAAATCCCGCACGCCGCTGCAGTTAGAAAATGTAAGTGATGTTTTGGATTGATGTCGCTGTTGTACGTTTACGTTCGCTGGAATGATCGTAAAATTAATTTTGTAGTGTTTGCACAAAACTCAACGCAATCGTTTAAGTTCTTGTTTTGGAAGACACCGTGTACCCTTTATTCTTTTAACTAACGCAGTGCCTTTGGAGCTGTTTGTCGCCTTCAGGGACTAAAATCTATTGCTTACTTTATTTATAAAATCCACATAACTTATCGGGGCACAGAAAATTAACCACAGAACAACAGGAAACCAACAAGTTAATGATACCATTTAGGGATATATGTGACAAATTGACAAAACATATAACTAATATAGCTTGATTAATTTCGATAATGTGAAGCATGCAAGGAGGTTCAACAATGGTTGAAATGTAGTAAATAGGTGTACATTTTTGATAGGTCATCTATAACATGACCTTTATTTATGCTGTTTGTCTCTTTGTTAAAGGGTATCATTTCTAGAAAACGAACCCCCGAATTGATGTATTCAAATATTTGCAAGCCTGTTCAACACATAAGCAGATTGACAGTCATCACGTTTGTAAGATCTTTAATTTTAGTTTTTGATTTTAATCTTGAAAATGAATCTTTAACCCTAATGAGAGGGTAATAACTTAACTCGAATGTTGCAAAATTTTGCTAGCAATTTATTGAATTTTTATTACTAATATCTTCAATACAAGGAATGGTACAGAATTTGGAAAATTTAGTCTGAAAAACAACTTCGTTAGTTACTGCACCATAGATATCTGCCTGAAGATGTTGGTTTAATGCACCAGTCCACTATAATTATAATGACCCCTACTATATCAAAGATTCGTTTAAATTTTCAAAGAATATAGTTACTGCCTTCCAGATGGATATAGTTTAGTTAGCTTAGATGTCATCTGGCTTTCTACAAATATTCCTTTAGATCACTGCAAAAAAGTAATAACACAAAAATGGAATATTATAAAGGAACATTGTAATTTAACACTGGTTATTCCTGTATCTCTGGTCTCTTTCTCTTCTTAGTATCTTCATAAAAAATATCCGAGGGGGTTATTTATCACTTTGTGCAATCCGGCGACAAGTGCGATGTAATCTTATTAAATCTATAATGAAATCAGTATGTAAATCATTATGTAATCCTGTGAATCTCTGTGTAACACTAACACCGATGTAATTATATCACTGTCACATCACCTATAGTCGCACCGCAACTATGGTTAGACCAAAAGCCTAATTGCCTAGTGGACAACAAATCGTACGTATTAAAATGGTGACGAATCTGGTAAGCTAGGATTTTTTTAAATCTTTGAAAATACAGGCAAAATGCTAACAGATCGCAACTCATCAAAATTCAATGGACTGGTCTTCTCAGGCAATGGGATAACATGTGTCATTTTCTACAAAGACAGGAAGTTTATAACTGCAAATCTCTCGTGGTTTTCATGAGTTGCTCGGACCCATCGAAGATTCATGTCGATCAACTTGAGTAACAAATTCTTTGCAGTCCATTTTTTGACAGTGATGTCACATTTTTAATCTGTATCCTAACTGCTATTAATTGTGGGCGATGTTGGCTTCGTGGAGGTCTGGATTGTGGTCACGTCTCCATGCCGAATGGAAGCTCTTCTTCTTTTTCAGTGTAAATAAGATGCAGGTTGAGATCTTCTATTCGTTTCCTGTCGTTATCACTGTAGCCCCATAAATTATGAAGGCTATGGAAGTCTTCAATATACATACAAGGATGTTCGTGGTATCTAAGGAAGTTGTTTTGGCCAGACAGTATTCGGAGTATTCCCACTTTAGTTATGATCATTTATCCTTATTAACTGACCGGAAACTGGTTAAGTCAGATTTCACATAAGTTGCAGACCAGTGAATATTGTTATTGGAGATTTCAGTTGTGCAATATCTCGGATAGGCTGAAGTCTAGCATAAGGAAATCCAGAAAAACTCCTATAAATTCGAAACTTTTATGCAGCACTTTTTAAAAAATGTCACAACGATAGCTGGTACATATTGACGCTAAATCTTTTAGGCGAGAACTACAGTTTTGATTGTAGCCGTACTAAACATTTTCTTGTCACACTAAGAAAAATTTTGAAGTCTTCCAGCTTCTTGGAGGATCAAATCGTCTCCTCCACCCCCAAACGTTCTCAGCTCTTCGAAAGTTCACCCACTTGTTCCGCCGTTTTGCGCCCCCGGACCCAGAAAACTCCTCGCCCGCCATCCACGTCTGCGATTTAACTTGCAGATGAGCCCCGGGATGATTCACACTTTCGCCGATGCCTTCCAGTCCATTGAGTCCGCGAGTGGGGCCCCCGGCTGGGCCGCGACAGATATTGATGGATGGCCATCGAGCGAGCCCTTTGTGCACCTCGTCAATGCAGTGTCAATATTAGGTCCGCGGACGGTTTTAGGGACGGCCCTTGAGGACAGCGGGCCAAATGAGGCGAAATAAAGTGTGGAGACTCGAAATTTTCTCCGAAGGGGTGGGGCTCGAATTTGGCATGCGTCTTTAGGAAGAGATATCGTAGATCAGTGCATTAGTTCTCTTAAGTGGCCATCTTCAGTGCCATAACAAATGTTATAATGTAAAATATGGGGAAACAGAAAATAATTTTTGATAGAAGTAAATTTTTTTGTTATTAACATGTTTATGTATTTATTTATATAACGAATTACAAACAGGACGAACATAAAACAATGCTTACAACTTGTTCAAAAATGAAATTAACATAGTTTAGAATAAAGCACACCACAAAGCAGATATTATGAAAATGTAAAATTAATACCTAATTAGCACTTAATTTACGATAATAACGTTATATAAGAAGTAAACTATCAAAATGCGAAATGAAAAGGAAGAATTTATTGGTGGAGCACTTTAAAAACTTTTTCTCCGAAATGAGTATACAGAATCACTTAATATATCAACTTCAAGTGATGGATTAGTTAGCCTGCTTAATGAATTGTAGGACTTCATACATCTAAGAAGTGGGGAGTTTGCATATGCATTAGTGAAATGTACTGGTACATAAAACAAATTATGAGACCTAGTGTTATACACAGAAGGCACCGAAATATTCAACATACTCAAAATAACTGTCGAGTCCACTGCACCATTGCAAATGCTGGGCAGATAACGGAGATCTGCACAACTTCGTCGCTGCTCTGCAGATCTATACGAAGTTTATAAGCAACATCTCTAAGGAATTTGCTCTGAATCCTTTCAAGGCTATTAATGTACACAATATATTGGGGATTCCAAATAACCGAAGCGTTCAGAATACTATTGACGTAAGCCATCAACAAATAATTAAAAGATTTCCATTTTCTAAATTCAGAACAAACTCTAAATATAAATCCTAGACTATTATTTGACTTCCTTACAATATAGGAAATATGTTCACTAAATAGCATCTTTGAATCAAATACAACACCCAAGTCTCTAATTGAATGTACCCTATTCAACAAGCTACTGTTTATACTATAATCAAATTTTATAATGCTCTTATTCCTGGTAAATGATATCGTGCAACATTTATCAATATTAAAAAAGGCTATTACTCTGGCAGTACGATCTCAGCCTTTCAATATCCTTCTGGAGAAGCTTGCAGTTGTCTATAGATGAAACACAACGATAGATTTTTAAATTATCGGCATACATTAAAAAATTTGAATGTTTGAAACAATTGGAAATGTCATTTGTATAGATATTAAACTACAAAGGACCTAGATTTGATCCTTGAGGAGCACCTGAAGTTATTTCTACTTGATCAGACTTTATTCAGAAATACTAAATCAAATACAACCTAGAATTTTAAAATAAAACGCAAAAATTCGGTTTATTTTTCAATATTTATTTTGTCCTCTTCAAAATAGTCCCCGTCAGATGCAATACATACACGCATGACAACATTTATTTCAGCCCTTATAAAATTTTTCGTACGCCTCTTTTGGTGCCGGCTTCAGCTCCCTCTTGGAATTCTCTTTTATGGCTTCCATCGTTTCAAAATGCTTTCATCGAGGTGGTAATTTGAGTTTTGGGAAGAGGAAAAAGTCACACGGTGCCATATCTGAATACCGAGCTTGCGGAATGACCTGCACTTTGCTTTTGATCAAATATTTTCTTGGCGAACACGCTTAAAGAAGTTTTAGTTGTTAATTTTGACTTCAAGATAATCTTACTTTAGTTTGATATACGCCTAACATCTATTTGGAATTTGTTGGATGCGATTATTTTACTATCAACAAATTGAAAAATGTTTGGATGAGGCGAATAAAGACTTTTACTAAATCTTGAATATAAACTTGTTTGCTTTAATGTGGCGAAAAATGTCATCTACATAACGAAAAAAAAAATCTTTAAATAAATCTATTTCAAGTTTATTCATAAATAGTCCAGTCAAAAGATGGCTATGGGAATAACCCGTAGCTAATCGTGAGGTTTGTAGAAGATTTTGATTACTAAAACGAAATTAAGTTGTTTTTATAAAGTAACGTTAAATAGGAATTTGAAAAAACTAGATCATTAAAAATTTTGATACAATCTTTAGGAGAAATACCTATAAGGACGTAAAAAAATATTCACGTCTAGAGAAACTAGAAATGATTTTTTGGTAATATCAAAACTAGTAATTTTTCAGCCATAATCCATTTTTTAGGTAAAAGAGTTATCAATTTTTTTTAAAGGGATTTACAAGATTTATACCTGGTACTGAAGATGGACATTAAATGCCGAAAGCGCTTTGCCATATTTAATATTTTTTTAACAAAGTGGTATTAGGAGCTAGTGTCATTCAGAGAGCCTTCTAAATCTAAAAAATGATACTTCTGTCAACTTTTAAGGCAAGGCTTTCACCTGGCTCTGCAATACAAAATATTATTCTTAACGAAGTTTTAACCGAAACTGTAGTAAAAAAATATAAAAGAAGAAAGGCAAACTTGAGTAACAGTCACGTAAATGGTCTCCATCAGGTTTTTTTATATTACGAGCCCAGTCTTATTTCAATTGGCCCAGTAGCATTTTTTACATTTTTTTTTGTATTTAATGGACATGAGTTGTAATGCTATCATGAAACAGATTTTTAATTACTTTTCACCACAATTTTTGAAACATTTCCCACTTAATTCATTTGTCTATTTCAAACATTTTATTTCTACTTAACTACGAAGTTGAAGCAAATCATGAGAAAACCTGAGTTACAAACATTTGACTTAATCTATTTCTTCAAAGGCAACCGTTGAGTAACATCACCTTTACTTTTTATGACAGCGGTTATTCTTCTTGGAATTGTATTCGCTAAATTCTGGCAATCTTGTGGTGTGAATTTATCCCATATAAATTGAAGTTTATGCATTAATTCGGGAATCAACCTGGCAGGAGTTGCGCGCAGTTGTTTTTTCATAATGTGTTTCTATAGGAGAAAAGAGAAAGGTCAGGATTACTCGATACCCATTTTAAAGGTGGAATACTGCTGTCGGTGAACCACTGTAAAGATCTTTTGGATACATGACATGCAGCGTCATCTTGTTGAAAAACAAAATCATTTCCTGGCGTCAATGATTCGTCCCTAGCGGGTAGCAAAGATTCACTTAAGATGTTAAGATATTTTTCGTTGTTCACAATGCCCTCAATGAAATGTAATTTTCCTACTCTTCTTGCAGACATTGATCCTCACGCCATAATAGATGCTGGAAATTTAACTTTACTCTTCAGACAATCTGGATGATAAATTTTATTTTTTTGCCGAATAACTCATCTGCTGCGACTGTCGCCTACACAAAGTTCAAATCTAGACTCGTCGCTCCAATATACACTGTTCCATTGTTCAGGACTCCAAGTTCTATGTTCGATTTTCCTTTTGTTGCTTTGTTAGCAGTGGCTTTTCCTTAGCCTAGACGATGAAAACACATAAAACATTTCAAAAGCTAAAAACAAAAGATTTTACCTTGTAAGTTCCAAAACCCAATCTTTGTGCTTCCTGGTGACAGGTGGATCTTGAAACATGTCTTCCTACAACATCACTCCAAAGTGTGCTTAGTTGACCGTAGTTTGCTCTCCTGTTCTGTTTAATTGTTCATGTCAACGTCCTCCTATCAGTATCAGTAAGTGCACTTTTTTCACATACCTCTGTTTAGGCTCGACATTATTGCTTGATTTGAATAACTGCACTACGTTGCGAACACTGTATCTTGACAATTTATATAAACTAATAATAATTGAACGAATGTTAGGATCAATAACTTTTCCTCTAGTCATTTTTTAATTCTTGAATACAAAATTCTATAAATGAAACTACCCAAAACGCTTTTGACGTCTGCTGTCAAGTAAACAATATCTTTTAGTTATGCAAAATTGCACCTCAAATGTTACATTCACCTGTATGCAAACTTCCGCAAACAATATACATAGAAACCGGGTTCGGCCTAAATAGTTGGTATTTTTTTACTATATAATTCTGTTGATGGGCCAACTGAAATGGGACAGAGCTTGTAATAGAATTTGATTTTTACTTTGGTACTTCCTCTTTTTTATTTTGGGCTTTTTGGCACTCTTCCTGAAATCCCATCAAAACCAACCCTGGAAACGATAAATTTGTCCGAATCGGCAATAAATTACTTCAATTTCCCGTTTTTGCTTGAGCTTTTTGGCCGCAACCGTCGTTCCCGACGTCCAAGATATTGACAGGCCCCTTAAAGGACGACATTCCATCCCGCCTCTGTATTATACCAATCTGAACACGTGCACTATACTATTGTTAAGAAAAAACTATTGAATCGAATTTTTTCGACGGCTCCGACGCAAGTGAGACAATGGGCGCTCGGACCAGCCTTCTCTGAAACGGTACGATTTTCTAGATAAAATTACCACACAATTAGGGCGTCCCGGCCCACCTGACGCGTGGTAATTAATTTCGTGAATGGGGTAGGTGATCGTCAGTTAGGAAACGAGGATGAATTGTTTGTTCGATAATCCAGAATGTCGTTGGGGCGATTTCTTTTTATATATTAATTGCATGTGATTTTTTTAACTACGTAACAAAGATCGTAATAGATTAGAATTAGATAATTAGATTCAAGTATGTTCATAAACAGTTCAGCCAAAAGAGGGCTATAGGGGAAGAATTCATAGCTAATCCTGAATTTTGTACAAAATTATGATTATTAAAGAAAAAGAAATTTTGTTTTAAGACAGATTTAGTTAAAAAAATTGAGTTCTTTTTATGAAGTATAAATAGGTAAATCAGAAAATGTGGAAATATAGAT
Source organism: Rhyzopertha dominica (assembly GCA_025024175.1). Lineage (NCBI taxonomy): Eukaryota > Metazoa > Arthropoda > Insecta > Coleoptera > Bostrichidae > Rhyzopertha > Rhyzopertha dominica. Next base: position 5,087,372 of record QCXZ01000001.1, on the reverse strand, counting down.
CATTTAAAATTTTTATAGAATCGTTAGGAGGAATGGAAGGAAATAAATTGTTCATATCGAAAGGAACGAGAAAATACACCATAGGAACAGTAAAACTACCTATTTTGTCAGTCAAATCCAAACTGTTTTTAATAACCGAAAGTGCTCGGTCAATTAATATTTAATAAAGTGGAGAAGACATTGATATTTGAATAATTTCTATTAAACCAAAACTCCACATTGATGGATCAGTTCACTGTCTTGAAATAAAGGCCAGTTTTGTTCGTTAGTGATCACCAATATACAGTGTGGTTCATCTAAATGGAATGAGTCTGATATTTATATGTTTTCATTTAAAAAAGCTGTCCGTAAGTTCAGTGACAGGAAGAGGCATGCAGCATTATGTCAACCAGCAGGCTAAAAATATCCCCTGAAGTAAACTTGGGTGGTATTCGAACATTCGGTATTCTGAATTCTATTGAGATTACTTTTTGCGGTATTCATAAACCACTTGAATAGGTTTGTGTATTTGGGCTTCGGCATTCTGTGTTCTAATTAAAATGTTTGAATCGCAATATTCGATTGTGTATGTGGTATTTTAAATAATCGTGTTGGAATCCCCGCATTCCATTCAATATTTTTCTGTGCCAACAACATCCAATAATTCCTTCTTTGTATAATGATAATCAAAATTTAACTCTCCTTTAATCAGGAATTCTTGAATTTCCCTTTTTTACTGCTGTTGTTCGGAACTTTATCAACTAGTACAGAATGGTAACTGGCATTGTCAAACACTACCTAAACACTAAAGAATGTAACAAACAATATATAGGACAGACAGGACAATACTTAAAAAAATAAATAAAAAATAATAACAACTACACAGCTTTAAAAAAACATCAAGAACAAACTGACCACACTTTTGACTTTGATAATACCAAAATTATTACTACGGAACAACATAAACAAAAAAGACAATTTTTAGAAATGGTACATATTCAAAAAAACCTAAACACATGTGTAAACGACAGGACTGACATACAAGGACTAAGTAATACCTACTACACCGTCATTTAAACGCACCCTCTCACCGTCACATTTACCATCCACAATGATAGCAAAGGAACAAACTTAAAGGTACATTTTATATTAATATCAAAATTGTAAGTGTCAAATTGATTTTCATAATAATTTGTCTATCTATAAAATAAAAATATTCGACAAAGACCCAAATTATAGGGCGAAACGTCATATTATTAGAAAAAGTGTCTTTAATTTATAAAAATAAGGAGCCAGAACCTACAAATAAATACAATAAGAAAAATTAACACAAAAGGACTCCACAAAATAAACACCAACAACTTAGGTTTTTTTTTGTTATGGCACAATAATTATTTAAGAAAGTTTAATATATCGTTCTGTTACATGCTGTTTATTGATTATTACCTAAGACCATCTAAATAATTTTATAGTCTAGTGAAAGTACGTTGAATTCGCAGAAAGGAGGCATCTATAATACTTCTGCAAAATTAAAGGATCTACATTTGTAATAACAAGTGTTCTATATTATAACGGTTAGGCAAACTGGATTTTTAACCGTTTTCCAAATTTATGCAGATATCGAAGTGAAATTTAGTTTTGGCCACTAGTAAGCCGACTATATTTTCCGGATAATATGAAATTGTTTTCGCGTCTAATTTGAGATAATTTTTATCATTGGTTGTTGAAAAATGCCCCTAAGCTTTGCCCTTTCAGAGGTGTTTTTACATCTACTTTTTTCCACTAAGTTAAGTGGGATACAACCCTTTTTCTATCTAGAGGCAATAAAAATTTAACTTTTCGTGTACCAAAAAGGGGAAATTTTATTTTGTACATCTTTCTTTAAAATCGAAAAGCTGAATCAAGAAAAAAAAAATTGTTGCACGTTATTTGCGTCTGATATTTGTACTTGTTTACTTATACGAGTAATCAATTTGACAGTAGATAATTCTAAGGAGATAAAGAGGTCTGCATTCGATTGTTCATTATATACACATGGTATACTTGCAAAATCGATGTTTCAGTATACCATGAAACATAATAGGTTAGAATCTCAGGACATTAACAATAGCTGGTAAAAACTAATTAAATAATAATTTTCTAATTAGGCAGACAAACTAAAAGGACATAGAACGTTATACGTTCCACCGACTTTGACCCTATAGAGTTATCCAATTTGGTACAAGGTTTTGTTGCATCTTTTGTATATCATTCCAACTAATTAACTAATTATTTTTATTGTAAAAAGACTAGAACTAAACAGCTGTTTAGTTGGAATGTACAAATCATGAAAAGAACGATGAATTGTGCTTGACATTAGATAGCGACTTTCTGATCCTCCCTCGTATGCACTAATCGCTCAAATAGGTAAAACGGTTATCAAGTACGAAATCGTCTCCTGAAATTTAAACCCAGAACGGGCTTCCCGTTAAAATAAAATGCTCCACTTGTTTACACTCTTACGGGCATTTTTTGTGCGTTTTTTTGCTTCGTATTCCGGCCGCTACGTGAGCAGCTATCCGGCAAAAAATGGACCAGTCCATTTTCTTGCGGGGTGAAGTAGCTTTAAATGCGTCGTTTATTGAATTAGTATAGCCGATGATAAGCGTGCGTGTTGATGTGCGGGTGAGAGCGGGGTGCTTTTTCAAATTTCGTTTCCGGAATTATTGACTTTTGTGTGTTAGTGTGGACTGGTGGAGGATGAACAAATCCCGCACTTTACTACAATCAAAATGTAAGTGATGTTTTGTGATTGATGCTCGCCGCTGTTGTACGCGTGTTTGAAAATTTTCGTTCGCTGGAATGAATGTAAAGTTAATTTCGTAGTGTTTGCACAAAACTCAACGCAAGCGTTTAAGTACTTGTTTTGAAAGACACCATGTACCATTTAGTTATTGTTAACACAGGTATTTACAGTAGCGGGTAGCGGTATTATTCTCAGAATGCGAATTACTTTTACTTTTGCAAAACCACACATAAAATTTACTTAAAGTAATGGATGAGGGAAGGAAATATGATAAATTGACCAGTAAATAGGTGTAAATTTTTCATAAGTCATCTATAACACATCCTTTAGTTATAATGTTTGCCTGCTTTTTAACGTGTATCATTTCTGGAATAGTCGTTTTTATGAATATCATCAAATATATCCGGCTTCAAGGAAGCTTTCATCGTACATCTTATTTTCAAGTAAGTATGGGATTTGCTAAATATGAATTGCATACTATTGTGAAATGATTGAGAATTGTAAAACGATTAATTAATTAGAAAATAAGACAGATTTGGACATAGTTGAACCAACTTTGAATATTTCTTTAATCATACTGTTTGTTTGTACTTTTCCTTTTGATACTAATTCTAAAATGTATAAGATTTTCTAAACATTTTTTATTGTAACGAACATTCATTCGTTATTTTTCAATTTAAGATACCGTTAATTAAGAGTACGCAAAGCATTGATGTATCAATTACTCTCAGTGTTAATTTAATGTACTTCAAAACCGCAATTCTTTCTAATAATTGAAATCTGGACGTATTCTGCTTTCTCTATCCAACAAAGAGTTTGTTTCCCAGTCTTTTCAATCATCGTCTTTCTTCGTAACAGAAGAAATGCAAATATCAGAAAGGACCTTCGGCAGGTTCTGCCCAGTAATTATAAGTCGTTGTCAGGGCGTCACCTAGTGCTCCTGTATAATATGGTATCTTGCCGTAACATAATTTACAATTGAGGTCATTCGGTATAATGACCACGTAATTGTGGGACGGCAGAATCACAAATGGTATGGGTAGTAGATTTTCGATCTAATCACTACCGTTGTTACCTATAAATAAAGGTTATGAAATATGAAATGCTTATAAACAAAAGAGAGCAAATCTTTGGTGTGGTCACAGTTTTATAGAAGAAAAATGATGAGCATTATAATAAGAACAAACATTTTTATTGTTCGGGTTATATTGGAAGTGGACACCACCTTCGTTATTTTAAATTAGAACACCTTGCATAGTATTACATTTGTGGTTTTGTTGTAATTATACTATAATACTGAATATCAAGTTATTTAGTACTGTGGGACCAGAAATATACTGCGAATAACAAGTTAATGGTCTATTTAACTTACTCAAATTTTTACGGCAATCAACCATATATCGCTGTAAAACTATTTACCTCCCAGGCACTTGAAATCTTCCAACCGTTACATTCAAATCTAGGGAATAAATAAACGCAAAATGAAATTATACGAGGACAGGTCTCTTTTTGTTGAGCCTAGTAAAGAAAACTAATTTTTTCTGGTTTTAGGTTATTTACCTCAGTTGTAAACGCGTCGACACCTTAGGGAACAGAGAAAATCATTAGGTGCCAGATCAGGACTATACGGCGAGTGGCCCAATAATTCAATATTTTGGGCAGTTAAATATTCGTTTGTCCTAGCCGCTGTACGAGCTGGACAATTGTCATGATGAAAGATGATTCTTCCTTTTGGTCGCTTTTCTCTAACAGCCTGAAATATTTAAAAGTCTATCACTTAACACCCAACTTTCACTACCATATGTCAATATTGGTCTATAAATGGTCTTGTATACCGTCATTTTTGTCTTCTCACTTATTTGCTTTTTACTTATTAACGCCCTGTTTAGTGAGTGATACACCTTTATTGCACTAGTGATTCTTTCACTTATTTCTTCATCCATATTTCCATTGCTTTGTATTGTAACTCCCAGATACTTAAAACTTGTAACCTGTTCTATTTGTTTCCCATTTATTGTTATGTCTATCTTTTTGTCCTCCTTTCCTATGACCATTGTTTTAGTCTTGCTCGTATTTATTAACATTTTACGATTTGTCAGTTCATTCTCCCACAACTTTACATTCTGTTGTAACTTTTCTTCATTTTCTGCACAGATCATCAGGTCATCTGCAAATGCGCATTCTGCTAGCTTTATCACCTTTATTTTTCTATACCCTAATTTGACTTCTTTAGCCTTGTTGTGTAGTTCCCACAATAGATCGTCCATTATCATGATCAACAGTGTTGGGCTTAACACCCCCCTTGCCTTAATCCATCCACTACTTGAAAATCCTGTGATTCCATGTTGCTAGTTCTGACATAATTTTTTGTGTCGCTGTATAAACTCTATGCTTTTTCTGAGCTTATTATTTATACCTCTTTTCTTCATACTTTCCCAGACCACTTTTCTAGGGATGTTATCAAATGCTTTCTCTAAGTCCAGGAATGCTAAACAGATTCCTTTTTCTTTGCCTATCTTTTCCGCCATTTGTTTAATCGTAAATATATGGTCCTGGGTGTTTCGCCCTCTTCTAAACCCTCTTTGTGCTTCGTGTAATTGTGGTTCCAACTTTTCTCTTAATCTTGCTTCAATCAGTCTTTCATAAACCTTTGCTACTACACTTAACAATGTGATTCCTCTATAGTTCCCACATTCTTTTGTGTCTCCCTTTTTATGTATTGGTACAATTATCCCCATTTTCTAGTCATCTGGTACTGCTCCTTTATTCCATGCCTTGTTAAATATTTTTGTCAGCACTTTCCCCCCTTTTGGTCCCATACTTTTCCACATTTCTGGTGCAATTTGATCATGCCCCGCCGCTTTTCCTCTTTTTATATTATCAATGATCTTTTTTACTTCTTCCTCCTCTATAACGTTCTGTTGTTCCTCTTCAACACATCTACAATTCGTTTCTCTGACTTCTGTGCAATTTGTTTCGGTTTCTGGGTTGAGTAACTCTTCGAAATATTCTTTCCATCTGTTCATTATTTCACTGCATTCTGTCAGTATTTTCCCTTACTTGTTTTTTATCTGACCTGCAATGTATTTTTTATCATTTTTGGCATTCTTTAGTATTTTATAAAATAGTTTTTTGTTTGCTTTTCTGTTTTCCTCCATTTTCATCCCAAATTCTTCCCAAGCCTTCCTTTTGGGCTTCGTTTACCAATTCTTTGACTTTTATCCTATGCTTTTTGTATCTTGTATAATTTTCTATTGTTCGCTTGGCAATGTATTGTTTCCATATTTCTTTTTTCTTTGCAACATGGCTTTTTATCTCTTCATTCCACCAATGAGTCTGTTTTTCCTTTTGTCTACTAAGACTTTTCCACACACTTCCCTCGCTGTATTCACTAATATTTCCTTAAATTTCATCCAGACTAGTTCTATATCATCTTCAGTTCCTATGCTATTTATTGTTTCCCACTATCATATTATTCTCCATGCAGTAATCTGTTAGTCTATGTCCATTGTTGTTCTTTGTTTTTTTCTACGTGTTTACCTACTACCCCTACATCTGTGTTTGACCTTCCTACTCTACTATTGAGGTCCCCGGCTATTACTATTTTCCCTCTACTATTTTCTGTGATCTCTGACAGTTGTTCCCAAAACCTAGTTTAATTATCGACGGTTTCGTCTTCACTCGGTCCATACACAACCACTATTGTTACTCTTTCATTTTTCTCTATTCTCATTTCTAGCTTTAGTAATCTTTCAGTTATGTTCCACCATTTCTCCAAGTATTTTACGTATTCCTTTCGAATTATGCAGCCTACTCCTTCTTTGGCTCTCATTTCTTGTTTTACTCCACTATATATCGTCAGGTGTCCTCCTTCAAGTTCAACTTCTCCTGATCCTTTCTTTTTTGTTTCACTAATCGCTAGTACGTCTAACTTCGCTTTGTTGAATTCCTGTATTAGTTCATACTCCTTTCCATATAACCCTCTCACGTTCCATGTTGCCTATCTCCATATTTTATGTTCTTTACCCTTTCTTTCTTCCTTGACCTTTCGTCGCTACTATTTCTATCGTTATTACCTAATTCTTACATAGTCATCATCGTATCCCCATCTTTACCATTCATAAGTTTTAGTTTTTTGAATTTCCTGCCACCTCCTCTTCCCTTTCTAGTTTTTGACTTGTACGAGCCCATTTCCATTTCTGTCCATCAATGATTATGTACTGGTATCCTATTTTCACTTTTGCATTTTTTGCTCTTAAAATTTAAAAATTTGCAAAAACAGGTAAACTTTTGTTTGCAGGGGGACAACTTTTGAGATAAGTTTTTAATGGATAGCGCTTACTCTCTGAGCAGGGTAGACACCCCTTTAAAAATTTTAAATGGAACTATCCATCTTGTGATACATCATTTGAAAGCTTATTTCACAAAGAGTCTGGCCATGTAATTAGTTTTACCACGTTTAACTTATTGACGGGGTAATAGATTAATAGTGCCTACGAAACAGGTTGCTTATTAAATTGAATATTTTGGACTCTTTTCAACAAAATGTATTTTATTTTAGAGCGGCAATAAAATTTGTCCTTACGAGAACCCAAAATTTAAACAAACAACTTGTAAAAAATATGACACTTAAAAAAACTCCCAGAATACTGAAAATTTTCTTTTAACATTATTATTAACATTAAAGTATTTATCATGTAATTTTTTAGAAAGTCCATGTCCACGAAAAAGAAAAATTATTTGCTTGTAACTCCAAAAACAGTGTGAACAAAACCATAGAAATTMAAACCTTACAATMGATTCTCAAAATGTGCACMACCTCTTTCCATACAATAATACAGACGGTTCTCGAACTCCTGCTGCACTTTTCGGAAAGTTTCAGGTGGAATCCTCCTGCACTCGTTAATAATTCTTTCTCGCAGATCGTCCAGGCTAGTAGGTTGTGTTTTGTAAACCACAGATTTTAAACGACCCCATAGAAAGAAATCTAAAGCAGTCAAATCGCGTGATCGTGGCCGCCATTCAATTGTTCCACGCCTACCAATCCAGTGAAGAGGAAATCTATGATTTAACCAATTTCGCACATTAATGGCGTAATGCGGTGGGGCTCCATCATGTTGGTAAAACAATTCGTATTCATCCAACATTGGATTTCCTTCAGGGTCACCTTGGTTTTCTAATTGCTCTGTGATTAAAGGATCAATAACGTTATCAAGTAATTCTAAATACATTCCCCCATTTAGCGTCCCATCAATGAAAAGTGGACCTACAATTGCGTTGCCAAGTATTCCAGTCCAGACGTTCAGCTTCTGAGGAACTTGTGTATGACCTTCTCGAAAAATATAAGGATTTTCGTCACTCCAGTACCTGACGTTATGTTTATTTACAGAGCCGTTAAAAAAAATGTGCATTCATCACTGAAGCAGATATTTTTTGTTAGATTTGGATTTACTATAATCTTTTCTGTCATAATTTCGCAAAATTGCAGTCTTCTATCGAAGTCATCTTCGCCGAGTTCCTGGAGAGTTTTCATCTTATAGGGATGGAATTTGTGCAGTTTTGTAACTTTCCTTACAGATGAATAAGAAAGTCCAGTAGCTGTAGAAATGTTACGCAAAGAGCTAGTTGGATCCATTGCAAAATGACCAAGTACTTCAAGTTGGGCCATTTCATCGACGACTCTATTCCCTGCCCTTTTTTTGTTTACTACAGATCCAGTGTCTTGAAATTTCTGCACGAGATCGAGAATGTACCTAGCGTCAACATTTTTATCGGGGTGCCGTTCGTTAAACACCCTTGCTGACGCACGAGCACAGCTATGCTCARCACCGTAAATAAAAATTATTTCTACCCTTTCGGCAGTTGAATAAACCATTATCACTTGGACTCTCACTTTAAAATTTCACGTGATTTATAAAAAGGAATGTGAACAAAAAGAGGGTCGTGCCAAAGAAGTAGCCAAAAAGTTGAAACAAAAAATTGGAAACACAAAGTAGATAATTATTTAGCCAATTCAGTATAAACTGTCGAGTTGCAATGTCAAGTAATGTCGAAAGAAAATTTTAAGTATTTTTGACCCACTACCCCGTCAGTGGGTAAAAAATAGTAAAACTAATTACATGGCAAGACTCCTTGTGTAATAAGCTTTTAAATGATGTATCGTAAGATGGGTAGTTTCATTTCAAATTTTTGAAGGGGTATCTACCCCGCTAAGAGGGTAAGCGCTATCCATTAAAAACTTATCTCAAAAGTTGTCCCCCTGCAAACAAAAGTTCACCTGTTTTTGCAAAATTTTAAATTTTTCCTCTATTTAAAGTTATTTAAGGTGTGAAGTTTTCAAAAAATCACCCTGTATGTCAAAATATCACAGCCTGTTAGTGAGGCTCGACAAAAAGAGATCAACTCTCGAACAAAGCTTATACTATTTATTTTTTTTTCAATTTTTATTATTACATCTCCATCTCGAAATTTTTAAATTTGGTTTAAGTAATTTACACGCCATTCCGCAATTTCCATAAGCACTTGACGTTTGTTAATTTTATTATAACGAAACTCATTTTTTTAAAGAAATACGCAAACTCTCAGCAGTGTTCGATAGCAAGCTATGAAGCCGATGGAAAAATTCCCGCTCACTATCCACCTGACTAGGCTAATAAATACGTCGAACTTGATCATAATAATAGTAACCGATAATTTAGAAGGGAGTGTAGGTTTTTGCCCCGTGGCGAACGAGTCACCTGTCCGAAAAAACCTCCCTCGCATTTTGTAATGATACCTGTTGGATATGGGCCAGTCCGAAAGCCCGCCGACAAACCATTAAGCGAGACCTCAGCAGGTCGGATCCAAATTTACAGCAAGAGCATCGCATTTCTCTCTCTAATCTACATTATCCCGTACTGGAACGGGTATTTCATTGATTTTTCAATTCAGCGGGGAAAGTTGTGTCGGTATTAAAACGAAACAGTTGTAAATTGCAGTTGCGGCAAATTGGTTTAGAACGCCACAAATAAATTCCCGATCCGGTTCATTTTATAACTTCTCTCCTGCTTACAATATACTCTTGAATTAACAGACAATTAGGTGAGCGGTATTTACAGCTTCTTCGAGAAATAAAGTGCAGTGGCTGTGAAATGAATAGTAGCGTATATTTTAGCACTTTTTTGCGAAAGAGAATAAATAAGGAGAAATGTATGTGGTTGGTTAAACACACAGTGGAACAACTGCTTGTTCTATCGGATAAGTATTGTATTTCTTCTTAAAATAAAGATACAGGGTGATCAGTTAAGGCTGGATAGCGACTGTATCGTAGAACTTGATCGCGCTAGAATCTCGCGGTATTTTTTTTTAAACAAATTTGGCCACCCGGTTTTCATTTAAACCGTACAATTCTGTTTAAAACTAGCCATCAATCGTTTAATTCGTTTAAATCATACTTGATTTATGCAATTTTGAGGATTAGAAACTTTGATCCTCCTGTTCTCTTTGTCATAGCAACGATAAATGTTCAGACAAAATTTATTAAGAAATGAACATAGGTTAGAATGGGTTTATTTTAGACCAACATTGCTGTTCTTTAAAATATTTACCGGGGAATTTGGCATTACGTTCATAAAGCAATTCTAAACCATAATAATAGTAAAACACTTGTTTATGATCCTACTTCCAAATGCTAGCTTTTGGTATGTAAATTCTATATGGAATATGGTAATAGGCTAAAAATGCGTATGAGATTGCAAATTTAATTTATATTTAAGAATTTAGGATGGCAATGCCATCTGTCAGCATTACACTGACGTGATGACAAAGCCACCTAGCTGCCTTAACGGGTACTACTTCCTAAAGGAAGTGACCTGATCTGACCTGACCTGACCTGTAGCCTGACAMATTGGCATGCAACTGCATACTTCAATTTGACAGCAGGCCCCCACGGCACTTTTTGTCAAATTGAAGTATGCAGTTGCATGCCAATTTGTCAGGCTACAGGTCACTTCCTTTAGGAAGTAGTACCCGTTAGGGCGGCTAGGTGGCTTTGTCATCATGTCAGTGTAATGCTGACAGATGGCATTGCCATCCTAAATTCTTACTTACATCATACCATTGCTTTGGTATATAAGCAAAACCAGTTCTATGCCGTGCTGTCTACACTAGACCTAAACTGCACTGATGAGCAGTAATGACAGCGAAATACAATCTATCTGCAGTTGGTTGAGGTGTAGACAGCATAGACATGCATTTTAATTTATATTTGTTTAATCACTTAGCAATCATTCCTTTTTTTAATCCGTTTGCGTTAGCTAAATTATAAATGTATGGAAGTTAATTTCTGTAATTTCCTGTAGATATGTATCAAAGCTATTAAAGATGGGATTTTAGAAACGGCAATTGGGTACCCATTTCTAATTCAAAAGTGAAATTTATTGACTGATATAATGAATTTAATGTTTGTGTAAAACTACTAATATTAAAGTTATTGTCTATTATGGCAAAAACATTGTCTACATATCTATATCACAATATCGGAAATTCATTTGTATTTTTTAGATTATTTTCCAGGCAGCTTAAGAAAAGGTTAGCTAAGAAAGGTTAAAAAGAGGGTTTCCTATTGCCAATCTAAATTTTTGTTTATAAAATTTTTGATGAAACATAAATATGATTTGTTCTACATACAGTTTTCTTAACTTCAACGTATTCGTCAATGGTCGCTCTATCGAGTATCATTAAGTCTTTATAATTTTTTAACAAATTTTTTCTTATTACATCATACGGACCGGTTTCTAATATAGAAATAAAGTCATTAAAATAATAAATAATTTTTTTATAACAACTACCTATAGGATTTCCCTTATCAACTTTTACATAAAATCAACTTTTTAAAACGTTTGTCTGTGATGGAACTGCGGATTATTTCGCATACTTTTCATGTATTTCTTTCTCTAAATTTTTTTTGCTTTTTCTTCTAACGTTCGATTTGTTTCCTTCACTGAAATTTACAATCACGTTTTCAATATCACTAATTAAGTCTTCTAAAGGATTTTTTTTTAATTTTACTGTGTGTTTTAAGCCGTCTTTTAACCCATCAAGTTCAGTAATTTGAAAATGAAATATTACTTTTATTATGTACTGTTATTGTAGTACCGAATTTAATCCCATTCTGCGTAACTCGGTGTGATGACGAAGAATGTCCAGTTTTATTTTCATTCTGTGTAACTTGGTGTGATGACGACGAACCTTTTAGCACTTTCAATTTTAATTTTAATTTCCGACACTTCTTTTTCACTTCTTCACTAATCACTGTGTGCACTATTTGTTCGAGAAAATTCCATTCAATAGAAGAATAAAACGCTAGCGATTTTAGATGATTTGATTAAACTTCTAACTGCTGTTCCTGCACTTTTCGGTGTAGATCTGCAATTTCCATTATCACGCAGTATGTCTTAGCCTTGTCTGTCACTTTTTTTTTAAATCGTGGTATTTGTTAGTATGCACTTCCATGAATTTTGGGTACACGTCACTGCCTTTGCACTGTTAAGGAACCACAAATCCGCCGTTGCTAAAGAAATTTTGGTTTGGAGTTGACTTGCTTAACTTTATCGACCAGGACGTCTTTGTTAATAATGAATAGTAGAGTTTTTTGGACGTTATTAAGTATAAATAGACAACATTTCAATAAGAAGAAAGATCCATATAACTCAAAATGCAGTTACTTGGTTAATAAATTAAAATCAATGTCTGCACATCCTTTAATTAAAATAGGTACTAGTACATGTTTCATATTTTTGCCAACTTCCAATGTACCAATGTGTATCTCTCTTTTTTTACAACTTTTAGCTGAAGATGATTGTGGATTCCCTCGAAACATGTACTAGTACCTATTTTAATTAAAGCATGTGCAGGAAGACATTGATTTACTCGTTTTAATTTACTAAGACCACATTTGTTTATGATCCAACTTCCAAACTTTTATTTTTGGCAAAACCAAATGCCAGAATTTCAACCGCCAAGCGGCCTTCTTCAGTGGCTTAACAAGTATGATTAAATTAAAACAGCAACAATATATCGTAAACGTAGATAGGTACAGAGTTGTGTGGTGTGGGAAAAGAATTATAAAATCGAAATGCATGTCTATGCTATGCTACAAACAGATGTGTTTCGCTGTTGTTGCAGCTGATCAGCGTAGTTTAGATCTAGCGCAGATATCATGGTTTTGCCTTTATACCAAAAGCTTGGTATGATGTACAACTAATACCTCTACATTGAGGTCCAAAAATTTTAGGAATCTCCAAAACGCATTTTTTCGACATTGTCACGCGCTTACGCTTCTGATAATGAACGAATTACGTACGTATTTGGCCCTTGAAACTTGATTACCATTTGAAGGAACAAACGGAAACCAGAATTGCGCCAATTGTTGAAATAGTCGACAGACGGTTTCAAATTTCAAAATATGATTAAACGGTTCCGTTTTTACGTATCTTTACCGTCTCCTAACGACGATGCGTCTTCACGACACCGCCAATTTTCCCATTAGCCGAAGAACAAACCTGCAATGAAGAAAATAACACGTCCCATTCATGCTCGGGCCCGTAGCTTATTCCGATGAATGTAGTTTTAATGGTATGATTGGCGGCAATTTGAGAATGAAAAACTCCTAACACTCTACTAATTCCCATTTAATGCTGTAACAGGCTATACTTAGGCAGTCTAGACGAGTGTTGTGACGTTAAGAGACGCTAATTTGACGTCTATGGATGTTAAATGCCGACGCAGCGCGAGCCTAATGGCGAGCGCGCAGCGTAGCCTGAGATTAGGGCAATTCTAGGATGTTATTTTACGAAAACGAGCAAGTTTTGTGTGCGGGTTTCAAGGGAGTGTTTTCTATTTTACCGGGGTTGAACGTATTAAAAGTTTCTTCTGCAAAACTTTACTCTTAAATATATTTTTCCTTGCACAAGATGTAGAACGTTGCTGGAAGGTGGACTAGCGAAAGAAAACGAAGAATATCACATTGTCTTCTCCTTGCCACTGTTCTCAAGCACAAAAACACTTTCTTCACCATTCACTGCATCCGTTTGTCACCGTAGGTCGTAATATTGTTCTTCATATAGGTACATGTATTTTCGATTGACTTAACTGTTTAAAAGTCCCTTCACTGTCACTATTTACTATCCTTCCTCATATTATCTCTTATATCGTCTCTTTCTCTTTTCATAACTCTAGCCTCTTCTAATTTTGYTGCCAATGTTCTTTCCTGMTCTCCTGTGTGTGTTTTATCTTTTCTGTACTTCTACGGCTTCCAATTTTCTTATTACTCTTTGAAACTCTTTCACTTGATCTTGATAGGATTGTCACAMAATCCGMAAATGCAACACACTGATGGCTCTTGATATTATTAGGTATTTGTTGTTAAACTTGAAGATAGCTGTTGGGCTAGGTTTCGTAGTAAAAGGAAGGTAACTTTTTACTAATATAATTTACAATGTTTATTCCAAGATAAGTTTAGCGTTTAGCAAAAATTTTGTGCAATTTTGAAGCTCGGTAAGAACATCAGGTGTTAGGAAACGTAGTGAAAATGACATACTTACAGTTTTTCTCATGCAAACGAAGTCTGTTTGCTAAAATACAATTTTTAGTAAGGGAATCTGAAATATCTTTACGATGACGTAACAAGTCAAGCTGCCTATTGTAGTATCATCTGCATATAAAACGGAATCATGTTCATAATTAGATAAATAGGAAGGCAAGTCGTTGATGTAAATTAAAAACAACATAGGCCCTAGGACGGATCCTTGAGGAATACCAAATTCTGTTTTGTACATGTCAGAAAGTTTGTCATTTATTCTAACCAGCTGAAATCTATTTGATAGATACATCGGATGGAAATTATATAAAGAAGTTTTTGTAATAATATTTCGTGACTTACACAATCAACACTGAAAATAATTTGTAGCATAAAACGCTGCAAATGCAACATTATGTACTACAATCTGTAGTGAAAAGAGTAACATAAATTTCTTTGGATTTGTAGTACATGTAATATCATACAGAGAGTTATAAATTGCAGTAAAACGTTTTCTACATAATTATAACAAACTTTATCCCATAGTGTTTAGTGAACACTATATATTTTATTTTAAATTGCCTAATATAAACATTATCACTTTGTGCTACAAAGTGTAGTAAGTAATGCCGTTGGCTTTTACAAAATCCGTTGTAATTTACAGTATTTTATTTCATAATTTGCATGGTTTTTGTGGATTCTGTCAATTATTGTTTAGTCAATTACATTAAAAAAATTAATGAAAATTTTCAGCAATTTCTAAAGTTTTTAAATACTTGTTTTAATCCATTATTGTAGTTAAATGCTAACGGAAAATCCAGGAATAAAAAAAACTCGGGTTACAAGATAACTCATATATTTTCGAAGCAAATAAAAAATAGAATATAAGATTTGTAAATAAATAATTAAAGTATTAAACCTTCTTGCCCAGAATTCATGTAATGAAGATCAAGTTTTAACAGATATTTACGTAATTTTCCATGATTATTCCTCGCCGAGGTTTTGGCGGGGAGGGGGGTGCCGGGAGGTCTCCCACTATTATCGAATAATTGTCGGGAATTACATTATAACTACAAATAGTAGTGAAACGTGTTGCGATTTAAAATGATATCTATTAAACATTTATTAGAATTTTGCAGCATTTTCTATTATTTCGGAAAGCAATATGTTTTAATCGTATTCAGTGCTTTTGTTTGATAAAATCTATAGAAATATACAACATATTATGCTGCAAAGTTGAATAAATAACCGAAAATAATTTACTGCAAATCCAAGTTTTGTATAATGTGATGCATCCTATACGACTATTTACAATTATTGCATTAGTTTTTAATGTGATCGAAATACTACAATATTATAAGTGGAACTTACGATAGTATTTATATCCGTGAAAGGCTTTGCTTCAATCAATAAACATAAACATTGCGCTGTAAAATCCACCATTTTCAAAGGATTTAGTGATTTATTAAGAAGACAGTTAATTGTTTGGTAGACAACAGTTTGTTCTCTTGAAAGTAATGTTATTTACTTTAAAAATATTTTTTCGGAAATCTTAGAGGAAATTGGCTATAGGGTCTGTAATTACCAGGATCATCAGCGTTGTCTTTTTTGTGCAGATGAATATTTGTGTCACCAATTGGGAAAAATATTTTCCTTGATGGCATATAATTGAAGGGCTTAGTTAGCAGAATGAGTAATTTATCTTGAACCAGTTGTATGGTTTAAGTATTAAGACTATATATATCTTTGCTACATGTTTTATTTACACATCCAATGGATAGGAAGTCCTGTATGGCGAAAATTTTTTTCAAAAATTTGTATTTGCTCAATCGCTTTAAAACATAAAATAACAAAATTTGAGCAAAAAAATTTCTTACCTGTGTGTGTGGTTTTGTATGTGAACGCGATAGCTTTCGAAAGACGTAACATATGAACTTGAACTTTGGTATACCCAAAAATCATTTTTAAAATTTTAGTACTATATAGAAAATCACATTTCTGATCGGAAAGCGCTCTTGCAATTGTTTTGTTAAGTTAATAATTTTCGAGTTATTTGGAAAAAACAGATTTTAAAAATTTATGTATTTTTGCTAATATCACGAGAATAGTTTGTGTTAGAAAAAAATGTGTAGAGGGGAAAATGCCCAAAACCTGATTACTGTTCGGATAGTACATACAAATAAAAGCGTAAATGTCATTTTGACAATTGGATGTGGATTCAATTTGCATCGGTATTTTCAACTGTCCCTGACTTTAATAGAAAATACTTCATTAAACACAAAATAATTATTACTATTGTGTTCAGTATGCATTATACTGATAGGACTGAATTTTGGCGCAGGAAGAACTTCTACAATGTTCTAGAAATTGTGAATTACTTTATAACTTGCAAACGAATTAAAATCGAACTAGAACACACCTATGAGTTTTTTTCACATAATTTTCCTGTGCATGTTTCACATCAGGAGATTTGTTGTGTTCCTTTATACTTACCCCATATAATTTACAAATGGAGCTTGAACCGTTCAAACTTGAAAGCCGCTTTTGTCCAAATCGTCTCAGATGTTCTTTTAATCGAGCGCTCCAAAAAACGAGCTTTTATAGAGATGTTAAAATGATTGCACGTCTGCCCGGGCTGATGGCGTTTTAAAGGATGGGGATGTCCAGTTAATTAGTCGGTGCGAAATTGGGCAAAATTGCCCCATAAAACTAAAGCGACCCAATTATCCTAATAACTGTAATAAGCCATCCGATACAAGGACTTGTAAACGGCTGTATTAAAATTTTTACTGCTACTGTTTGAATATTTTGCGAGGAGACGCGCATGGAATATCTAATCGAACACGTGCACGATTTTTAGACCATGTTTCTTAGATGCGTTAGGAATTTTCTTTCATTAATTGTCACACTTAAAGGTGGACCTTTTTGCTATTGCTTTAGAGAATTTTGAATTTGTGACCTGTTAAGTACTGATAATAAAACACCTGTCTTTATTTTTGATAAAGCGTTTCAACCGCTATGCGGCCATTTTCAGTGGCTCAGCAAATAGAACTTATTGTTATATGTACTGAGTAGGGTTAGATACAAGTCATGTTTTATATCATTAGCATTTTTTCTTAACAAACCATCACAGCAAACATGTTAGACTAAAATGAACAGAGAGCTATGTCGAATGCCGGGAATTTTACTATGCTGATACACCCAATTATGCAAGTATTTGGTGTTTAATTAAATGTTAAAGAGAAAAACAATAGAAGTTGACCTTAGAACTTAGGTACTCAACGCATTTAATGCAAGTTTTCTACATCTGGAAGAAACATATATTGTGTGACATGTTCGGCTGGACTTTGTTAGCAATTGACCTTACCACCAATGTGATATACGTTTTGTCGAATCGAGTTTTTCAATTACAGTTTAGAAAGCAAAAATACAAACGAGTCACAAAGCTAACTTTCTCGTTTGGCCACCACTTAAAGATTGATAAAAAATGTAATTTTTGTATTTTATACCTGCACCAAAATAGTGCCAATACTTATAGCAATTTTACGATTTGGAAGCTTACTTACCAAAAAGGTATTCATTTATATGTCATATGCAGCTTATATAATACAAGAGGTTACTAATTTTTAGTGTTTATTTGCTACTGATTGAAACAAGGAACAACGTACATATTCCAATACAAGAAATTACTCATAATTCAGGTACTTTTCAAAATACTAGCATTTAATATTAGGTATGCCGTTGGATTTAAAAAGAAACGACTTGAATAAATTTATAGCCAACTGCAATTTGTATTTAAAAAAACTTAGACTTATTTCATATCTCAGAAATGCACAACAAGAAGTCCACACTATTGTGTTGGGAATAAAATTATCTGCAACCTTTCTATTTACATTTATTCTGTAAAATCATAAACAAATAAGATAAAATGATTTGAGGAAATATTTAAATTAAAAAAAAGAAATTGCCAACAAACGCGTAAATTCTTTTCAATTTAATTTCCCCTCTTGTTATGCTACTTTCCGAAATTCTCATACTAATCATTCAAAAAATTCACCCTCACCTTTTTACTTTGCCTAACAAAATCGAAATATTACTAAAATTAAAGCCTGGAATTCATAAAAAGGTTTAGTGGCAAAAGTTCAATAAAAAAATGCTGGAAGGTAACGTAAGATTTAAAGAAATTTATTTTGAGACGATTGAAACAAAACTATCCGTCACTGTGACAAAGATATTACGTCGTCAAACTTTTTTATATAGAAGCATACCCGTTTGTGATTGAAGCCTTTATCATGTAAGAAATTTAACCACTATGTAATTTAACATGACGGCTGAATTTCTTTGATAATAATCCAACAAGCAAAATTATTTTGACGTTAAGAACGTTTTCACAGCAAAATTATAAAACAGTGGCAAGCATCGTTTGATACTTATTTTATAAACATTCACCTACAGAAACAATTTTTTTTCTTGATGGTATTTTTTTCTATAGTGTTTAAGAACCTGTTGCTTGCCACTGAATTATTATCTTGTCAACATTTATACTATTATTTAAGCTTTGATTCTACCGCGTATAGAAATGTGTTTTATAAAACGGGAGCCATATTACTGCCCTAATTTTAATCACATAAATGTTCGCCATTATGTAAAGCCCACTTAACAATTTCATTACATAAACCTAATGTACAAAAGCTATATTTGTAAAGGAATGCCACTATAAAAAACCGCTGCAAATTGAATCAGTACTTCCACATCCAATTGTCAAAATGACATTTACGTTTTTATTTCTTATACTATACGATTAGTAATCAGGTTTTGAGCATTTTTTCTCTTTACACATTTTTTCTAAGACAAACAGTCCTCGTGATATTAGCAAAAATATATAAATCTTTTTTTTCCAAAAAACTCGAAAATTATTAACTTAACAAAAACATTACAAGCATGCTCTCTGACCAGAAATTTGATTTTCTATATAATACCAAAATTTAAAAATAATCGTACGAGCAGGGTTCAAAATAGGTTTTTTTGGGAATATTTCGAAGATGTCAAAATAAGACACTTTTTGTGAGAAATTTTTTTTCCTATCTGATGGTATTTTCATTTTTTGAATATAATTAATCCCAATACCCTACCTACCCCACAAACAACAGATTGCTTTGGGTTTGCCAAATTTCAAGTTCATATATTAAGTCTTTCGAAAGTTATCGTGTCCACAAGCAAAACCACAAACACACAGACACACAGACAAGAAATTTGTTTATGCTCAAATTTTGTTTTTTGAACAAATAAAAATTTTTGAAAATTTTTTTCGCGATACAATACTTCCCATCCGTTGGATGTGGAAGTAAAAAGAACTCCGCCACGTCTGTACGTTCCCGAAAAATTAAAAAATTATTGAACAAATTTTCATACGGTTTTCACGAATAGGTAGAGTGATTAGGTGTATTATTTGTCAAGGTTATGTGTAAAAATGTAAATGTTTCGTCACAACTTTGAATTTAATTATTATTTCAATGAGGCTGCCGTAGGTACCATATTTTCGTTATATACTCGTATATCGTATGTAACTTTCTTTATTTCTGTAACCAAATTTTCACTGAATTTCATGAACTTTTTTTGTACACTTTTTTTCTCTCGCAACTATCTTTTTTTATAATCTTTTGAATGGAGTATTACTATTTCTTGAGCGTCTGGATACAAATGTCGCCTTTTTTTCTTTGACGGTAGTTCTTCGTTCGCACTTGCTTCGTATACCTCTTGTGGGAAGGGCCAGCTTCTTCTTCTGCATTTTCTCATGGACGAAACATGTTGAAGAAAGAAATTCACTTCGAATTACACATTGCGGTGATTGGAAAGCTATTTTAGGCAGATACCCTGGTATTTTCGGATTGTTAAGTGTTTATGATTTTAACACAGAAAAAAAGGTAAAACGTAAATGATTCGGAAAAATCATACGTTCGTTTGGGTTTTGAAATGCGAGCCGCATCTATGCCGATGATACACAGGTTTATTTGAGTTTTTCGCCAACTGATGCAAAGGCCGCAACGGATTTGATAAATAGGGATCTTACCGCTTTGGCGGCTGCATCCAATTCCCTAATTATATTTGGGCGCGATCATTTAGTCAAGTCGGTGTTCGACGATCTTTTTATAAAAATTGATGGCAATAAATTGAATGTATCAAATGAAGTAAATATACTAGGTGTCGTTTTAGATTCTTCCTTGCGCTTAACAATGGGCAAGTCGCCACATTTTACCAAGAAAAACTAAAGTTGAGCTATGTGAGGCACTAGTTCTGTCTCATTTTAATTATTGCGATTTTTTGTACAATCCTTGCTCGACTAGTTGGGATAAGGGTAGAATACAGAGAGTCCAAAACTCTTGTATGCGTTTTATCTTTGGCATTAGAAAATATGGGCGCGTATCGCATAAATTATCGGAGCTCGAATGGTTAAATATGAACAATAGAAGAGTTGGCCACTACCTAATCTTCTTCCACAAAATCATGCTGTATAAGTCACCACCTTATCTTTACTATAGAGTAGCACATCGTAGTGATGTGCATAACATCAATGCTAGACAGAGAGGTTTACTTAGTATGCCAGTTCATAGATCGGTGTTTTATAGTCGAAGTTTCTCGTACACTATAGTAAAACTGTACAATGCGTTAGGAAAGGATCTTAAAGCGATGTCCCTGAACACATTTAAATTTCACATAAAAAAATCTTTTTGAGTTAAAGTACGTACAGTTAATGTCCTTGCCTTGGGGTGCGATGTTTGGCTCTGTCACGCTTAAGGGTTTTTTTATTACTCATGCATCATAATCAACAATTATCGCACGCTGCAGCGTGTGTAAAATGATGATTATGATGCGCTTACTTTTTTATTACCTAGATATTTACCTGCCGTTTAAATTACTAGGTATACCTTTTGTACCCATATTAAAAAGAACGAACACTTTTAAAAACAACATTTCTTTATTCTAAGTAACTATAATACTCTTATTTTAAATAAACATTGATTGTACAATTTGTATTTTTAGATATTTCAATTCCCGCATTTTTAAGTGCATTATTTTCTGAGAGAATCCGGAAATTATTACCTATTCCATTAGCAGGTAATGTAGACGCACAAGGTAGCATCTCAGGTTCTGATCCGTTGACTATTGTGGCAATTTTTCTGGAAACTTTGACTTTGTTGGTAGTAGAGTCCTCGATGTATGAGGCAGCAACCGCTGATGATTTCCACCCTACTTGTCGCTTCATCTCATCAATTGTCATCCCACTGTTCGCCATTATTGTGGCCGAAGTCCTTCTAAATGAATGCCCAGTATATTTGGCAGCGTTTGCCAATTTTAAATAATATGCCACTTGGTAAGGGCATTTACCAAATGTATTGATACCGACAACTTGGCGAAAACATCTACCATTAGAGTACTTTAAAAACACTCTGTCTGTTTCTTCTCTTCCTGGACGTAAAGACAGGTATTTGTTAAATAGCTGTACATATGGAATATTCGAATCGATTACAGCAAATTTGCGTCCTTTGTCAGTCTTACATGGACGTATGGTAATCAACAACGCAGCGCCTTCTTGTTAAATGTCAGACATGCGTAAGTTGCACATTTCAACTCTTCTGCACGAACCAAATACGCCACAAATAGTAACAACCTACGAAACGTAACGAATTACTAAACTTCTAAAATTCTAAACTAGCGCAAAACATTACCTTTAAGAACAAGAAATTGTCGTCAGAAGCTTCAGTGAAGAACTTTTGGATCTCTTTCTCAGTAAAAACATACGACTTTCTTGGTTCAACTCCTTTGTTTAGCCCTTTCATAAAAGCATGCAGTTTATGATAGGATGCCAAGTCAATTCCGTGTTTAATCCTTAGCATTGTTTGTAACTTCGAATGTATACACCACATGGAGGAGGATTTATAAACACCAGACTGAAACAAAGCGTAAAATGAGCATAGTGTATTTTGTTTTGCGTTACAATAAAATTCAGGTATATCCCACCTAACACTAGCAAATTTTGAATAATGTCTTTGTCATTTTCATTTCTTGCCAAATATCCAAACAATTTTATGTTTATTCCTTTTTTCTCATTGAAAAACTTTTAATACTATAATATAGGTAAAGGTATATTGCTTACCATTTCCGTCATGTACGCCAGCATCACTGTTTCATCGATATTATTACATTTTTTCCGCTTCATCCAAGCAAGTAACTGATCATATTGTTTATAATATAAATTTCTTGATTTTTCTGGAACCAATCTTAACTCTGCTTTTTCTGCAAGCTCACCAATTGACACTAAATCTTCCTCTGATTCCTTCTGGGTCATTTTTTTACTCCACATTCGCGAGAACGACGATAAATAAATTGATTTGACTCAAAACACGCAAATTATTTATAGCAACGTTAACAAATCCACAAATCCCTATAACAACCAAGTTTTATGCTGCGCGTCGTGTTTTGAAATATGTCGCGAGTGCTTTAAAGGCCCTCTTGTACACTTGTATCATAATATACTATTGTTTTTATGCTGTAGTTTGGTTTTCATGTATTGCTGGATGTTTTCTATTTATCTTGTTGGTATCATCTTAATTTTTGTTCTGATTCATTATATTTTTTTAAGATTTAGTTTTAGTTTAGTTTTATATAATTAATTAATTATAAAGGATAATAAAGTTCTTTCCGGGCGGCATGGAAGAACAGGAGTGACCGATTTTCGGCGCATCCGGTACATTTATATTCATACATATGTAACAATAATTACGTTCAATATTTTCTATGTAAATGACCAATAAATTTATTAATATTATTATAAATCGTTTACTTGCTGCGCTATTAAACAAATACTCCTAGGTATTGCCCATTGCTATATCGTCACCCAATACGTCTTTAGTTTGTGTTTGGGTATCTTGTCATTATTATTACCTATCATTAGGTATTGCCTCGGATATCAAGCGACGAATGTTTTCGCCACCGCGATCTATAACTGTACCACACCAGCAAGAGTCCCCGGACTGGCCAAACGAGCCATCGCGAGAGTTGACCAGCTGCCTATGGAGCGGGACAAAAAGTGGCCGGCATTCGGATAAAATATTTTTTAAACATATGTTTGAATCGGAATTTCGGACTCGGAATCCGGGGGCCGGCCTGCCCATTGTGGTATTACAGACAGATAAATTATGTTCGACGGGCGGCTATGACAGTGGCCCCCGTTGTAGAAAAACGGACGCGATCGACGGCAGCTCGAATATTCATTTCGATTTATTAATGGGCCGGTTTAGGTTTAATTACTTACTCCTCAGCCGGCCAAGTTGCGGATCCACAGATATTGTCTTTGCGACAAAAAAAAGTGCTAAGGGGACTAAGTGGCTCAAAAACTTTTTATCATTATGGTTTGATTGCTAACATAAGAGTAACTCTCGATAAACGTTTGACAAAGTGGGATATCGGTCTATAGTTATTAACACACGTCTTTGATTTAAATATGTAAACTACACGAGATGGTTTTCACAAATTTGGATAATTAGAACTCAATAGTATTAAAGTCGGTGTATTGCAATAGCGCGATATCCATATAGCACTAGCGCGCAAGGGAATGTTCAAGCTCTCCACAGATGTTATTAATTAATCAGATAGGATGTCGTAAAATTTCTTACGTTAGTTAACGATAAAGTTAATAATATTGTTATATTCTGTACAAAATTTAACGTGGAGCAAGGCATTATATGTTGACGGAACTTTTCCTGATACACAAAATACTTCCAGCAGTTTTTTATCATGCACTCTGCGTAAAACGGACAACCACTGGTCTTTGCTCTGCTGCCGGATAAGAATCAGAAAAGTTATTCCAATGGTTTTGGCTATATGAACACAAAATGTCAAGAAATAGGTCTGCTGTTCGATCCAAAAAAAGGCAGTGATTTTGATATTTGCAATCCATTCGGGGCTACGAAAGCGTGGCCTAATATAGAACTGATCGTATGCAGATTCCATCTTGCACAGTCGTGGTACAGGAAAATCCAAGAAGTAGGGCTTTCGTCGGAATACCGCAACAAAGAAAAATCTGACGTTGCGAAGTGGCTAGGATGGACTTTTGGGTTGCCGTTTTTAAATCCCGCGAAAGTGAGCGATTGCTTTATGGAAGATTTTATGTCGTTTACGCCAAATTGCAATAAAATTTACAAGTGTTCTGATTACATAGTGGAATCATATAGAACCCAAGAAACGGTCCGGTTTCCCACAATATGTGCACATGTCGCAGGGCAACAAGGGAAAGTACAACAAATGCGTGCGAATCATTTAATTAATAGAAATTTTTATATGCCAATTTTTATAATTTGTACAATATAGATAACGTTTGGCATAAAATACATAAACTATTCTTTAAATAATTGGTCAAGTAAACAAATTTAAATTAGTGAAAATTACAAGCCTAGATCATCTTGGTGATAACTTAAGAATTTTGATCTAAAATATTATAAAATTACAAATTTATTTCTTCAGGTACCTAGTAAATATGTATATATGGTTTACCTATATAAAAGTCAAATACCCCTATTTTGAAATTCTACATGTAAACATTACAACCGTTACATCCAATGATATATATGGCTATATAAACATTTTAATTTTTATTACAATAATTTACAAGATGTTTGTTTTTGCCAGCGCGCCTAAAATATAATATTAATTTTACAAGATAAAAAAGCTTTTGCAGAATTTGTATATATATTTTTTTACAATTACGAACATTCACAAATGATAAAGAATTTAAGGCAAGAAGAAGAAATAATACAGTTTCGAAACGTTGCCGTAAATATTCATTGTGATATGGAATACACGCCCTCAACAACAAATTTTTAACGATTTCGAAATGGGAGAAAGAAATTATGTCGATTTCTTTTTTATAAAATGATGCACAGAGGTTTTAAATCTATAGCCTACTTATACAATTTACTAAAAAAACAGTTGACGAAAATCTGTAGATGTTATAGTTATTTACCTTATTTGGAAACATAAAAAATACAAGAATTGATTGCAAAATACAGGGTACAAAAATATGCTATTCACAAGTATTCACAAAATATCAGCTTTTTGTTAATAATGTTTTCAGTAGACCATAGATTTCAAACTTCTTTGCATCATTTTGCAACTTATACAATTTAACACAATTTTTCGCAGGCTTTCACGTTCTCTGATAAAATGAACAGCCTGTATGTTGTTCAAATATTTTCAATAGACAATGAGTCCTCAAACACTTGTATTCCTTGTATAATTGTTTAGGGCCTTGCGCGCTACTGTCATATACCCAAAAGGATTAACACGCACTGGTAGATATCATAAACCTCGCGCGCAACTGCAGTGTTGTCATTAAAATAGATACGTGACAAGATGGATCTAAAAATCAGTTTATACGGTCCTTAATAAGAAATACCGAAATATTACAGATGCCATGAACGAATGTTCTTAGGCTTCTTACACCTTTATTGATGAAGAACGAGGATAAATTTAGATGGCTGCCACACTTGAAGTTTTTACACAAAAAGACGATCAGCTATTGCCCTTACAAAATTCACATCTACTAACTGACCGGCCAGAAACCTCTCCATCACATGTAGTGTCACCTGTGAGACTGTAATAAATTTAAGAAAGATCTTCATACGCATTCACAATTGCTTGCTAATTATTTATAGTGCTGCCCATAAGGAGAATGCAAAGTGGCACATTGGAGGACTTCTTTTCAGGATATATAAAAAACCAGAACCAGAACTGTGATGGCTAATATTCCCACTTAACGTAGTAATTGGCTTTGTGAAGCTCGTACGATTGTTGTCTTACACAATGCCCCAAACTGCTGTCAMAAAATGGACTCCTATTGCATATTTACTGCACGATCATAATTAGCAATGCTTTTTTCTGTTTCGTTTTTGTATTTAAAGGTCGCCACACGCAGCAGAGTTTTCGCCCGTCGGCAAGGCACGTAAAGGCATCTCACATATTCTATAATGACGTCTACTGCTACCTGCAGGAATAAGCAATTAAAATTGCAGTTTGGCCACAGCCAGAGGTGGACCAGATTTCTGCATTGCCTATATGGTTATTCAGTGCTTAAGTCAAGCCTATATACAACGTGTTTTCTAATTTTTTATAGTAAGGTGTAAATTTGACAATAACATCTTATATACGATAATAGCCACGATAGATATATATCTTTATTTGACTATATCTTGTACAAAAAAAATAGAATTGTAGCAAACCACAAAAGACGTAACGTAATGTAAAAGTAAGTAAATATTTTTTCAATCCTGAAAATATATTAATTCTGTTTTTGAAATGGGCTGTAATTTCGCTGTACATTTAACAATAGCGTGCAAGTAATACAATCCGTAACCACCTGTACCACACCGAATTACACCATTATAGCGTCTATCAAGAATTTAGATTACAGCCATTTAGGCGGTCAAACTTCGAAGTGTTGTAATATCAATTGAAAGCGCGACACAGCTATGTAAGAAATGATTTACAGAGCAGACCATTCTCGATTTGCAATTAAATGTATATAATCTGTTATGCGTTCCATTATTTATGGACTGGGCAGTACTTTCATGCACGTAATGGACGTAATTAATAATTTATTTGATTTACGGCTTATCAATAAATCTGGCACTGGCAATTACGGCCACCTAAATGAAAGCATACTCAGTGGTGTTGATGCGACATTTCTTTAGTTGTATGAATGCAAATCGCAAACTGTTCTTAGGGAAATTAACTTTGCGAGGCATCCGTATAAAAATAGATATGGTATTCGGAAGCAATTTAAAAACATAATAGTTGATTCTTTCAAATATTTATACCGAGTGCTAAAAAAGTTTGGAACAATAGTTATGTGGTATTTTGGGTTGATTTTAATTTTTAAATTCTCTTAAGAGTACGAGGGTGAATGCTTTCAGCTTCCATAATATAACATAATATTTTCTCGGAAAGATCGTTGTCTCTTGAAAACACCTCAAAATTTGCCTGACACAAGTTCAACCAATTTTGAAAGTAAATCAACAAATCACCAAGGAAGCTAGACGTCATAGAAACGACGTGCCAACCTTATAAAAGGAACTACCTACCTGCTAGATATACACGAACTACTTGGTAAAAGATAACTACAAAATAGCTTTCCAAATGTCACCTAACTCATAATTTCTACAATCCCTATTAAAATTATTAGTATTCCTACATATTTCTACAGCTTCTTTTATTAAACGTTTGTGATAATATTTTTCTCTATGTAAAATTTTTGTTTTATCAAAGTCAATCATGTGTTTAGTCAAATATGAGTGTTCAGCTACGGAAGATTTATCTATCTGTTGCAGCCTAGTAGCACGTATGTGTTCTTTCAAACGCGTACCTACTTTCCTTTTAGTTTGACCTATGTACGAACAAGTAATTTGGTAAACACCTTCAATCTCTAAATGTACTTTATCTTTGGTAGAACTTAAAATTTTATCTAAATTATTATATGTACCATCAACAACTAAAATATCGTGTTTTCTAAGCATCCCCTTTAATTTTTCCGAAAGGCCTTGTACATAAGGCAAACTCAACTTCAATTTACTTTGTCCTGGCTTAGAATTTACTTGATTTAAATTGCTATAACATCATCAGCGCTGATTTAAGATGATATATTTCTTTTTGTAAAGAACTCTCGCCTGATATCCTTTGTGCTCTAACAAATAACGTCCTTATAAGACTATTCCTTTGAGAGGGAGGGTGGTGAGATGTGGCATGTAAATATCTGTCTGTGTGGTAGGTTTTCTGTAAACCTTGTGTCCTAACTGTCCAGTGTTTATTCTGTAAATTTGCACATCCAAGAGAGGTAAACTACCATTGCTTTCTACTTCTATAGTAATATTTGACTAAACACATGATTGGCTTTGATAAAACAAAAATTTTACATAGAGAAAAATATTATCACAAACGTTTAATAAAAGACGCTCTAGAAATTTGTGGGAATACTAATATTTTTAATAGGGATTGTGGAAATTATGAGTTAGGTAACATTTGGAAGACTATTTTGTAGTTATCTTTTACCAAGTAGTATCTAGTAGGTAGGTAGTTCCTTTTTCGTCGTTAGGTTCTTTTTATCAGGTTGGCATGTTGTTTCTATGACATCTAGCTTCCTTGGTGATTTGTTTATTTAATATTGTTTGAACTTGTGTCACGCAGATTTTCAGGTTCTTCGTCTTTGGCGAAGATTGCAGGTGTAATCGAAACGTCAGACTAAAATTTTTTTGTCAATGTTTTCAAGAGATAGCGATCTTTCCGAGAAAATATTATATTCTCTTAAGAGTTTTGTTGTTTTTTTTAACTATGTGTAGGTAATGCCATCATTGTAGATGTTAATTGTCACAACTATCTATAGAGAAAATACCTATTGATCAAGAAAAGTATATATCTAAAGAAACATTTAATACGCATTGTCTAATAGGATTACTGCATTGGCCGGAAGCTTAGGTAGAAGGTTATTCTCAAACTAATTATCAAAAACTTCAGCTATCATACCTTCATGGTAATCTAATTTTTGCATACTTTATATTTTAGCAGACAGAAATAATGCATCGTTGTGTTAACTGGTTAGAAGGAATGATCCAGTATTGTGCCCTGCTAGGAGTCCGGATACAACAATTTTGTACGTTTATTTGACATTTCAAGCAAAAATTGCGTAAGGGGCAATTTGTCTAGTGTCTACTGAAGAATTAAAAAAAAATCGGGTAGTCATTTATCCATTAAAAATAAAATTAAATAAAGTTACTTGTGATTTTTACATAAATTTTTGTCATCCAAAAATAATTACGATGTCCAAAATGAAGACAAAAATGATCTTTTCTTTCCATTACTCCAGAAAAATGAACATATAATTACAGATTATGACCATGTCAGGGCAAGCGAAACAGTATTTCCTTGCCTCCTCCTGCCCCTCTTACAAAACCATTCCGGAAATATTTATTTCGAAAATAACTAAACAGTAAGCAAAACTGGACATTTTTACCATCAAATGAAAATATCCGATGTTACATGTTGGCAGCAGACAAAAATACCAACCTCTTTCAGATCATCCAGCGTCTTCCGAATCGGACCCCATTAAAATATGCGGTTTGGTGTCATGTTCCGATAATGCGTGGAATTCGGCAATTACCTGGGGCACGCGCAACGTCCAAACCGTACCCCGTACTTATATTTACGGCCAAGAAGAATCCGCGCAAAAAATACAGCGTCACCACAAAATCAACCCGGGTTTCTGTCTTGACCCGACGTTGGAATCTCCGGAGCGGAATTCGGTTTTTGCCGTTTTTCTACGGCGTTGCCGCTGAAATCGAGCATGTTTGTGGTAGGCTTGTCAGAGGGGAAATTATAGGTTAGATTTTCTTCCCTAAAAAAGGATTTTCAGGCTAATAATATGCTAGAAAAATGAATAATTCTGATAGATATTCGATAGCGGTTTTAGGATTGAAAATGTTTATACCGTCGTTTTCCATAGTGGTGTAAGCGAATTCGGTTACAAATCGATTCATAATTTAGCATTGAATCTAAAAATAAAATCAAACTGAGTAGAGATTCCATAAAAATTGATATACACATAGTTCGGTCAAATTAGCCCTGAAAAAAATAGTGGAGCTACAACAATTCGCATAAAGCTAAAAATTGGAATGAATGTTCGGAATACCATCATAAATGAATGCTGAAAATTCCTCATCGATTCCGTGAGTGGAATTTTTTTTTATTCAAGGTCAAAGGTTTCAAAAATGGGTTTTTCGCTTTTTCAGCAAAAGGGTCAGGTCAGGTCATGTCAGGTCAGACAAAAATTGTAGATCATAATATCCCAAAACATTTTTCCCGTTTCTGAGATACAACCATAGGGGTACCAAAGAGAGAGGCAAGGGGGCAGCTGCCTCCCCTGTACCTCGATTTATGTCCGGATCATTATTTTAGCTAGAGAGCAAAAAGAAGTATTCAAATTTGATTTATTTAAAATTTTTAATCCAAAATTTGCTAATGTCCAAGTTTAATGGAGTATTATCGATGTGCTCATATTCAGTTTCAGATGACGACTTTCGGCGCTTTAAAAACATAAATTACTTTTGTCGCATAAAGATTGCCGCAGAAATATCAGTCCAAGTATAACGTACATTGCCATAATAAGATTGATTGATCATTAATAATAATTTATATTGTGCGTTTAATTGTTAATCCCCGCAGATTTCAGTACTCAAGTATATACCGTAAAATTTTATTACATATGTTTTCGGCGATATTGAGCCTTATTTTGCATTTCAACGGCAGCCATCAACGTAAATATAATACATTAAAGAACTTTTAGTAGACAATAAGAAGTAGTGGGTTTAAAATTATGCAGAAATTTGCCTAAAATTAGATGTACGAGTTAAAATTGTCTTTGATATGTATGTGTTAAAATTTGAAATCATAAAACGTGGCCCTATTAGTAGATGCTTAGCTAGAAATTTATCTTTCCTTAATACTGGGTTTGACATTACTGTACATCGTATGGAGCACGCATCTTTATTCTTCCAAATAAAATGTATCAAATCATCTTTTTATAGATAGAGATGAAACTGAATGCCCTAGATGTCACTTAACTGAGATCATCAATAATTGAATTAGGAAAGACGACGAGCTTTATATGATCAGTGTATATAAAAACATAAATTTGGGTCTTCACAGAAGATCGTTCATGGAATAAATACTTTATTAATTACTCTTACATTGCCCCCCTTAGACCAAAAGCTGGTTACACCCATGAGCAGAAGAATTAAATTATAAATCTGACGAATAATTTCCCCCAGTTTTGTTTTAAATTATACCGGTTTCATTACACCCAACACTATTACGTAATAATAATAATAGAACTTTATTTAAACATACTATTGAACGAAGTCTAGCGTAGCTATTCCACTTAACAAAAAAAAATATATATATAAACTTAGTTCAATATGAGAAATAAACAAACCAAAAACATAGACAACTATAGTACCATGTTTTGACTATAATTACAAGCTAATGACAACCTATACATCATTTGTTTTTTGAAACTTTCTACAGAGCATATTTTAGTAAACAAATCGTAGTGTTCATTATAACATTTTATAGCATTATTAGTAAAAGACCGCGTGTATAGGGAGGTTCGGAAGCTAGGCATTGATAAAAGGTGGGCATATCTAAGAGATAAATCAGTGCAATGCAAGCTGCGACGACTATGAAACTTATCACGCAAGTATTTTGGCGAAGAGGATCGAAAGACACGAAACAAGAAATTGCAAGGTGGTAATGAAAAGGTTGATTAATTTTTAACCATTTAAGCTGCTGTATGCACTTACTGATATGAACATACTTTTTAGTCCAAATATAAATCTGCTGCAGTTATTCTGCACCTTCTGAAGCCTGTATTTATTAACGGCATCAAGACAATGAAGTATACCATAAAAAATAAAGTAAGTGAGGGATTACCAGATATTCGCATAATTTTAATTTTAAAGTTGAGAATAATATGATTACAGTACAAGAGCTTTAAAGCAACATAACATTTTTTAATAACAGAAGACACGTGATTTTTAAAACTAAGGTCATTATCTATATTTAAACCAAGACATTTGATCCTTTCATATACAGGCAGTTGATTATGGTATTAAGTAGTATTATTAACACTTTTTTATAGATAATTATATGATAATAAAACTTGCTGTTTTGTTGAAAAACGCGAAAAACCCATTTTTGAGACCTTTCATCTTGAATAAAAAATTTTCCACTTACGGGATCGATGGGGACTTTTCAGCATTCATTTATAATGGTGTTCCGAACATGGATACCAACTTTTAACTTTGTGCGAATTTTTGTACCCTTGCATGTCTAAAGACACCTTTTGTAAATAATAAGCATCAAAAACAACCTGTTACCCCACAAAACTAATTATCACAGAATATCCCTGTATGGAAACCTGCACCGACGACCTCAAAACCTTCAGCAGCTGCCACGGCGTTAGGTTGGCCCAAAGAAAAAAATCCAACAAGACCAAAAAGCATCCAGTATCAACCGTAGATAATCGATAATTTTTATCGACGTTTTGAATATTCAGGACCGACGTGGCTCCCGTGGTTGGATGTTTAATACCTGAATAGCCGGGAGGAATCGGCGCTATAAGTCCTTAGTTACTGTCTGGCCTTTGCGGACCTACGTGCTTATTACATAGCAGACGGTCTTCGCCTCGGGATATGATACGGAACTATAGTCAGGCTCCGTGCCCAACTCGATTCTGGGATAACGTACTAAATCTGATTGGCAACGGCATCATTTCACCATCGTTGCATGTTCGAAATTGGACAAAGTTTTCGTTGCTAAAGAAAACTACGCGGGCGTTTTGTTGACAATTAAAAAGAAGAAAATAACACGTTCACCAGAAAAGTAGTGTTCCTATTTCAGGAAGAAATCAATTTAAAGGAATCTAAACATAAATTTGTTAAGTTCAACCTGTGAAATTGCTTTAAAAATTGACACTTCACAAAGCATTGAAGTTACATAGCTTTCACCCCTACAAGCTTGCAGTTAGCCCCAATGCTGGGGATGAAGATCGGCGTCTGCATTTTTGTAACTGGTATAGAAACATGCGCGCAGAAGAATTACAGCTTTTTTTTAAATTATATGGTCGGATGAAACAAAATTTTCAAACTGCGGTATGTTTAACCGACATAATGAACGTCTCTGGGCATAAGAAAACCCTCGCAATATGCAGCAAAAGAGAGCTCAAATCAGATTCGGTTTGGTGCGGTATTATTAGGTCCACCATTTTGAAGAAATCCTTCAAGATTTAAACTTGGAGCTGCGCAGAACAACACGATAGAGCACCTCGTTTCCTAGATATAGGTTTCTTTTTATGGGGTATGATAAAAAACAAGGTGTATGAAGCAGTTGATGACCTAAGAGCTGCCGTTATGTATTCTTTTGCTACAATTGACCATGACCGGACTGCGAGCAAAAAATAGAGAAAAATCTCAGTCTTTTTAATTTTAATTATGTTTATTGTTATATTAAACATTTCTTAATTGAAAGAAAAAGGAACATTTGGGTTTGAAATTTTATTGTATAAGTAAGTACAAAAATAAACTCTGCAATAAACAAGAACCTTTATACACTGGAACAGTTTCCAGTTCAACCTGATGCCTGAACAATAGATTATGTGCACTCTTCTTGTTTTTAAAAATAAAAAAAACATTTTCCATTTTAAATGAACTTTTGATGATTTATGTTCCTTTAACCTTTGGTGGACGTGTTTCCATTCATGAAATCCAGAACAAAAAACTGAATTTCCAGTACTGAACGCAAGACATATACAACCAAACAGTCCTATTACCTTTTCGTTGTATGTAAGCCAATTACATTTAAAACTTAGTCCATTTTTAGTCTTTACAAAAAAAACATGTTATCGTTCACAAAATGGAAGTAGTTTCTTCGACAGTTGTATAGGTTGGTAATCATAAAATGAATTCAAAAGAGTTGTTTTAGGTTTCTTAAAGTAGTCAATACTTTCTATGCTTACACTCTTTTACTTCCACATCCAACGGATGGGAAGTATTGTATCGGGATAAAAATTTTCAAAAATTTTTATTTACTCATTCGCTTTAAAATGGCCCAAAACGCAAAAAAAACAGAATTTGAGCAAAAAAAATTTCTTGTCTGTGTGTCTGTGTCTGTGGTTTTGTTTGTATACACGATAACTTTCGAAAGACTTAATATATGAACTTGAAATTTGGCAAACGTATAAATCTCAACTACTCAAAGCGACCTATTGTTTGTGGGGTAAGCAGGATATCGGGAAGGGGCCGAAATTGGGGGGTAACTATCCTTTTTGCAAATTTTTATTTTTTTATATTTTTTTTGTTTTAGTATGTGATTAGTAGTATAACTGCGAGTATTATTCGTTCTTATAAATTTTCGGTGCAGTAAACTGTTTAGAAGATATTAGCAAGAAAGCGTCACTTAAAGAAAACGGTTTTTCCTAAATATCTCCCAATATATTTAATATATTCAAAGAATGAAAATGCCATCAGATAGGAAATAAAATTTCTCACAAAAAGTGTCTTAGAAAATTTATTCAAAATTTTGACATTTTCGAAATCTTTCCAAAAAAACCTATTTTGGTCCCTGCTCGTACGATTTTTTTTTAAATTTAGTATTATATAGAAAACCAAATTTCTGATCAGAAAGCACTCTTGTATTTTTTGTTAAGTTAATAATTTTCGAGTTATTTGGAAAAAAAACGATTTTAAAATTTATATATTTTTGCTAATATCACGAGGACTTTGTCTTAGAAAAAATGTGTTGAGAGACAAAATGCTCAAAATCTGATCACTAATCGTACAATATAAGAAATAAAAACGTAAATGTCATTTTGACAATTGGATGTGGAAGTATTGATTCAATTTGCAGCGGTTTTTTGAATTATAGAGTCATTCGGGTCACTGTTATACCCAGCAGTATCATTATCACTATCAGAATTATTGGGGTTGCGTAGCCGTAGATTTAGTATTTCTTTCTAGGGTTTTGAAAAAAAAAATATGTAGATTTAGAGCAAGTTTTTGCCGCCTCTTGCATTTGGCTGACTCTTTTTTCTGTGCGGAATTCATGATTTTCTTTTTTTGCGTTATTTCGAAAGTATATTTTTTTTAGTTCAAATGCTCTAAATTCTGCGTGCAAAACTTATTATAGTAATCCAACAATTCCTTCTGTTTAATATTTGGTACATTTAATAGAATTAACCTTTCTGAGTGAGAAATTGGTTTCTCATAAGATTTTGTTACATTTTTAGTTCACGATAATGCTTGCTAAACACATCTTTAATTTGTCAAAATTTAACTGTGCACTATATAAAATAAGAACTAGGCAGTGATGGGCGTTTACGCGTAAATTACAATTTTCTACGTTAAACGCGTAGAAAACGTAGATAAAGCAATTTCACGTAGATTTTTGAGTAGAAAATGTAAGACCAGTATATTATGACTAAAATGAATTAGGTACACGCGAAACCTAAACGTAAATTATTTTGTATCAAATCTTCCTGTTTTGTTGGCTTCTACATGTGTCAAATTCATTAAAATGTTTATATTTTAATAAAGTTTTATTAATATCTATATTATAAACTTGTGTAACATATTTCAGTAAGTCATCATGACATTGAAGCGGTTTTCTTACTTCTTAAGGATATAAAATAGAAAGCCATGAGTGTCAAACATTTTTGGATACGTTTCAAATGATCTCCCTTAGTAATATAATAATTACAATACATGCAATCAAACTTTTTTTTATGATTTGCTCCACAGTCATGTCGAGTGCCCATTTCTTTCTTCTTAAATGCTAGGAGTTATTTAATTTTTTATGTGGCAAAGCTAGAATAAATATTATTTTCAAGAGCTTAGTGAATATTATATGTTCATCTGCCAACACGCTTTGTATACCAATGTGGACTGGAGGCCCATCAGGTATTGGAACATCCTTTGCACTCTTAACAGTTTTAGATATCGCTGATTGGGTGATTTGTTCTCGGTTAGGATAGTGTTCGTTAAAAAGGTTCCTGGCTTCGATTTATGTTCGTTTGCGATCACAGAATACAATGCTAGATAATTATATCCATTCTTCCGTACATATAGGCCACATATACGACATAAATATTCCACGATTTTGTCTACGAACACATTAACGAAAAATCATTGTCACTTCATGCAAATTGAGGGTAGCAACGTCCAAAAACTTCTAAAACGCATTCCCCATGAATTATGCAAAAACATTCAGGTTTCCGATTTCAGTTAATGCCGCCCCCTCCCCACTCACACTGATTACCGCAGGAACTTTTCCAGACGTCCGAAATTATAACCAGGTGAGCCGTCCGCACGTCAGTCATAACACTTCGTTACGTAACTTGATGGACTGGCCACCGATCCAGACGAATTTATAAACGCCATCTATCAGCGGCGCATGAATTGCTAATTTATTTAAAGCGCATTCAGATTTGTGTTAAAACGTCCTAATGCGCCACGTATCGTTATTCACGATCTGGAAGACGCAAGACGGGAATTAATCCACGTTTCGGGGCTTAAATATTTATGCGACGGTTTTCGGAAGCGCGGGTCATCCCGGACTGGTAGGGTTTTCGTCAACAAGTGCCTATTTTTATGCGGTGACCCGAGGAAATCAAGTGCGCTAAGGGTCAGAGGTACAAGCGGACGAGACGGACTATTAATTTGCTTTGACGGGACGACTCAGTTTAAAAAATAAACAATCGTTTTAGGGGAAGCAGGCTTGATCACTACCGAAAGCTGGCCAGAGATCCCACAACGTTGATAAAAACGAAAGTTGACGTGACACAGGCTAATAATATACAACCATCAAAATGACAGTGGCATTCATAATATCATAAGAGGCACATAAATATTAAGCAAGAAGAAGTAAAAGAGATCAGGTAATTAGACAGTTATACACTAACTATAGTTTAGTTTAGATTAGTTTGTCTCACCCATTGAACGCCGTTGTACAAAGGTGTAACATTTAAATAATAGCTTTATACACATTCGATAAGCAACAAATAATATACCCTAATATATATACATAGCTGGCAAATAGCATCAAATAACAATAATATAAATGGTGTGTGGTATCTGTAAAAACATATAGGAACATAATTACTCAGCAGGAAAAAATTCAAGATCCGGTAAATAGACAGTTAAGCTATAATTAATTGTGTGCTACACATGAGTGCACAGTCTACTCCTAATTGTGGACAGCGAGTGACAGAAAGTGTCCAGAGAAATCAACTCCCCACAAAGGTAAGCATTGAAAGCCCGGGGTAATCTCTGCAATGGCGCATAGAATTGGTAGTTAGTACTACAATGTCTGATATGAAACATTTGAGTCGACCGTGTTCGTGTATGTTGAAAACTCACGCTTACCCATCAAATAATGGCAGTCAACATATGCCAATATCAATCTGCAGAGAAAACAAATGCCAGCAATAACTCTAGGGCTCTGAAGTGTCTGAAGCCCTACAAGACCCATCACAGATATACCCTGGACTCTTTCATCCAACTAGAAGGCACAGTTTCGATATACCTTCAATGAGCTTAATGTCACAGAAATAATGGAGTGACCATATCACACAGGCATACTCAAGTCCTGAACGAACTAGAGAACAAAAAAGAGACTTTAGACAGGGCAATGAGAAACCCGAAGAATTTCTGATAACAAAACCCAGATTCCTGTATGCTTTAGAACAAATTTTTTGAATGTGACTCCTAAAGTTAAGTTTGGTATCGAAATAGACTCCTAAATTTTTGACACAGTCTGTTCTTTTGAGTGATACATCGTTGATGCCATAATTAAATAGTATGTTGTTATGTTTTCTAGAGAACGTAATAGCAATACATTTATCCAAATTTAGATGTAAACCATTCTTTATAGCCCACTCTGCAAAACTGTTCAGGTCGTACTGCAATTTGTAGCAGTCATCAATGGACTGGCAAGTCATGAAGAATTTTATGTCATCTGCAAAGAGTAGTAATTGACTGTATTTTATTACCTCATGTAAATCATTTATAAAAATGTTAAATAATATCTGACTACAGTGTGAGCCCTGCGGCACACCAGAGGGAACCTCTATAGCATCAGACAAAATGGTCCATTTTAACAAGCTGAGTTCTGCCTCTAAGAAAACTATCAAACCATGTTACAACCCCATCACCAAAACCTATGGCATCAAGCTTCGATAATAACAGAGTATGGTTTACTTCATCGAATGCTTTGGAGAAGTCTGTATAAATAGTGTCTGTCTGGAGTCCCTCACTAATAGCTGCAAGCAAAGAGTCCTGAAAGACCAATAGATTGGTAGTTGAAGAGCGTCTCCGAATGAATCCGTGCTGCTCCGAACCAATAATACTCCTCACAGCCCAAGCAATCTGAACTGATATTAGTTTATCAAACAATTTTGGTATTTCTGATTGGATAAACCGTTGATTGAATATATAATGTTTCATAAATTGCCAAACAAAGCACCATCCATCTTCAATGGTGTAAGGAGCATGAAGAAAATCTTCTGTCCACATATGTTTTCTGGAAGTTGGCCGAATTGTAGGTAACTCTTGCATATCTTGGGAAATCAGAAACTCATTAGGAGCTGATTGATATTTTTGCCAAGCCAAGCCAAGGTAATGTAGTTTATCTTAATTGTTACAGTGATTCGTCGCATTTCATCATTATTTGTCCAAAGATTCAACGAGAAACTTCTAGCTATACATCACAAGGTTCGATAACAACACTGACAAGACGAACCTCAATCTCAACCGATAAACGCCGCCCGACGGCAACATAAACTTCCAGCCGACTCGACCAGAAGTCGATGTGCAGCCGAAACAAGCCTCCCAATAAAAATCGACGTCGATGCTTGCATATTATTAGAGTGAGCGGTCAAAGTTGCCGCCATATCGCGTGCTTATATCTCAGCTACCAGCGGACCGCCGCCGGTACATAGCGCGACCGCATCTCTCTTTTGTTCTTCGTGTTTGGCCGTAAAAAAGACCTGGTCCGGGATCTCGATTCGATAAATGATGCTCGGACCCAATTTTTCGCATTCATCCGCGGATGAATGGAGCAGGCGTGTAATTCCCAACTGGCTTCTCTTAATGGGCTGGTCACCCACAAGGAGAATAGAACGAACACGAATAGAAATCTACATGAAAGCACTAACCCAAGTCAGAAATGTGCACCGTACCCCTAATATCTGTGAACTAAAAGTATACTACTTCTATTGGGCCACAACCGTTGCCTAATGTTAGCATTGCCTTTCTACCATACATAAAAAGGGCAGAGACAGAATTGTGAGAATCTTGAAGAAGCATAACATCAGGACGATCTACAAATCAACTACTCCTTGCAGTGAAAGACCCTAGAGAGCCACTTTCAATCCCATCATGGGTCTATTGGATTGCTAGAACATGCTTTCCCGGATGGTAACCACCACGTTAGATTTAACAGCAATGACTTCTTACCAGTGATGGGCGCGTAAAATACACCATGTAGATTACGCTATTATCTACGCGTAAACTATGTAATTTCAACCTCGAAAGTCTACTGTAGAAAATATCATTGCGTAGATAAACAGAAATATTGAAATATTTAGTTTTCTAATTGCTTTCATCATCAGTATTTTTACTCCTTGCTATCTAATCGAAATACTACCCTGTTTTAATTAAGTTAACTAGATAAATGTCTAAACAATAATAATTTGTTTGGGCGATTGGGCATAGGTTAATTATAGCCAGAAAACCAGACTAGGCAGGACAAGCGTGTCGTCATAGTTACTTTGGAGCCCTGAATCGGTCAAATGGATTCCTCCATGATTGTAAACAGTGATTTTATTGTCTTTCCTCTTTATAAAATGATATAGACAGGCAATTTCACACGGCACCATTGTTCTTTTGTAGCAACCTTTTTAATCGCAGGTCAATTTTATTGTGCTATATTGACAGGGTATACAAGCACTTCTATTTGCTGATCTAGGCACATTGATCTAAAACAGCAAGGAGCAAGTGGTAGTTTCTTTGGAGATACATCAACAAGCATGCGGTTCAGAATTCAATAGATATAATGATAATAGAATAAAGAAGCAAGAAAACCGCTTGAATGCCATGATGACTTACTAAAATATGTTGTGTAAGTTTGCAATATAGATATTAAAAAAACTTTATTGAATCTTAAACATTTTAAGGAATTTGACACATGTAGAAACACACAAGGCAGAAAAACTAGAAACAAGATAATTTACACTTAGGTTTAGCGTGTACCTGATACATTTTAGCCATAATATACTCGTCTTACATTTTCCACTCAAAATCTACGCCAAAGTGCTTTATCTACGTTTTCTACGCGTGTAACGTAGAAAATTGTAATTTACGCGTAAATGCCCATCACTGCTTCTTACCATGCATACAAGGAGGCATATAGAGAGCTATGTCTAATGTGCCAAACCATTAAAATGAAAATAAATCTGCAGTAATAACAACAATAGAAAATAAAACAAAAGTAGCAATTTTATGGTCAAAATGACCAAAAAATCATAAATTTAAACAATTATTAGTGTGAAATATTACTGTTTGAACGTTTTATTTTATAAATTATGTTATCAGCTTAATAAGTTTAATCACTAATCAGCTTTTATTATCATCGCTATCACTGTCACTATCGTTACCATTAATTTCTAAAATTAGTTCATTCACAAAATTTTGTCGGTAAATGTCTTATAAAATTTGACCAATTTTCTGAGGTGATGCGGTTAACTCCCTTCTTGATTTAATCAGTCGTCTCGCTACCAAATTTACGTACGTTGTTGTATCTTCCTATAAACGACTTCAACTGACTCCACGTTAATTCTATGGGGTTGAAAACGCAGTGGTACGGAGCAATATGCAACATAGTGTGCCTAAGTTCTTCTGCCACTTTGTCTACATTAAATTGTTCTTCGTACGTCCACGTATGAAGTACTTCTAACAATTCTCTTTTTGTGTAGTTTGGGTGGTAATATAAATTTATTGTCTCAAAAAATTGTGAATTTATTCTTTGTTTGCGTTGGCATATGGAACCTTTTCATATTGTTGCGAGTGATACGGAGCTTTGTCCATCACGATAACGCCATTGTTATTCAGATTTGGCAATAGAGTATCTTTAAACCATCCTTGGAAAACTTGACCAGTGGCAATCAACCTTGGCATCTTTAATATTTTT
Organism: Rhyzopertha dominica; assembly: GCA_025024175.1. Taxonomy (NCBI): domain Eukaryota; kingdom Metazoa; phylum Arthropoda; class Insecta; order Coleoptera; family Bostrichidae; genus Rhyzopertha; species Rhyzopertha dominica. Next base: position 5,046,210 of record QCXZ01000001.1, on the reverse strand, counting down.
CGGCGCTGGAAATAAGACATTATCCACGAATCCATTTATTGATCCCGCTTAAAAAATAATAAGACTCTTGCCTTACTTGGAGGAATTTGCACTTTGCAGTTTTATCACTCCATCCTGTTCTAGCTGTATCGTAGGTATATATATCTCGCATTTGCGCTTTATCCATAATAGATACATACATGTATGTATTTATTCTGGATAGAGTATTGAAGAAAACCGCAGAAAATTCCAATCAGATCTCTATTATCTTAAGCCAGTCTTTAACACCTTCATCAAGACGATGGATAGAGCAAAACCACCAGGCCATGCTGTACGGGGGCATTTTGTTGACATATGTCCAATTGTTTGGAGGGGATCTCCACATTCCCAAGAAGGATTGATAGATGAATCCCATTTATTAAGAAAAAGTTTGCATTTTCCATGACCAGTGCGAATTCGATTCAGAGTGACCCAAGACTTTCTTGGGAGGTCAGTTCCTGCTACCTCTTCCGTAGGATCGTTTATAAGCTGCTGATTGAATATATCATGCTTCTTAAGTTGCCAAACAGAACACCATCCATCTTCAATGGTATAAGGAGCACGAAGAAAATCTTCTGTCCACAGAGGTTTTCTAGAAGTTAGCCGAGTTGTAGGTAGCTCTTGCAGATCTTGGGAAATCAGAAACTCATTAGGAGCTGATTGATATTTTTGCCAAACTTTGTATGTGGCAAACTGTCTGCGAATCTCCGGAGGAGCAATGTTTGAAAGAATCGGAAGCCAAGGTAATGGAGTTGAATTAATTGTTCCAGTGATTAGTCGCATTACAGTATTTAACTGAGTGTCAATTTTTCCTGTGTGATGACTGTTTTTCCAAACAGGACAGCAGTACTCAGAAGTGCTATAAAGCAAGGCAGTTGCAGAAGTACGGAGTACATTTGCATTTGCACCCCAACTTGTACCAGCAAGCTTATGCAGAATGTTATTTCTAGTCTGTAATTTTTCACTGACGTTTTCTAGATGTTTCTTGTTAGAGACCTATATATCTAGGGCCACTCCAAGGTATTTTGGCAAGAAGTTATGTTTAAGAATTATGTTATTTGACATAACTTGAAGCTGTTTCCTCTTTTGGTGATTGTCCGTGATGAATCTTCCTAAGGTTCGTTAGGAGCATTCCACCAACTTATTCTCGATTAATTTTTGGGCCCATCATTTCCGTTGTGGCAGCTATTTTGCTTTCAAAAAATCGTATATGGTTTTCCTTATTATATGACCATGAGACTTCTCTTATCTTTGCGAAGTTTTCTTTGTTTCTTCACCTTCTGTCTTCAAATTTTCGAAAACTTGCAAAATATTCTTTTTCACTGACTGTACGTTTTCGACGAAGACGGTTGTTCTTCCGGTAATTGAAGAACGACGTTACGTCATTTTCTTCCAGCGGCAGAAGTGCCGGGAGTTCATTAGTTCTATGACACACTCCTAAACGAATAATAATTATTATTATCAAACGAAACAAAGTGATGTTTATTTCTTACCTTTGCTATTATGTATGTACAACACAAAATTTATATTTGAACTGGGAACACTGAACGAGAGAAACGTAGCTTTTGAGGAGAAAGCCAGAAATGTCTCTAAACATTTAAATGTTCCCTAAATAGTCTTTAGTAACTTGTTTCACCCCTGTTCACCACGAATAAGCAAAGAATACTACGACTTCTTACCCAATTTTTTGTCAAAACAAACAAATTTATTTTTTCTTCAGAAGGATCTACTGCTGTGAATGTATGATTATTATGGACTGGCTGGGTGCATTATTATTAAAGTGTGTAGGTAAATCACTTTGTGAACTAGTTTCTTAATTGTGTACCGTCTTTTATTTATGGAAACATTCAAACCACTGCAGATGGAATCGAACAATTAAATAACTAGGCTAATTAAAATCATAAAAAAACTGTTAATAATATTATTTTATCTTTTTAATGTGTATGTCCTATGATTTATAAAATAAAAGAAAAGTGGTAAAATTTTATAAGATATTAATTAATGGTAACGATTGTGACAGTGATAGCGATAATGATAAAAGCTGATTAGTGATTAAACTAATATTGGTTTTAATAAAGTTACTAATATTATTTTTAAATGTATTTGTCATTATATATTTCCCTCTATTGTTAAGGGTCCGTGCCTTTAGTTTTACGATAGTTCAAATATCTTGGTACCAAGAATACACCAGTTTCCCTCCCACACAACACATCGATTTCTGCATATCCACTGCAGTACCAAAGAAGTCAATTCCTTCATCTTTTTATCCCGAATACATCTCCAGCACCACCAGCATCGTTTCAGCTCCGACAAAACGACAGGCAAAACATTTATACTACTAAAGCGATAGTAAGCAAGAACAATTGTTCTCCGGGATGCTACTGTTCCGACCGGGATTTATGTCCCTCCTCGTGGTCCTCCAGGCGGCCTCTTCGGTGCTGGTGGCCGTCGCGATTGTTCCCCACGCTGGGTTCAGCAGGCCGACTGGGAGCGCGGACCGGGCGCTAGATCTATGGAAGGAATCGTGCACTTGGCATTGTTATTCCTTCTTATTTATTGATGGGCAACGGCTACCGTGCTTCTTGCGCGGTGCACGCCGCGAGCTTTACGGTGTGAGCGAACCGGATGACTCCGAAATGTTGGGGGATGGCAAAAACACCATCTTTGTGCTAGATGAAATTCCGCGATGCTCGAAGCATCTTTTATTGAATATGTTCTTAAAAATGTAGATGACATGTAATTATAGCTAAATACAAGCTGATTGTTTTACACTATTTAATATATAAAAAAACTCTTACGATCGTGTCAACAATAATTGTCATTTCCATAGAGCATCAAAGTTATACTGAGCTCCAGTAGCTGATTTAGAGGGAAGTCTAAGGGTCTGAAATCCCCTCCAAAAGTATTTGAGTCCACTCGTGATTTTCAACTTAATCTTGATATTAGTGCAAGTATAGCTTTCATCAAGTATCCTTACTTGATCCACTAAATATGCATAGCATTCTTAAAACCTACATCTCTATAAGAAGATATGTATCTAAGTATTGAGTTTTTAACATCTCATCCAAACAGCAGGAGAGGTGTTTCAAGAGACAAACCTGGGTTGCCAACTCTGGGCCCTTCCAATTTCCCATACATTTAGCTGGTTAATTATGCGTGTACACTTAAAAATTGTCTTATTTACAAAATTGTAAATACAGTAAAATTTATACGTAAGTGTATTTCACAGTTTTTATCCAGAACTCGTATTGACCCTTGCAAATGACCTTCTCTAAGAAGTCGTTGTCAAATGGTTTCCAAGCTTAATCGATATCATGTGCGTTTTAAAGCTGTAACTGCAACATTCTTGTTGTTACGAATCGTTGCCTTAGGGCGGATATAGCTTTAAAAGACTATCTTGGTCAGGATAAGTCATAACACGATTTCTGCTTAGTTCAGCTCTTCTACCTTTTCCTATAAAGATTGTTCAAATAACTACTGTTATATGGAATCACATCGGAATCTGTCATATATTCGGTGATAACTCTAAACTTTTGTACCAAATTTCTAAATTCACATTACATTTTAACAATTAATACTAAAAATCCATCCGAATTCACGTTTATGAAAGTCAATTTATTTAATATAAGTTTTAGGAATCCAGTAAAAGCATTATCAGCACGAATTAAAACCCGGTGTGTTGTTAAAAATGCAATTAAATATATTTCAGTTTATTTAAATGAAGCTTAATTTGGTTAAAATATTAAGTAGTCGGTTAATTTTTGAGAGCAATGCACAGGCGATCTTAGAAGGTTGACTTGACGCATAATGCTGAGGCATTTGTCATTCTGAGTTTTAATAATGCTAGTTATCCATCGAGTCTCTTTCCCTGGGGAGTAAAAATTACTACAATTGTATCTTTAGCTCTTATACATATGAACTCCCAGCTTAAATTTCTAAAGCTTCTGGTGTGAGAAGTTGAAACTGTACTAAAAGCGCATCGGTTAATGCATTAGTCTTTGGTATGTGTTAATTCTGAATCAGAAATCGTGCTCCTATTAGTAGAACTTTTAAGGTGAAATTTATGTTCCCTTGGTAGCTCGTATGATATGATACATTATGTGGATCACGGATCTTCTTTATTCTCCCAAATAAAATGTATCAACTCATTTTTTGTTATAGCGAGAGCGATGCAACTGAATGCGCCTCACCTAACTGAGTTTATCAATAACGGAATTAGTAATAAAGGGGCTTTGTATGATCAGTGTACATAGAAAACGTATAAATAATTTGGGTCTTTATTTCACAGATGATGTTTTAAGTCACCTTGGAGAAAATCCACGAAGATTATTCATGGAATAAATACTTCATTAATTACTTAAGTACCTATATCTTATAAACATTTATTATTTGTATTTATATTGAATTATACTCTACAGGACGTTCCTGTTTTGTCCCTCCCTAGACCAAAAGCTGGGTACGCCCACGGTCCTGTTATGTAAAATTACTTTTTCATACTCAGATACAAAATGTAAAAACGGACGAGCGAAAGCAGTGGGTGAAAATTTTTTGACTCGCTCATTTTTCTAAAACACTTAAGCTGAACATTCAATCAAATTTTGTTCATAATAACGCTAACACGTACTACTTAAGAAATTGAAATGTTAAGATTTACAATTTTATTAAAGAATTGATTTTTCGCAGTATCACCCGTAATAAACTACTGGGTAACATAAGTCTATAGCTCCATCCTGAATTTTGTTTTTCTTTGTCAAATGTCAAAGTAAATTAATGTAACTAGCAAGAGGGATACAAGAGACGAAAATAATAAAAGTAGAGAATCTAGTCATTTATTAACAGTTCCTGTATTTTATTGGGATAGGTTTTTTAATTGAACTAATGCACAACTGCGTAAAATTCGTAAATTAATAATGGGTTGTTTGGCCTCTATTCTTCATAGTTAGCTCAAAAATGCTAGAATTCGTGCTTCCAACCAAATTATTGAATATTCTCGGTTCCAAATTGGCCAAAATCTCTCCTAATGAATTTATGGTGGCATACTGTCGGTCGCCAAACTAAGATACCCCAAAGGTTTTCAGTTGGGTTCATGTCAGGTTAACGAGGGGCCACTCTGTTGCCGATATTCGCCGAAAGAAATGTTCTGTGTACAGGTTGACATTCTTGATTTGCAGGTAACTTGCTACGAAATCTAGGCATTATTGATGCACAGTTGATTGTGAAATTTTGGTTTTTGCGATGGACCCACATTCTTCCGCTACTTTAATCGCATAATCGAAAATATAATACTAAAAACGAAATTATTTATTGACATGACTTTTAGAAAATGCGCACTGTTTATGAACATTCACGCGAAAGGTGTAGTTCTAAAATTGATAAAATTTAGTTATTTTTGCTTACGTTTGTGCCTGTTTATAATATATCTTTCTCTCTGTTCCAGGTGTGTAGTGTAGTGCCAACCAGTGCCAGATGTGGATCAAGATGAGCTAAAAGCTGCGATCTTAACCAGGCACTGTGAGTTTCTCAAATTCTATATCTTTTTGCCTAAAAGTGACACCTCATTTTTGTTTCAGGTAGGGGAAGCAGTTACTGCCGTGTCTGGTGGGGTGAGTCGATGAAAATTACTTGTTTTGCATGCGTTTTTGATTATTTGTATGTTGGGTCGCGCAAACGTTACTATACAAGGGCGTGCGTTAGGGGAAGGGGGCGTGACAGTGTAGTGCCTTTCTTCAATGTTTGTAAGTAATTATGAAATATTATATTTACATCATAATCTCCGTTTTCAGCAAAATTTTCCCAAAACATTGGTAAGTGAGTAAAGTTATCTGAACTATCCACTTCACGAATAATAACAAAGTCTAACGTTAGTTTATTTTTGTTTCAGGAGATGTTCAACGAATCTGATGGTTACAACGGTATTTTTGAGTTAATTAGTTATGTACATGGTAGGAAAAAATAAAATAAAACAAACTGATCCCCTTCCTTAAATCATGTCTGCTTTTGAACGAGATTACTAATTGTTTTCTGAGCTTCTGTTCGCAGATTCTTCATTTAGAGTTGCCAGCCTCCTGAATCGAGGGAACTGAACTTGTCTATGAAATTAGATCAACGAAAGGTAGGTCTATATGCATATCAATAGCTTATTTATTATGCTTCTCCAAATGAAGTAAAGTTATATTATTTTTGTAAAGTTCCGACCACCCGATAATTGTTCGTTTACTTACAATGAACAAACTTAATTTGGTACAAGAGTTATTGTTAAGATTTAATTTTCTTGTGTAGCTCTTCAATTGTCAGTGCAAAATTATTTTTGCATGCCACATAAATCATACGTCGTGTTGAATTTGCGTGACCATCTTTGAAAACCACCTTTTTTGCATTTTTTTTGTCCTGAATTTCATTTACAGCTATATTTTTTTACTATTGATTGTGAAATCTTGATCATTCTACTGGTGGTGGTCGATTATAATATTCCTCTTTTTATGAAGGAAAAATAACGAAGAAGTTTGGAGACTTATTGAAAACATAATAGTAAAAACGAAATGAATTATCGACATGACTCTTAGATAATACGCAATATTCATAAACATTCATGCAAAAGATGAAGTTCTTGCAATTGATAAAATTTAGTATTTTTGCCTATCTTTGTGCCTGTTTATAATATATTTTCTTGTTTTGTTCCAGGTGTGTGGTGTGTTGGCGCTCACCAGTGCCAGATGTGGATCAAGAGGAGCCAAAGGCTGCGATCTTAACCAAGCACTGTAAGTTTATCAAATTCCGTGTTTACAATATTAGTATAATACATACAAAACTATTTTGTGTGTCTCATAAATCATACGTCGCGCGTCATATTAAATTTGCATTATCATCTTTGAAAACCCTCGACTATCCAACATCTTTTTGCAAATTTCTGTCCAGAAACCATTTACAGCTATATTTCTCACAGCTGATTGTGAAATATTGGTTATTCTACTGGTTTTTACGATGACCCAACCTTCTCTCACTGCATTTTTTTTATGTATTCCTAAATATTCAAAACTATTTGATGAGATTCAGGTGGGAAATGATTGATTACGTTTAATTAGATTTGACTCTACGGGTACATCATTTTCAACATAATTGTCAAAAACATCTTCCGCCATTTCGACTTCCTTAACAACCTCTACGTTTACTTCACCTCCTAGTGAGTGGAAACATCCACCCCATTTCACGGTCTTCGCATTTTTATAATAAGTAAGGGCTACAAGAATATTTCACGGTGCGTTACAAGAAGCTTTCCAGGAGTCGTGTGTGGATAGTTCAACAGTAAACTTGATGGAGTAAGCTTTCCAGAGCGTTGGACTAGTTGGAGACCTCATGCTACTACCGACAACACCTTTGCTACTATTGTGGCTACAATAATGAAAGAAGATCGCATTAACAAACAAGGAATTGACAAATACTAAAAGGCAAATGTACTCGTCTTCTATGTAGAAGATTTAAATGCATCATTCCTAAAGTGTAGACGAGATATGACATGAAAGACAGCGGCGTAATCCTCTTCCACGATAACGCTTGATCGCATAAAGCAGTGTCTCCCACATTCCCCTTGCAGCCCTGACATGGGTCCTCCAGATTTCGTGCTGTTCCTCCAGTGGAAAGAAGAATTTCGAGAAGTACGATTTATTAATTTAACAAAAATGGCGTATTTAACTGCCGAAAAGTTTCATTTGCGAGCTGTGTTTTTGTGTGCAGGAATTTTCACGTGACCCCCGTATCTTCTCGGTCTTTACCACTTCCATCGTCATAACCGTCATCAATACGTCAAACTCCACTAATTCCAGCGACATCTTCGGCTGGTGCCCCAGGAGACTCGAGTTTATTTATCGTACTCCTGCGGTTGGCGAATTCGGGCCCAAGTACAAGAAGTTTCCCGGCGGAGTCTTCCCAGTCCGACCGCTTGCCGGCCTGGGCCCCATCTGCATTACAAATCAACTGCTACATTATACATCAGTTCACACCGCAGCGGACCTCTTTCGCGGTCCCATCTTCCACCGTGTTACGCGGATATTTATTTACATACCCCGATATCATTAGTTCTTGTCGTGGCATTGTGGACCGCGCGGGGATATTTTTATTCCGGCAACGTCAAGGGGGGGAACGGGGACCATTAATCCGATTTGGAGAGCGGTTACGCTCGATTAGGTGAATTAGACGTGCTGGTTTACTAGGAGGCGTAGTTCTTCAAGAGATAAGTCTAAGGATATGAGGATTTTCGGTTATCAATTGGTCATATACAGGGTGTCTGTAAAAAATTGATAATTTAGGAAATGCGAGATGTTAAAGTTATTATTTTAAGCTTTTTTTAACTAATCTACCTCAACAATAATAAACTTGCTATCGGCTATTGTAGAGGTCATAAAAAACGTTACCGGCGAGCCGATAGAAGAAAACAAAAAACTAAAAAGTTACTAATTCCTCTGCCATAAGGAAAGCACTGCGTCAACAGCAGAGGTCATACACGTTTGAAAACGATACAAAACTAAAATCGAGATTGGCTAAAAGGGTATACGTTGTAACTGCCAGAAATAGTAAAAAAACTATATTGTTCAAACACTAAAAGTGATAAATTTTATTTAAGCGTATATGAGGTAGATGCTGTATTGACTGAGACATGGTTGACATCATATCTCAATTCCTAAAAACCTTTTCCGCCCTGTTATAATGTCATTCGATGTGATAGACTGATTGGTCGTGGTAGCGGCGTTTTAGAGGCTCTAAGACTGAAAGCCTGTCCTACAAATCCCAATTACTTATGTAGAATTACTTGGCATTAGGGTCACTAATATACTGTACTGTCGTTGTATATCCCATCTCATATTAACCATAATGATTACGCCGCAGTATTTGAGTACTTGGAAAGAACGATACATTTCTCAAAGCCAGTTTTGCATTGTCCTGACTTCAGTATAACTGAATCTTTTAACTGTTCTACTGATTTAGATTTCCATACAAATCTGTTCAGCATATGTTCCCAGTGTTTGTCACTCAATAATGTTCCACAACATAATGACATTGTTAACTCCGCAATAGTGGTCTTATCATAAAATACAAATTGGCCCATCGAAAACCGCAAGGCATTATAGAGTGAGAAAGAACCTTCCAGCCAAATTCAAAAACACCTCAAGTTGTTTGTAGTTATAAGGAGGGAAATTGTATTTTTAATACTCGCTGGACACTAGTACGAAACACACAAAATTGTTTTTCTTATATTGCCCCTGAAATTATAAACCTTTTACATCAGCATAATATAAACTCGTTACGCTATATCATTGAGCTTTTGTTCGGTGGTCAATGCAACCTCAAATCTTATAATATCTAGTACTTTAGTTATTTATTTTTTTTTCAAGTGCCTAATACTCAGTAATCAGCGCGTTTGTTTGTTCATTTTTGCCCTCGTATATATTTGGTTGCAAGCAGGAGCGCTAGCTTTTAGAAAACCTCGTGGGTGCTCATGCTAACATAATCGTGAAAATCGTATCTATGAATCCGTCCAATAGAGCTCAATAGGTACATGCAATATGACAGAAATATGTATGATATAAATAGAAAGATACGTAAGAGGGAAAAAAATAAGTACAAAAATGCTAGATTTGTTCTAGTGCCTTTGTCGGTACCAGCATTATTAAGTCATCAACAAACTTTTTTATGAAAGAAACTGTGTTCAATTCACTACAGAACGAGGGGTAGAATGTGGAGTACTCTTTTTTGAAACCAAAGATATACGAAAAAATTATAAAATAATACTGTATTGGTAACGAAAACCAACCTTATCGGGGAGGTATATAAACTACGCCTCAAATCATTCGACGCAAGATAAAATAAACTTTGTAAAACAGATGAAACATAGAATTATTAAAATAACATATTCACAATTTATTGAGAAAAATTAAAAAAATTTAGAAAATTTACTAATACACAATTCATACCCGAGAGCGTTGATAAATAAAATCTTGTATTCTACTACTGATTTATCAACACTTCATGTAACGTAAACACAGCTAACGGTAGTATGCAGGGTGACGTGGGGCAGAGGGTAAATCATGAACCTATGGTTGACAAAAACCTACAAACAGTAGATCATGGAATGTATGTATCCCTACCAAACATTACTGGATTGACAACATAATTAATCAGAACGTTTAAAAAATGAAAACATAAAAATTACAATTGAGAACAGAAAGCATGGCTCAACCCTACTCGCAACACTAAAATCAAAAATACCTGCAAAATATCATGCAAATGTTCTATAATATATGTTTGAAATGTGAGGATTGTGAAGGCAAGTACACATACATAGGACAGGTATCACAATGGATGGTTAATAGATTGGCCGTCAACAAAAGTGATATAACTAAACAAAGGGATAGATGCTCACTTACTGAACACATGGACATCATATTAAGTATTAATGATAAAGAAAGTAATACAAACAAGAGATTAATAGTTGAAATGGTTCACATAAATCAAAATTCCAATATAATWAATTAAAAAAATCAGATATTAAAAAACTGAGCAATATTTCCACGTACTTGCTTTCACAAGAAATTCTAAAACAAGGCTGGGTGGGCTTGAGTAATCTGACAGCACTGTAGACGCTCTAATTTGATAAATTTGACAAAGAGTTCTTTTTTATATCTGTGATAAGTCAGTTTGAATTTATGGTACATGTGTTGAAACCTATTTGGTCGTGGGTGCTCCGCACCCACAATTTACTTCTCGTGGGTGCTGGAGCACCCGAGCACCTATGGAGTCGGCGCCCTGGTTGCAAGGAAGAACAGAGCTGACGGATTCTTTATCCCTCAGCTCTGATTGCAACCTATTCTGCATCTAAATATATATTTTTTTCTGTTCCGGTTATAATTTTTATATGCATGCAGAATAAATGCATTTATTATTACTTAGTGTACTATRTACTGCAACTTACCCAATACTGCTATCTCTGAATCTCTGTAGGTTATTCAGTATCCGATTTTCAAGCTGCCTTTTTTTGTTATGAACTGAAATTGTTTCGCGAACAATTTTTTCACTGGTATGTTTATCAGGATGCCGTTAGTATACAACTGCGCGACCCAATTTCCACATTCATCATTTTTGAGAAGAAACTCAATAATTTCCACGTCTTCTGCAATTGAATACACCATAATGATGAATTTTAAAGTCAACAATTTTAAACACTTTAACCACAACAGGTATCTAGCAACAAGTTGACCTAATTTAAACATTTATTTACCCTGAGGCACCGTTCCAGAGTAACAGCTACTGAAAGAGATATATTTCACAAAGCTAGTCTTACAGATTTGTGTGTCTCTTGACTGTATTGACTAGTCCTTTTTATACATAATTCTACTTGTGCTAGGTAGTCTACTTTTTACCATTTTGACTAATTCAGTATATTCTATAATATATCCGGGGTACCATTGAGTGTGCTTAGGATAGTAATTACCATCAAAGGAACATCTATTGCAAAGAGTAACAAACAATTCAGTAACTCGTTCTTGTTTTATATTTCGATTAGGTGGACTGTAATTTGTACTTGTCAGTCCTCAACTATCATACTTTAATATAGTCTGTTTGATATTTGTGGTTGGGATAATGCTTGATGCACCTTTTTATTTCTTTAATTTTTGCGATGCTTCAGAACTAAGCGTATTAAGAAATCCAGCAGTAATGTTTTTCATGATAATGACAGTCACTCCTCCTGAAATATTTCGTGATTTAAACCGTGGCGATAATTGTACCGTATCAAACTATCGTTTACAGGGAAATGCATACCTAAATTGACAAAAGAAATTGCCATAACGTACTGATGTGTTGCCGAGTAGGAAATTTTACCTTCCTTTTATACAGTATTTTTAAAGGCCTTGCCTTTTTGAGGTAATTATAAAATTACTCTGGCTTTTGATTTTGTCAAAATTTCAGTAGCCTTTGGATGGCTATGACAAAACTAATTTTCAGATTGGCATAAACGTTAATAAAGTGGTCTATCGTTATTTTGCTAATTATTTTGTTATTAAGCTGTTTTTATAATTGAAAAACCTCTGTGAATGGTCAATATTTATTAGTGTAGAATCGCCTCCAATTTTACCGCACTTCTAACTTTGACACTACAATAACTACAAAATAAAGAAAATAACACACACGCGGATTCAATCATATTTCTTTGCCGTTGTTGTCCGCTTGCACACGCGCGATTGTCATAAAGATAGCTCTCCTGAAACTCGAACGGTCATCGAAAAAATCCACTGAATCGCCATCCGCAAAAGGACATGCGACTAGACCGTACTACGGTGACGCAAGGAGAAGTGAAGTGAGCAATTTATCCATTGGCGATTTTTGCCGTCGACAATTTCTTCATTCGCATCGCAGCCATAAACGAGAATCCTGTTGGCGGATTTTTTCGTTTGTAATTCAGTGTGTTTGCAACGACATGACATCTAGTTACAGTAAAAACAGGATATTCCGGGAGGCTGAAGTCGCATGGCGGCGCCACTGCAGCTGGTTTTTTTCAGAGGTTTTCGCTTTTCGTTTGCTTGATGGACCAGTGGCGCGCGTGGAGAAGTGGATGGTGGTTGGGGTTTCCATTTTGGAAAGAAGGGGTAAAATAATGATAATAAATGTGACAATTGGACATTTGAAGTTTTTACTTTTATAGTTGAAGGTTAGGCTTGAGGTCTCCAGAAGAATCGTTTGAGATCATTGCTTACGTCTATGAAATGTTTATCCAATTCTCTAAGTGTCTCAATGTAATGTTCTGACACAGATTAATCATGTAGTATCCTTAGTGCTTCTGTTAAATACCTTAATGACAGAACTACTTCGCACGCCACTGCATCTCAATCCCCTTATTTATGCGTATGCGTCCGCAAAATCGGCACAATTATTTTAAACGTAATTGGTAGGAAACTTGGATACCGCGCGGTTATTCAACTAATCCAGATCTCTATATTTAGAATAAATATTATTTATATGGAGCCAACTCCGGAATAAGAGACGAGGTAATATAAATAATAACCAGTTTAAAATAAAACCAGGATGTGTCGCAGCTTTCTTATTTTGCTTCAGTAAGGTTGATTGTAAGCACCAACGACTTGAGGTGCTGACGCTTATTACTAGTCGGGATGTCGTTGTATCCACTTTTTTTTATATACAGGGTGATTTTTTGAAAACTTCACACCTTAAATAACTTTAAATATGGCAAAAATTTAAAAATTTGCAAAAACAGGTAAACTTTTGTTTGCAGGGGGACAACTTTTGAGATAAGTTTTTAATGGATAGTGCTTACTCTCTGAGCAGGGTAGACACCCCTTTAAAAATTTTAAATGGAACTATCCATCTTGTGATACATCATTTGAAAGCTTATTTCACAAAGAGTCTGGCCATGTAATTAGTTTTACCACGTTTAACTTATTGACGGGGTAATAGATTAATAGTGCCTACGAAACAGGTTGCTTATTAAATTGAATATCTTGGACTCTTTTCAACAAAATGTATTTTATTTTAGAGCGGAAATAAAATTTGTCCTTACGAAAACCCAAAATTTAAACAAACAACTTGTAAAAAATATGACACTTAAAAAAAACTCCCAGAATACCGAAAATTTTCTTTTAACATTATTATTAACATTAAAGTATTTATCATGTAATTTTTTAGAAAGTCCATGTCCACGAAAAAGAAAAATTATTTATTTGTAACTCCAAAAACAGTGTGAACAAAACCATAGGAATTCAAACCTTACAATAGATTCTCAAAATGTGCATCACCTCTTTCCATACAATAATACAGACGGTTCTCGAACTTCTGCTGCACTTTTCGAAAAGTTTCAGGTGGAATCTTCCTGCACTCGTTAATAATTCTTTCTCGCAGATCGTCCAGGCTAGTAGGTTGTGTTTTGCAAACCACAGATTTTAAATGACCCCATAGAAAGAAATCTAAAGCAGTCAAATCGGGTGATCGTGGCGGCCATTCAATTGTTCCACGCCAACCAATCCAGTGAAGAGGAAATCTATGATTTAACCAATTTCGGACATTCATGGCGTAATGCGGTGGGGCTCCATCATGTTGGTAAAACAATTCGTATTCATCTAACATTGGATTTCCTTCAGGGTCACGTTGGTTTTCTAATTGCTCTGTGATTAAAGGATCAATAACGTTATCAAGTAATTCTAAATACATTCCCACATTTAGCGTCCCATCAATGAAAATTGGACCTACCATTGCGTTGCCAAGTATTCCAGCCCAGACGTTCAGCTTCTGAGGAACTTGTGTATGACCTTCTCGAAAAATATAAGGATTTTCGTCACTCCAGTACCTGACGTTATGTTTATTTACAGAGCTGTTCAAAAAATGTGCATTCATCACTGAAGCAGATATTTTTATTAGATTTGGATTTACTATAATCTTTTCTGTCATAATTTCGCAAAATTGCAGTCTTCTATCGAAGTCATCTTCGCCGAGTGTCTGGAGAGTTTTCATCTTATAGGGATGGAATTTGTGCAGTTCTGTAACTTTCCTTACAGATGAATCAGAAAGTCCAGTGGCTGTAGAAATGTTACGCAAAAAGCTAGTTGGATCCATTGCAAAATGACCAAGTACTTCAAGTTGGGTCATTTCATCAACGACTCTGTTCGCTGCCCCTTTTTTGTTTACTACAGATCCAGTGTCTTGAAATTTCTGCACGAGATCGAGAATGTACCTAGCGTCAACATTTTTATCGGGGTGCCGTTCGTTAAACACCCTTGCTGACGCACGAGCACAGCTATGCTCAGCACCGTAAATAAAAATTATTTCTACCCTTTCGGCAGTTGAATAAACCATTATCACTTGGACTCTCACTTTACAATTTCACTCGATTTATAAAAAGGAATGTGAACAAAAAGATGGTCGTGCCAAAGAAGTAGCCAAAAAGTTGAAACAAAAAATTGGAAACACAAAGTAGATAATTATTTAGCCAATTCAGTATAAACTGTCGAGTTGCAATATCAAGTAATGTCGAAAGAAAATTTTAAGTATTTTTGGCATTTTGCTTAGTTGTAACAATTATTTTTTAACAAGTTTTTTTAGGCTTAAGTAAGGACAATTTTTATTGTAAATGCAAGGCAATAAATTTTGTTAAAAAAAGTCCAAAATATTCCATTTTATAAGCCACTTGCTACAATGCACTTTTTGACCCACTACTCCGTCAATGGGTAAAAAATAGTAAAAAATTACAAGGCAAGACTCCTTGTGTAATAAGCTTTTAAATGATGTATCGTAAGATGGGTAGTTTCATTTAAAATTTTTGAAGGGGTATCTACCCCGCTAAGAGGGTAAGCGCTATCCATTAAAAACTTATCTCAAAAGTTGTCCCCCTGCAAACATCTTTTGGTATTTGTCTATTGCTTGTTTGTCAATGAGGTCTTCTTCCATTATTGTAGCCACAATAGCAGCAAAAGTAGCAATATGAGGTCTCCAACTGTGTTTATTAGGGCAGTGTTTGAATTTTGATATACGCACATTAATCCGCTACAGTGACGCGTTCCATGGCACCAAACTACCCCGATTAGAGAATTTTTTACACATAATCTGATTGAACTACCCCTACTCCATATATAGCTAAGTGATGTCCCAATGATATACTTTTATAATTAGACAGCACCTGTTTTTTTTGCCACCGCCAATTCAGCGCAAGCTTTATATGTGCAGGAATTATGACTTGATACGCGCATAATATTTTATTATTAAAACAACCAGGTATGAGCTAGGTTTTAAAACTTTTTACAACTTTTTACCTGATCCTATCCAAAGATTAGAGTTAAGTGGTTATTTGAAATTACATCAAATGTGTAATTGTAATTACCTACATGAACTAATTTTTTCAATGTAGTTTCTCTGCCAACCAACAAAGGCCTTGTATTAGCATCAAAACACTGCCGATTTTCCAAGTTAGGTGGAGAATAAAGGTCATCCACTTACTTTTAATAACCAAAAAGTACCATAAGAAAATAGTGTAAATTACCCTGGCGCTAGGTAAATATAATTTCGGTATCCTGTTTTCCAATTATCGCAAGACGATTTTGTTTTATTATATGAATGCAAGGGTTTCCTTTTCGTTTTATTGTAGTTTTCATCTCCTTTTCAAACTTCTTCCTCGTTTTCTTTATCTAAATAAAAATGTGTTAAAATTAACATTTTCATCGAATCCCCGCTTTCCTCTTGGAAAATTCCTACAAACCGCTCCTCCATACACCTCTGTACACACTCTCGTTCGGCTCTCTATCGCCAGGTGTCCCCACCCGTCTAATTCCAAGCGTTCTGGCCAGGTAACCAAATGAATTGATTCTGTTGCACCTGGATTTATGCCCGACTATTTAAGTCTTGCAGCAAATTGGTCGTCCACGGGAAGGCCGTGCGATGAAGCTATAAAGGACGTCGCGCTAGAGTTACGACCGCATAGTCGGTTTAATTTGCCTGTTATGGACCAGGAAGGCAATAACGATGTAAATGTATGCACTTGAAAACACATGTTCGTTTTTATTTCACCGGACCGGCCGTTGATAAACGTAATTGATATCGGAGATGGAACTGTGCCGATCTTGATGGTGATGGGTTGATATTCGTCCTCGCTTTTTTGCTATACTAGGGCATATTGATATGTATCTGCCCTACCATATAAAACACTATAATATTTTAAAACAAACGTTAATTCGTAATAATCTTTTAACCCTTTCGCTACTGAATTCATTTTTGATAGGGAGTATCTTTAAATCTATATTTTTTGTTATGGGATGGACCGTGTAAGCCCTTTTTATGAATGATTCACAATATATTATCCTGAGTCCTTTCTAAGGACATGTGACATTTTGTCGCAACGGTGTTCTTTTGTGGCATCAAGGCCCGTCAGTTTTGGAAGCAACTAGACGAGTTTTTATTCAAAATATTAAAGAAAATGGGCCGTATTCAAAAAAATTTAGTTGGCTAAAATTTTAACTTATCCACTATAAATTTTTGAAATCTGTTAGTTATGATAATTTAGCAATCAATAAAACGTAGAATTTTAATATAATAATAGAATTTTATTTAATGCAGACCTGATGCTAACTGGCGCGACCCGCGATCTATTTTTATGTGATGCTTTATTGGGTTTAAATTTTCCGATGTATAAAATAAAAGCCTTATCATGTCATAACGAATTTATACAAATTTAATATAAAAACATACAAATTAGTAAGTAGAAAATTACTTAATTTGTTAGAAAAAATTTACAATAGTGCACAATAAAATTTATACACGGTATCGATTATGTTCATTACAGCTTGTTAATAAGTCACAAACTAAAAAAAATTACTCACTATTACTTTCACTGCTAAAATCACGATTAACTTCTATTATTAATTCTTTTATATGATTCGCTCTGTACCGATTTTCAATGTCCACTGAATTTCTCCATGCATCGACACTTGTTATTTCAGCTTTGTGTCTAATTTTTAGCAGCATTTCATTGCTAAATTTTCCACCGGTGTTCCCTCGTCGAATTCTTTGTTTCAACTGCCCCCATATTATTTCACTGGCGTTGAAAATGTAATGATATGGGGGTAATCGTAGAATGGTGTGTCCACATTCAGAAACGATTCTCCACCTTTTTTTTACTGAAAAGCCAATGGTTTTAACATACTTTTGCAGGGTATGCTCGGAGCAGTCGATAACAATATCATTTTTCAATTTTTTATATAACACGGCGATTATTGGAATAACATTATTCTTGTACATTTTATAAATGTTTCTTCAAATAAGATCGGCGTGAGTTGCAATAATTTTTTTATAACTGCCCTTGTCAGATTTTATCTTTCTCTTTGAAGGCCCGGATTTAACAATTCTTCACATGGTTGATCGTGGAGTTCCAGTCACTTCTGCCGTTGCTCCTCGCCGTCACATACCATTTTGTTGTATAGTTTTATAATGAAACATATTTCGTAAAATGGTAAGTTAGTTCCGATTTCTTCTTATTTCCAAAAAAATATACAGGTAGAAACTACGTTTATGACCCTCTGGAATAAAAGAAAATTGTAACCTATGAAGAAATAGGGCAGAGGACGACTGCACACCGCGATCAAAAATTAGAAAGTATGGGCTGMCTCATTGAAATTGGAATGTTTACCATTCATGGTTATAAAAATAGATGCTACTCATTAAATTAGGAAAGAATACGATTTAGTCATACATTAAAAGCTATTAGATGATAAATATTTGTAGTTCAAATAATAATACCAATTAATGCTCATTGATTTATGTTTACGGAAAAAAATTCTAAAAAAGCCTAAACACAATTTTTGAATGCGCTGCAAAACAGTGGAACGTGCCAAACCCTGTTTGTTATTTACGACAGCTTTAGGTAATACTTTAAACATTGTGGACAGTAATCGGCTGTTCGTATAATGAGTCTCATAGATTGTTGCTTGCAACTATATGTCATGTTTCATAGAAAATAATCCATGAAGTAGTTGCTGCAGCCATAAACAGTTTGTAAAAAACCCTACGCCACCATTTTCCCCAACGATCATTATTAATTTTATGCTTTCTAACTATTGAGTTTTAKATTTCCTTYCTTTTCTTATAACTTGATCCTTTTATTAGTAAAGTTAGCAATGTGTAAGGAGAAACTTCGGGGAAATATTTCTAAAAAAACGTCAAGCTCTGAAGATTGTCTTGATACTTCAGCAGAACTACACCGTTCCTTTCTTCTGGCAATCGCAAGCGGGGATCAAAATTATCCACATATGTAATCCAGTTAACAATAGATGTATTCCCTCTACATTACTAGGTGTACCAGTTGGTGTACCACAGGCTCAACAGGCTCATCATTAGATGTTTCACAATCAGTTTTTATCTCTATCACTTTCCTTAAAGCTTGGCATTTCATCATCTTCACTCTCATCGGGAACATAATCAGATTCATTTGACCCTGGAAAAGGTTCTTCTTCTGATTCCGACTCATTCGTAGCCTTTTCGGCTTCTTCTAGCTCTTTTTGCGTGCGATAACGACGACTCATCATCTGAAGTAAAAGCAATAGTGTTACTGGTGGGACATTAAAAACCCAGTGGCAATCACTGATGGGACAAAATAGCCCAATATTATTATTTACTTTACAGTTGCGACATATTCTGAAATCCCAAGAAAATATATCCTATCGCGTGCCCAGGATATGTTAGTATAGCTTTGTGTCGTGTACAGTTTAACATTAAGTTGTAGTACACAATTTTTATAATTTAACACAATTTTGTATGTAACTATATATATGCATTTCCCCCTGTTTTTGGGTGTACGCCAGTTGGGGAAATAAATCATATTGTTATATGTTCTTAAACTTGGCATAGCCAGCTGTGGTTTCTATAAACAAAATATAAGTTTCGGCTACATCTCAAAAAATGTTGGCAATGCCAAAAATAATCATTTCTGCATTCGATTCTATACGTAAAATAGTTAAAAAGAAACGGTTATTTTTAATCGATATATTCTACAAAAACATCGAACCAGTTCACTGAAACTGGTGTCATTTTAAATTTTATAATAAGCTGCACCGAGCTGGCAATTTCTTCAAGAGCTATAGTCTACTGGAAAATTTTAACGACCACCACGTCTACCTGCATGATCAGGTGACAACATATATTGACGATTACATTTGAGCACGGTAATGAATTCACATAATTACAGTTTGATTATTATAATATGTCATTACGGCCCAATTCCACTAAATGAATCGAGTTTTTCATGTAATAAAAGTGTTTTCACGTAATACACGTTTTATTGTCGCCAATTTACATGAGTTGGACGTTGCATTATGAGTGAATGCTTTCATGGCCGTTGGCTAAATATTTATGGTTTTTTTTTATCTTGTTTCAGGTCACTTTGACTGACTACTATCGCTGCAGTGTAAGGTGGGTACATTTCTTAGATCTTGATGAGATTGCATATTGATCCTGTATGTTTATTATACATGCTTTTGTATTCGTAATATTGAAATGTCGGTATAATTAACGTTCGGTATACCGTAAAATGATGTTATGCACATAGTGGATTAAACGAAAATGTCATTTTTTACAATGCGATCAGCTTTTTACATCTTGCTAAATTTACTTGATGATGTACTTGTTGCTTTGATAAATAAAGCTTCTACTGGATCTGATGACATTCCTTCTTATATTATAAGATATTGTGCTGCTGCACCTATTTAATATAATATCGTCATCGTCAGTATTTCCTGTAACCCGAAAAAAAGCAAGGATCTGACCTATTCTTAAGATGGAGATTCGTCTGGCATCGAAAATATAGGCTTACTTCCAGTGATGGGCGTTTACGCGTAAATTATAATTTTCTACGTTACGTGCGTAGAAAATGTAGATAAAGCACTTTGGCGTAGATTTTGAGTAGAAAATGTAAGACGAGTATATTACGGCAAGTGTAGTATTAGATACGAAACTAAATGGACATTATTTTGTTTCTAATTTTCCGGTTTCTTTTACTTCAACTTTTGCCGAATTCCACAAAATATTTGAAATTTAGTACAGGTTTGTTTAATATCTGTATTACAAACTTGCATAACATATTTTAATATGTCGTCCAAACAGTTTTCTTGCTTCTTTTGGACGTAAAAGACAAAGCATATATTTCGAAATCTTTCTTTTCGTGGCTATATTAGGTATATTTCTGAGGCCCATTTTTTAGATGCTATAAAATTAGGAAACGCATGCTTAACATACAAGTTGATTTTTCTCCAAAGAAAGTATTTTCTACAAATATCACCTGCTACATGCTTCTTTATATTAATATGTCCAGCAATAGGAACTGCTTGTATACCCTGTCAATATAGCACAATAAAATTGACCTTCGATTAGAAAAGTTGAGGTAAGAGAACAAGGGTTGCGTGTAAAACTGTCCGTTTTCGTTTATAGAGAAGAAAGACAATAAAATCACAGTTTACAGACATTGAGGTATCCACTTGGCCCATTGTGGCTTAGTCAGGTCTTCTGGCCATAATACTCAAAGAAGTTGTTGTTTAGACACTTGTCTAGTTAACTTAATTTGTATTTCGTTTATTTAAAAAAATAAAGATAATACTAAAATTGAGCAGTATTGGTGACAAACACCATTAAAAAGCCAAATATTTCTAGATTTTTGTCTATCTACACAATGCTATTTTCTACAGTAGACTTTTAAAGTAGAATATTACATAGTTTACGCGTAGAAAATACCGTAATCTACATGGCGTATTCTACGCGCCCATCACTGCTTACTTCTATCTTATGTAACTTTTCTAAAGTACTTGAGCGTGCTTTGTATAAATATATATATAAGCTTTCGTTCTCTCTAGTATATCACCTGCTCCACGGCTTTATGAGCAACCGATCTATACACTTACTAACATGACAGTTTTTACATAATACGTATCTGAACATATTGACATCCAGGGCCAGGTGGATGTCATATATATGGACATTCAGAGCATTTAATAGAATAGACTTCTTTATCCTATATCTTTGTAACTTGGTTCTTTCCTACTTATCCAACCGTGAGTAAATAGTTTCTTATCAGTAAGCGTTTTCTTTGCCTTATACCATGTAACTTTCAGTATACCTCAAGGATTAAATTTAGGACGTTAGACACAAACTACTTGTTCGTTTTAATTTTTCACGTTTAAAAAAATACACTAACGTGGCCCCAAATGTATTCTTAGCATCTTTATTTCACTATACCCCTGATCCTCTGTTCTCCTAGGGAATAACATTATTTCTGACTACCATCTTTAAGATTTTAATAATTTTTCGAACTTTACATTGTAAAAATATAGTAACAAACATCTCAAATGATTTTTTAGCAGCTTTATCAACAAAATTTATGCTTTATTTATTGTTATTATTAATAATATAAGGTCGCCCCCTTCCGAAAACATAATTCTGGATCCGGCCCTAAATACTCTTTGCTATATTATACATAGATGAACTACGCAGCTGTGTCCACTTTGTCCATTTTAAATAATTGAGCATCAATCCGTTAGAGTGCAGAACTTTTGCAACTTAACAAATCTTCACTCTACTTTTCGAACGAAAATCCCAACGCTCTTTTAAACAATTCACATGACCATTTCGCTGTTGTACTTGGTACGTTACACGTCTCCCTCTTCACGTACAACGCGAACAATATGCCCCAACAATGCCTTCGGAAGAACAATGGGACGCGGATCCATAGAAAGAAGGAGACAAATCAGTTAGTGGAGAGGTTATCTTTCGGTGAGTTCCTCAGGTTTAAAATAGAAAGAGGAGCCCAGATAAGATAGGGTGAAGCGGCGGGTTCCTGGGGGGGTCACCGAGGGTCGGGGCCACCTTGGCAGGGGTGTGTATAGTCGTATTGTTCGGTGCGACACGTCGCAATAGCAGTCGGTATCACCTGGCGCGAGAATATTTTGGGTTTTTCCCAAATTTGCTTTGATGGATTTATGGAGCCACAGTAAAGACACGTGCCGTCATGGGAAGATTTAGCATCAAACTTTTCTTTTACACAGTATTGGGTTACAAAGAGAAAAGGAATTATTTTTACTTCTGACAAAAATTTACCCTTTACAAAGGGTTTGCGTATTCTCAAACCCCAAAGACTAAATTCGTTCACTGCTAAAATTTATACGGCCACACAATCTCGTATTGTTGACACCTTTCCAATGTAAACAGCACAAATCATTAATCACATTTAGATCGTTTTGAAGATGTTAGTAACCCTTTCCTCAGTACAAAATTATTAATAATAAATAACAAAGATAATAAAGGGCCTAGGTTGGAACCTTGCGGTACTCCGGATGTTGCCGTGTCTGACCCTCTGTTGTCTGTCAATCAGATAAGATAAGGCTTCCAAAGTCTGTGTAGATCATATCAGCTTGGCTTTTTCCATATCAATTACTTCACCTGTGAACTGGGCAATAATTACCAGGTTGGTTGCAGTTGATGTTTTGGTCATGAATCCATGTTGAGAGATACAGGACTTGACGTTATTGAAAATGAGTTTGCCTGCGTGTGCCTTGCATTATGTGGCCGAACACTCAGAATCCGAAAAGTTGTATAGGAGTAATACTATTTTACAGTATAACTTTTTTTGAAATAACGCTGGGAAACATGGAGAAAGAGAAACAGTTTGACCAAAATATATCTTAGACCGGTTGATATAATTTCTTGTGAGCATTAATCCAACATCAGCAAGTAATTCACTATTACACGTGGTGAAGTGAAATATTTCAAATCAAAAGTCAGTTGTGATCTTGCTCACTACAGATTTTTTATGTGATTACAGCGTTTCTTTTATGACTCTGCTGCTATCTGGTTCTATTTCTTTTAATGGCGACTTAACTTTCATTTGTATAGTAAACGTAAAACCGTGTGTTTAGTAATACCATGTAATAGAGGTAAGGAACTAACTGTATAACGCCTTCCTAGAACTTGATGAGGGTTACTGAGTTCCTTGGTAATCTAAAGATTAGCATGCTGAACCTTTTCACGACCAGTTGTAGCATAATTAATCTTTGGTCTTAGGATATCTCTACAATAGCCCCTTTTTCGAAATCTATAACGTATACATCGTTTGAGTACGAAAATATCTTTGTGAAGTAAGTGAAGTTGAATCTCATTTTATGCGACTAAATACTTATTGTGTCTATCAAACTATCAGATTGTAAGACAATCTTTATTTCCTCCCGTTTAGTGACTCTTCTGTCTCTTTTTTGCTGGCAATTTGAAGATTGAGTTGCTGTTATTTTTTAACAAACTAGAATTGCATTGATTAACAATTCTTTTCTCACGCATTTCACGAACTGCCGCAGTAGATTTAAAACGTGTTTTCCTTCTTCAGTGCGTTCTTTGTCTTCAGAGGTTATTACAATATTTTTGTTGCGCTGTCTATGTACAAGTACAGTTTCCAGTCGTTAAAAAATGAAGTAAGTTTTCAAAAAGTGCTACGGGTATTTTGTATTATATTGTATGTTTTCCAGATTTATAGCGATTATAAAAAAATATGTAAGTATGATTGTAGATTGTAATTTTTCTTTTTATTAAAAGCGCTACTGTACTTATTTCTATTTAAATGGAACAGTGGTATCGTTTTTCATTTTCATTAATTTTTTTTATTTCCAAAATCTAAATCGTATTTTAAGGTAAAAAAATGTTACTGTGCATATTATGTGGTGTTAAGCATTTCAAAAGGGTTTTCAAGTTTTCCATTACGAACGCCAGGAAGCCCACACGCTAAAAACAATAACCTTAAAGGCCTCTAATTGGGCGGTTTGCGTCGAAGGCCCCCAAAAAACGATTCCGGCGTCTTTTCTACCGCCGATCGTCGATTGTCGGTGTGTCGAAGCAATTATGACGTCCCTAGCTGCCGTGATTTCGATTAATATGCCGATGTTGACGCAAATTTTCGCGGCCGGACGTTAAACATGACGCAAATATTTGAGCTGGTCGGCGGACGATATTAAATTGATAAAGGAGCCGATTGTCTTTTGTCGCTATCGGAGGGTAATTTCTGCTCAATGATGACGTGGCGATCTGAATTGTTACCACAGAAACCACGGTTGGGGCGATTAAAACGAAAATGTTTGAAACAGAGATATATATTTGCGTGTAAACCCAATTAAACACTTCTTATGGTTATTATTAGTACATACAGGTAATAAATAACTTCGGTAGAACCTTTTATATTTATTTTAAACTATGCTGTTGTTTAAAACATCTTTTTAGTGAACAAGTGTCTCTCAATTTTTCAAAAAAATCAATATAAACTTAGTCTATTTTTGATGACTACAAATACAAACCGTATTAGCAAGGTATGTATTTAATAATACCAGATGATATTATACAGTTATCTCATCAGGTTCAGATGAAGCATCTACCAATCTATTAAAAACTAAAAGTTTGCTTAGCAGAACCTCTTGCATATCTTATAAAGTTATCATTACAACGGGGTTGCTTTTCTGAATCATCGAAAAAAGCAATCGTTATCCATATTTGTAAGAGAGATGACAATACCTCAGTCACTAGTTTCAAACCGATAAGTATATTACCCAGTATTTCTGAAGACTTTGAATCTGTAGTTAACAATAAAACAGTTTGATATTTAAAACAGCATAAAATCAAGGATCGAATTGATTTTATAATATGGTTAGTAAATCCATAGATAGTAAAATTAGGACTTTGGGCACCTTTGTTGACCTTACCAAAGCGTGTAATTGCGTAAATCATGAAATATTACTTTATAAACTCGAACGCAATGGTATCACAGGTGTTGCACTAGATTGGTTCACTTCATATCTAAGTAATAGATCCCACAAAGTTCTAATAAAAAGCTCTATATCCGTTGATGTTAAAATGAGTATGGGGGTACCCCAGGAGTCCATCCTGGGACCAAAACTTTTTGTTATTTTCATAAACGACCTGATACGCTATATACACATAAATTTTCTGCGAATTGTATACAAATTTCTTACGCGGATGATATTAACTCCTCAATCACAGGTTCTGATCACGATGGAGTTGTTTCTAAAACTCAAAAAGTTTTTTCAAACTTACTAGGTGGGTACACAAAAATAAGCTTTGCGTCGGTTGTGATAAAACTTGCTATATCTCTTTTTCAAATTTTTGGGAGGTTCAAGACAAGACAAGAACAATTTGGTCAGACAAATTTAGAATAGTTCATAGCCAATACGAGTACGAAACCAGACACAAACAATTAATATTGGCTGTCAAACACTCCACTGCTATGTATCATGTTTTATAATAATTGTTGTAAATTTTATAACAGTCTACCCGAGAATCTACAGTTTGAAACGGTTTTCAGGACTTTTAAGTCTTGCAGCCTACTAACTTTGTTTATAGTTTAAGATTAATAACGATATTTCCGAACTATTAATTTTTATTAATAATTTCTGAAAATAAACTCGATTAGAATATCTGCTAGGGTGGGTACACGTAACTGCTAGTATTATTACAGGCACAAGACTGATTCCTTTTGCAAGATACCACTTGTTTGCACATTTCTTTACACCCCGACGAGATTACCGGAACTCTATAAAATTTGCTTGCCTGAGGGTTCATCCGTTCGCAGAAACCGGTGGACAGTAAACCTTTTAACCCTAGACATTATTGTATAACAGTCCCAAGGAGGTGTCATAAAACAACAATTGCCACCGGGTTTCCCAGGATTATAACTGACCTAAGCTTGACAGGTAGGCGAAACAATTTGCGAAATGCTGGTGCCGACTCTCAAAGTATTGGAAGAGGCAAACGCCTGGAAATAATAGTTAAGACATTTCTGCGAAGGTCATGATAGCTTCTAAACAAGAAAATGCCAAATACAATTKTTGTAATTGGCACTGACCTTGTCAAAAATAGTACATTTTAGCACCAGTGCTAGTGTTAGTTTTTTCAGCATCAACGTTATGGCTGCAGAACTTCCTTCAAATATTATAATACTTCCAGGTCTATATTTTAGACCTTGAGCTGTCTTGAAGCCTGTGTTTTTTAATCAAGATCTTTTTCTTGATGTTACACTCTTTAGTTCTATATCGAATGTTGGGTTTCAAGATATTTGTAGCCGTCATGTTATTTGAAATAAAATTGGATTGACGTAAAAGAAACTTAAGTTATATTGC
The DNA here is from genome assembly GCA_025024175.1 of Rhyzopertha dominica. Taxonomy (NCBI): domain Eukaryota; kingdom Metazoa; phylum Arthropoda; class Insecta; order Coleoptera; family Bostrichidae; genus Rhyzopertha; species Rhyzopertha dominica. The sequence continues at coordinate 5,019,496 of QCXZ01000001.1, read as the reverse complement.
TTTTTATATACTAAATCTGATATTAGTATATTCAAATACAGATAGGCACTTTCTATTATACATAAAAAGAACTAATACCTATTGTAAGTCAAAATTTCGTTTATATATTTGTAATACAATGAAGTATTCGGTATCCATAAGTACTACTTTTAACAAATATAATTAGACGAATCTATAACTCTGTAAGGCAATGGATATACCATCAGGTACTTGTAAAGGAATATTTCACATGAGTGCAGTGTCAAAAATTACTGTCACTACAATTATCGCTACTACATTTTTTGCAAATAAGCTCCACTGTAGAATAAGTTTTTATTATTTATTTTTCTAGGTGATCGTAACCCGAACCAAAAACGTCATTCACATTCACTTTTTGTCCTATAAACAGAAAAAAAATATAATTTGCTACTGAAGTAATTTCTTGCCATAGTCGACTAACTTAGACCTTGTACGAACCTTTGCATATTGTAAAAGCGCATTTGTCGTTTTATGAAGCTCTCGTTTCTTCTGAGCAAGTGGAAACATTGTACTCATGCGAGACAAGAAAACTATAAAAAATTGACCTAAAGCGTAAAGCAGATTACAATAGTACACGTACTGAAAAACATTTCTTTTTATCACCCACCAGAGTTTCCAATTTAATACTAACTATTCTGTGAAATATCGTCCAAATCGTGCAATTTCGTAACGTTGGCATTGGAGTTTATTTTTCACTGCGTCATTAATAGTTGTTTTGTGATACCTACATCTTTCTTGTGAACTTGATATAATTTTACCAAAACTGGAACACAATTTAATCAAACCACTTTGTTAATTAAACACACCAAAATCATAATCGACAACATTAGTGTTTTTGTTTAAAATTAAAGATGCAATTTAAATAAGGTGGTTTTGCTATTTGTGATACATTCAAAGCCGAATTACACTTACCTTCATTTAGAGTCGAGTAAAAATTTTTCGCTTACGTTTGCCCTACTGTCTGTATAAACGCCAACATTCTTTTTTATTGTTTTTCTTCAATTTTTAAGAGGACACTTATTACTGCAATTGTCCTATAGTTATTCGTACATTCTTTGTTTCATCAGATTTAAAAATTGGACATATTTTACTTATTTTCAATTCATCTGGAAACGTACAAATTTTTAGAACAGTACTAACTAATTTTGTTAAAATTTTTATAATGTTGTCTTTCAAGTTTCTTATGTCCTTGGTAGTTAGGCTGAGATTTGTTTTATTTCTGATATAATTTTCTCAATCTACTATTTTCACACACAACTTTTAAAAAATTTGTATCTATATAGTAGGAATTTCATCATTGAACTCTAGGGAAATCTTTTTTCCTATATCTCTAAAGTTTTGATTTAAGTGGTTTACAGCTTTGTTTATATTATGTACTTTTTTAGTACTAACCAATAAACTGTCAATATGAGTATATAGATCTTTATTTTTAAAGAAGTTATTTACAAAATTCTATTACTTTTTTACATTTTCCTCTTTAGGGAATTTATGTTGTTATTTATTGCTTTGAACTCCATATTTACTTGAAGATTTTGGGATTCTTTTTTACTTTTATATAGTTTATCTTGAATACATTCATATACAAAATTTTCATTTCAATATGTAAATAATATTGCACGTAGTGCAGCATACATTTTGTAGTCCCCTTTAATCCAGATAAGATCTATAACAGATGTAGTTTTTCCTTAATTAACACATAAATGTACTCTAAATTACGCAATAATTTAATACGGGAAAACCATTATTCTTGAATTAAACTTTGTTAAATTCATGCCCGTATCAAATCGGAACATTCCAGTCGTTTCTAATTAATTCTACGCCCGTAAAACAATAATTTACGAAATCCTCAAATCCTGTTTATGTCCGAATTAATTTCACATATCTACTACCATCGCACACGTTCATATAACCGTTTGAACCGTAAAAAAGGCTAGTATCCTGTTAAACGTACTAGAAATGATTTATTCTACAACGCTTAGCTGCTTCAGAACCGGCAATTATTGTCTCTGGCGAGCGGACATCCAGGTTGAAAGCGCAATTTGAAATAACCGTAACGCACACGGAAAATACACCTGGTTGGACTTAGAAAAAAAGGTGTAGGGTATCGAAGGTGAGAGGGTACTACGCCTACTAGTCTCATCTTTCAGGAAAGGAAACTAGAGGGTGGTGACACTCATTTCAACACTAGAAACACGTGTTTTCTTCTTTTGTTGAAGGAGAGGGAACCCTAAACGTAATTTATACAAAGGTGATTCGGTCTTCACAATCTGTACGGTGTGATACAAATTCGATGATAAAAAAATGGCAAACGGGCAAGGTTGCGCATTCTTGGGCTCGGCAATATAACGTTGGGAAATCAAAATAATCGTTTTCCGTTTATTACGAGACGAAATTTTGACATTTTCAATCTCGATTTCGAATAGGCGCGAAAATAATAATCTTTTCTGAACTAATTTATTTATGGAACACACAAAAACAAATGAAACATACATTTGGAGTGAATGGAGGTGACGACTGGAAGATATTTGTTGTAGGCTCTACTACCTGTGCAAAGCGGGGTGGGTCGCTAATCATCATATGTACAGTTTTTTCTACAATTATGTTTATAGCCTATTATGACACAACAATCAACAGTATAGGTCCAAGTCACAATTTAAAGCATATTCCAAGTTTTCGATGTCTATCAGACAAGTCTAATACAGTATCATCCATGCACAAACATAAAATATACAGACTTTAAAGAGATGAACATTATATTATATGTTTAGGCCTTAAGACAGTGCACTACTACTATTTCACTTTTTACCGAGTTTATAATTATTGTATAGTGCGGTCTCTTCAGTCAAAAGCTTTCCTCAAGTACCTGAACATTGAAACAACAGACACATACTCAAGAAGGCCCACTTTTATTACAATTGTGTTGCTTTCGCTCTGAAAGCCATACTGTGGAAGATCAAAGGCACAGTTCTGCTGTATGAACTTTGCCAGCCTAACTTTAGTAATTTTTTCTATCATTTTAAAGAGGTTGAGAACTGATATAGGTCTGTAGTTGTTACTGAACTACTGGGTGTATTTTTTATTTCTACTATGTCCATCGATTAGAGATATAGTGTTCAGATATTTTGAGACTAATTTTATGCCTTGTTTAAGGAACAATAATTAAATTCTTCAGTTACATGAGATAATCATCTTCAAGAAGTTAGCATGAGTTACTTTTCTATTTCTCTATATAAAATCCTTTTTATTATATCGTTAATGCTTTTATAAACTCTCGAACACCAATCCATCTATTGTTTACGATAAATTTTTGTTTTTAATTCCTGATCTATCTTCTTTCTTTGACTTTAAAATCACATTTGTCATCAATTTTTCAAACGACGAAACTGACTCCCCTTGTAATCTCTGGGTGACCGTTTGTTTCAACTCTTGCTTATCTGTTTTATATATCATGTTATCAACTATTTCCTCTTGCTCGGATATGATAGTGTCCATTTAACTTGTATTTCTTAAACTTAAACTTAAACTCACTAGTAAGCGTGGAACGTGTAGTTACATCTACATTTACCTCATTTTGAAATCGAACGCATTCATAATTACAAGGTTTCTGTATTAATTTACTACTTGATTATTTTTAATAATTCTAAAATCATGCCACCATCTTTCCATGATTTTGTCAGATTCTTCCAAAAAGCGATAGGTGTCGTTATTTAGCTGTTTGTATAAAAAATGGCACTAGACTTAAAGTCAATAGTTATAAAGGATGTTTCACGAATGTTAATGACCCTGACGCAATTAAAAATGCAACCCAAAATACATTCTCATAGCCAATTTGGTTATTTTACATAATGGCATTATTTTAAAAATAAATTGAGAGTCTGTGGTTAATGTCACTGTATTTATTAAAAGTCAAAATGTATTCAAATGATGAAAAAACATATGATTTTGATTTATGGTGAATGCAAGAAGAATGTTCCGCTGCTGCCCGTTTATACAGACAACGTTTTCCAAATAGAAGAGCTCCTGCCGATACAATTTTCAAGAGACTTGAATTAACTTTAAGGACAAACTGACCACCACTGAAAAAGTCAAGAGAAATAACAGCAACAGGCCCTGACAATGAAATTAGATTATTGGAAATGATTGACGAAAATCACCATATTAGTTAAAGGGTAGTCTCAAGAGCAACCGGTATTAGTATGTCTTCAGTACACCGAATAATTAAAGGCAATCAATTTCATCCGTATCACCTGCAATTGGTTCAGGCCTTAAAGGAGACAAATTATCCTAAAAGACTGGCTTTTTGTAACTTTTTTCGGGAGCATCAAAATTCGAATATGAGATTTTATTATGGCAATATTTGCTTCTCAGATGAAGCAAGATTTTCTAATAATGGCGGAGTTAACAAACATAACATGCAATATTATGCGCAAGATAATCCACATTGGATTCGAGGACATTTTCAAACTATCTACTCGACGAATATTTGGTGCGGAATATTGGGGAAACAAATTGTTGGGCCTTACTTACTTACTCCTCCAAAATGTAAATTTACAAGTAAGACAAGATCTATGGTTCCAACAAGATGGGGCACCTGCGCATTATCATAGAATAGTGCGAAATCATCTTGATTTGGTTTTGCCTAACCGATGTATAGGAAGAGGTTCAATTAATCCTTGGCCACCGAGTCCGGACCTTACTCCTTTGGATTTTTTTCTGTCGGGAAATGGTAAAAGAGCAAGTATACCAAACACCAATTGAAAGTGTAGAACATTTAGAAAATAAAATGCGTGATGCATGTAGATCCATCTCTCCAGAAATGTTAATGCGTGTTAAAAGATCGTTTTGGGTACGAATTCAAGCTTGTGAAAACAGCGGAGGGCGTCATTTTGAGCATTTATTTACTTAAAGCAAATGATAGAAGTTTATGTCAAAAATTTACGAATATATACAGCTTTCTACGTTTTATATTTTTAAGACGATGAACAAATGCAAATGTACTTTGGTTTGCATTTTTAATTTCGTCAGGGTCATTATCATTCGTGAAACATCCTGTATATTTTATCTAGTTTATTACGTAGACTTAGATGTATATGTATAATATATTTAGCTGTTGTACCTAATTACTAATTTTGTTATATTCTTCCTTCTTCTTCTTGTGATTTCAATATGAAGCTTCGGGGACGCTTATTATACTTTAGAGCAGCGATAAGTTATTTAGAAGGTCACAATAAAAATTTTTACTGAAATAAACCCGTTTACGCACGATACAAGAACAAAATGGGCCCCAGATCGGAGCCCCGAGATACACCCAAAGAACTACCGAACCGCTCGCCTTATTCGGACGGTCGCGAACGGCTCATTCCGAGAACTTTTCTCGCCGCCGGTCCGCATCTTAAAAATCATCCCCCGACGGCAGGGGGTGAGCTGAATACCGAAAGAGGAACTCACCGGCCGTGATTTAAATTTGAAGTCACCTGTTGCGCCGCGCGGGCCGTGTATATATATACGAAAAGCGGGCGCACGGCGAAATTAACATGGAATTTGCAATACAATGGGGCATTAGCACTTGCACCTAATACATATGTATGCAGTCCGAAACGTCGGGGTGAAATTTACAATGCGACCCCGTACGACGGAGACCTGCACCCCGGTCTGTAGGTCAGTGATGCGCCGGTTTTTGGGGATGTCGGATCGATTGGGGACTTTTTTTGGGACCTGCGAAGTCGGGAATGAGAAACGGTTGGCGTTTTTTATACAGAATGTTTCTTATCCTTGTGGGGATGTTTTCGTGGTTTAATTGGTTGACAAAACAAGACGAACACAATTACAATGCTTTTAATCTGCCCTATAGATAGAAGATACGTAGAGTCACCTGTTATCAACAATTTTGTACAAATTTTTCAAACCGATAAATTTACTGTTGTAAGGAGGTTAGATATCTTATTGGAAATCTACGTCGGATTCCTGGCAACAATAATAAATTTAAACATTTCTCGTACCTAAATACAAATTTTGAAGAAAATATTTATATACAAAAAAGCGTGCTCGAATGACTTAAATACGACCATGACATGACTATAGTGAAAGAAAATCTCTAGAGCCTAAAATTATATACTGATTTTCAACAATATCTAGTTCTAGTAAATTCTTAGAATCCATTTTTAACAGCCCTGGAATAAAAAAAACAAACTCGCGTTAATTGACCATCTTTAAGAATATACTGGGCCATCTTGCCATGTATATCATCCCCTTTTTTGCACGTTAGGATTTTCACAAAGGAGCGGCCGGTTGCAATGTTCATTGTCAGTGGCAAATTAGATTTTTTCTTATCTTCTTTCACATATCTAAAATTCCACATGAACTATGGTTTCTATTTTTTTTGTTTTTCATAAATGCAAAGCGATGATTTTTTCTGTTAAATATAGTCCATGCGATCTGTTTCTACTCTTTTTCTTTTGCGTGCTAAATAAATAAAACGAATATAATGGGCAAATGTTTATCTTGGACATCGTAAAATATTTTCCCCATAACGCCTGTTTTTCTAAACATAACAGAAGTAAGCATACCTACTTAATTTTCGTACTTACATGTTGGAGGTGTAACAAAAAGATTTGCTTGTGGAGATATATTATCCAAATCAAACTTCTTACCTAATGCTGTTTTATAAACTACTCTACATTCGGCACGAATATCATTCACCACACAAAACAATATGTTTAGGGGAGGTAACTGATTTTCTTTATGGACGTGTATGAATTTTAATTTTGGTATGAACTGATAAACAGAATCATTAGTAATATAACATAAAATTCAGAAATTTTATTCACATTGCAAGATTAAGTCTCTCAAAATTTTTGTTGAACAAGGACGGTAACATTAGAAAGCCAATTTGCAATAACTAAATGTAAGTTTGTTTGTAACAATGATGATGGTATTTTTATTAATAACTTTAACGAATTTGAATGACTCTGAATTGCTTATAAAACATTAGTGTCAATACAAGAACTATAACGAATGGCCTGTATTGTGAATGTATGCTTTACCTTAGAAAAGTTATACACTGAATAAGTTAACAGTGGTGGTAGTAACAAAAATGTTGTGCGATCAGTATATGATCTTTGGTATCTTCGTTCTAAAAGTATTGTCGACACGTATTTATAAGGTTCATATAAAACAAGAGTATGGCTATAAAAATCAATAAATTATACTTTGTTTTGACCGTATTAGGCTGTTTTCCCATGTGAAGTAAACAATTCCAGCAGAAAGGTTTACGTAAGCTCACGCATCGTTCAAATCGCCGCCATCTCCCCCACATAAAACAATAACTAACCAAAATCGAAACGTTTTTACGTAACTCTCATCATCCGAATAGGCCCGGCGAGGCCTTCTGGGCCACCGACGCCGAGCGCGTTCCGCCGTTGCCTAGCTACGGTGTCCCTTCAAGTGTAAACATTTCCCCTACTTGGTGGGGAGGCCAGCGCGGGCGGCGCGCCGGTCGTCCGTCCACCAGCGAGCGAGGCCCCTCGTGACGTCACGCATCGCCGACGAGTTACGGGCGTCCAATGGCGCGCGCAGCTCTCTGGTGGGGTCCCCGCGGAGGGGGCGACTGGGTCCCGTCGCTGGCACCGTCAGTCCCGCAGCGTCAGTAGTGCATATTAAGTCGGTATGTGCGCTGTGGCGGACATGTTATTGGCATGAGAGCAACCAGTTACACTGCAGCATCGGACGGTATGGTGTTTGTGTGATAAGAGGGATTATAAACCGCGACACTGTGAATTTCTCGGTCGGGCGCCCTTATCAGGGCATGGCGGCGACGACGTACCTGCCGGCGAGCAGTGCGGTCAGCGCGGACTTGGACGGCAGCGTCGTCGGGATGAACATAGTCGGGGGATACCACACGAGCGCGTCGCCGAGATCGGCGGCCGACGCCAACGAGATGAAGTACCTGCCGCAGCACCACCACCATCATCAGATGGCCAGCTCGCCCTCCCCTGGCGGACACGCCGCCGTCTCCCTTTCGGCGGCCAACCCCTGGGTGTCGCTCCAGCACGGAGCGGACCCTTGGGCCGCTTCCATCGGCGGGATGCACCACCACGTCCATCACCCTCACCAGGACGTGAAGCCGCTGAGTCAGCAGGCGGAGATGATGCACCATCGCCAGCAGCAACAGCAGGGGATGGGATCCCCGCACGCCTGGCATCCTCCCGTGTCTTCTGGACACTACAACCCCGGGGGAGCGGGCTCGCCGCTCCATCAGTACCACGCCGCCATGAACGGCATGTTGGGACACCACCACCAAGGTGCGCCCCAGCTCCACCACACCCTGCACAGGGACATGCAGAGCCCTCACCACAACCAACACCCCGACAGAGACGTGAGCGGTGGTGAAGACGAGACTCCGACCAGTGACGATCTGGAAGCCTTCGCGAAACAGTTCAAACAACGACGGATTAAGCTGGGATTCACGCAGGCCGATGTGGGGTTGGCGTTGGGGACTTTGTACGGGAATGTGTTCTCTCAAACTACCATCTGCAGGTTCGAAGCGCTGCAGCTTAGTTTTAAAAACATGTGTAAGTTAAAACCGCTCCTCCAGAAGTGGCTCGAGGAGGCCGATTCGACGACGGGTTCCCCAACATCCATCGACAAGATCGCCGCGCAGGGGAGGAAGAGAAAAAAACGCACCAGCATAGAAGTGTCGGTCAAGGGAGCCCTGGAGCAGCACTTCCACAAGCAGCCGAAACCCTCCGCGCAAGAAATCAGCAGTTTAGCGGACAGTTTACAGTTAGAAAAGGAGGTTGTGCGAGTTTGGTTTTGCAACAGGAGGCAAAAAGAGAAGCGCATGACGCCCCCGAACACTTTGGGAAGCGACATGATGGACAGTATGCCGCCGGGTGGGCACATGCACCCCGGGTACGGCCACCACCCGGACATGCATGGATCGCCCATGGGTCAGCACTCGCATTCGCACAGTCCACCGATGTTGTCACCCCAGGGGATGGGACACCAGTTGACGGCGCACTAGCATCCAGCCCACTGGGCCTCGCTTCTACACCACAGCGACAACGGATAAGCGACGGTTCGCTTTCTTGTCCGACGGCTACCTCACAATGGACCCATGAAGGAGAGGCCCACTCTAGGTATATGTTTTTAAAATTTGCGCCTTAAACTTGATCAGTGCGTGGAAAGTACCCGATCGGACAGTCGACGCCCGGGTACCCTGTAAAATTGTAAATAAGAAGTGATAATGACGTGTAATATAACTTAGATAATGGTTCACCTAAAGAAGAACACACGTTGTAAATAAGATTGCTACTGTTCGCAGTAACGTCGTGATTTATACTAAAAAAATAAATAATGTACACCGAGACGGACATTATACAAAGTAAGTTTATAATTGTATAGAATGTCGTATATATTTAAAACAAAAAATGTTTGACGAGGTCCTATGTTGTTAAAATGAAATTTGGTTGGAGTGACACAAAGCAGGACGAGATTTTTGGTTTGGAAAATGCCCGTACTGTTCATTCACAGCGATTCCTTTTTGGTCATGAATGTACATATTTATTATTATATTAATATTAATTATATATCGTTGTACGGTGTGACAAAAAATTAAATCGAAAATGTTTTTAAAATAACCTCCATCGTTTTGTTATTTCAAACACCCAACACACCACAGTGCCGCGTCTAGAGAGATGACAGATTTTTACCTGGCCTGGGCACACCTGCGTCTAAATGCCGCCGGACCGCTATCTGATCCTGCCAGCCACACGAAATCTCGTAAAAAGAGAAGTCACGTCATTCCTAAACGCCGCGAGTTTTTAGGACCATTTGCATGTTACGCTTGTAATCCCCCTTTCGTCTCGATCGTATCAAAGCGCGCTAAAGAGGAAATCGACACAGCGCGTGGACCAGATTTGCATGATTGCTGAGGTACAAACTGTCGCTTAGACCGATAGATAGTTCGCCCAAGTTTTGTTTGTTACGAAGTTAGTCGACAAAAGCAATTCAAACATCATTACGTTAAACAGTGATCAAGTTTTACAAGTGCGTAAACGCATATCTCATAAGAATTCCCACAATAAGCAACTGAAAGCAAATTTTCACCCTATTCCTAGCAAGGCGCTTGTGCAAACATTACAGAGCAAAACTGTTGTTATATGTGCTGCCAGATGATTTTTTAATGTTTCATCTGCAAATTTAAAATCTTGTTTTTTCTTGTAAATTTTATCAATTTTAATAGTTGTTCCGCTAGTTTATGTTATACAAAAAATATCGTCTATCTGGTAGCTTCAACAACTAATTTATTTAGTGCCAAGATAATACTTGTTTTTTTAATTTAAAATCTTTAATTTATTTCTATCTCGTGCGATATTCTTCTATTCTTCAGTGCGGTTTATCTTTATTTTTCCAATTTATGCTACATTTACGTATGAAAAATCGCCAGAACTGATTGCCATGTCTGTTCCAAATTGCAAAATTCTTGTACGTGATACAAAATTGCGCATATTTCAGAATTACATTTATATATATCTAAGTAATCTTTTGAAACTGTTCTTCCCCCCACTTGACATCAAAAAACAAAGTTTCACACAAAGTTGAGAGTAGCAATCGCCCAGAATTACCATTAAATCTAAAAAAAAAATCATTTTACAAAGTACTGAAAATAGTGTGTCCTAAGAATAAGTGCAATTCTAAGGGTTGGATTAGTTTTAAAGAATTGCTCTATTTTGTGCATCAGTAATAATAAGTGGATAAAAATCGTTAAAGGAAAATTTTCGTTTCGATATAATATACCCAAATAGTCGTTTCAAAGTACCTATTTGTCAGTATTACACCAGGTTTTAATATATTTTACAATTTTTTGCATTACCACCTATAATTTTTTGAACTTCAAGAATCGCTAGTGAATCGTATTGTTACAACATTTCTTGAATATTCAGAAGTATTTTTAGACTCTTTATATTCTGTCTGTAATCTTCAAAATTTTTAAAGTATACAACTGATTTCTTCACTAACTGTTAGGTTTTTGAGCCAACACATAAGTTTTTTCCAAAGCATGCGTCAACATGATGATACATTTTTTGAACTACTTTCTAAGAGTAGGCTTCATAAGTTGGAATTTCGTAACTCTAACGCCAATATTGAACTATTACCGTAGCACTCATATTGAGAGAAGATGAATTTTTTTTAGAAAGAAAAAGCTGATAATGTGGCATTATTTTTGGTAGTACCAGAATCCTGTAGATAAAGTTTAAGTTGTAGATAAAGCATTATTGTCATTGGGATAATCACCTATTCTTTTGATCAATATTGTAGAAAAAGTAATATTTTCCACACATTCACGCCTGCTTACAAATTGCACAATCTCAAATCTTCCGTTTTACTTATTATTAACTTACAAGTTAGGGTCCCTCACAAATTAATACTTTATGAATTATAACGTTTACTCAATCTTCAATAATCCTTCACAAACTTTTTGCTGGTATGAAACAGATTAAACGCAATGACAACTTACTATAGTGATTTCAGAAATTAAACCTGAAATATTCATCTCTGCTTCAGCTTTATCAAATTCGAGTATATTTAACTTCACGAGAAAAGCGACGCTTTTAATAGTTTAATAATAAATACATCATTTATTGTTTCAAAAATTTGAGAAGTTTTCTTTTGAATAATGTGGACCTCTATAAAAATTGTTTGCGTTAACGAAAAGTTGTTGTTGTGATTCCAAAAGCATTAGTATTTAGTTTTATGCCACTTTCTTTGCAATTTAAACTATTGTGTGCGTTGTTTTGAATAATTGAGATCTCACTAAAAAACAAAACTTTCGCCGTTTCATTAGGATGCAATCGATCTCCTTTTTTAAACTCTTCTCGAATAACAATAGATACATCATCATCTTAATGATGTGTCATAGCGCAGGAAAGCTTCAGAACCAGTAGCCGACAAAAAATTACCCAAAAGTAAGTCTATTTGTCACAAGACAAAAATAAACAACGTCTAACGCCGTCTCAGCTGCTAATACGAAAATTGCCTTGTTATTGTAATGACTGCGATCGCTGAGTAGTATAAATTAGTTCCAAAAACGGTTCGTTCGAGTTGCCACGTAGTTAACTGCTGCATAATAATCGGCTGAAAGTGTTCAACAGTTCCTGTGGCTTTTTTTTGTTTGATATAGTATTTAGCCAGTAAACAGTATTGCCATCTGTCTTTGAACGGATACTTCCAGCTTTACATCGCTACTTGTCTTCGTCCGCTATTGTTTTCAAACCGCTGTCAAATAATACACACCCATCTCAGTCGAAATTACTACACTATGCCCATTCACACACATCATCGCCGTCTAATTACGGTACACAACATATTATTTAGCATAAATCACTCTAATACGGTTACGCGGCATTCCGTAAGCTTGGCTATTAACTTTACTAATAGCGCGGATGCCAGGGCATCGAAAAAATAACTGCTTTTAACAGAACAGGTTTTGAGACGATCCCGGATTATGTATTTTTTGGAATGGGTGCTTTACGTAATGTTCGAGTTTTTGCTGGATGAAGTGGACTGTGAAACATAATTCATTAAATTCTGAGTGCAGTCCAAAAGCTACACGACGATAATATAGAAAGCATGTGGTATTAGTTCCTTTTCGTTAGAGCCCCTCTGGAACATCGAGTTATATTTCCCGTTGATAGTCTTCCCATTCAGAAGGCAACCTTCAATAAAAATTCCGTTTGTATCAAAAAAAATTCTGGTCATAACTTTACGTGACAATGGAGCAGCTTTCAGTTTATGTTTTACTAACAATGATGAACGTTTAATCCCTCGTTATGAAATATGGTATAAGCAAACGCGAAACTCACCTTCCAGCTAGCTTTCTCACAAAAATTCTGATTAACTTCAATCCCTGATCACTAAACCCAATTTGGCGTATTTTTTTCGTCATTTCTTCAGGCGTTTTTCAGCCTGCTGCGTATTATGTGTTTGTTCTTCGACCACCTTGATTTGACGATTAAGAATCAAATTATGCTTGAATCAGGTTGTAATTTTTTATTATAATTTAATATAAAATAATCAGATACACAGTTGATAAAACATCAACACACTTTTCTTCTTTTAAACACAGCAAACATTTATACTCCATGAACTGAGAGTAGTATGAATAGTATTGATGTTTAAAATTAGTAATGTCAATTTCTTGCACACCTGAATTAAAGTTTAGAGAAACTAAAAGCCGAGGGGGTAATCACCGTGGATGTGTTTGTACAACTGCTCGGATGTGGCCTGGATGTGTTTGGATCTGTTGAGTGGATGTGTCTGGATGTGGATGGACGTGATTTGTAAATTTAGGCATGCGCTCATGTGCATAGCCCACAAAAAAACTGACCTAAAACCATGCGTTTCACTTCGCATTTTACGTTTGCTGGCTTTTTAATGAAAATTGAAGCAGTGACAGACTGAAGCGTGTAAAAGTTACTCAAATTTCTAATGACCATGTATGGGTGTATTTTTGGTATAAGTTACAGGGCGCCAAATAAAAATAGTACTTTAATGGAGAGCGTATGTACATTCTTTCAAATATATTAAAGAAAAAAGCAAACATTAACAATATTCACTTAAAACAGCAACAGTTACAACAAAGGTCTGGAATGCTTGGACAAATATTATGAACTTATTGTTATTTTTACTCTCCCTAGAGACAAAAGTGTTGACATAAAAAGATACGTGCGCACTATTCCTGAAAAAAACAAATGATTCTCAGATCGTTGTACCTAGAAACTTGTACAATGAAATAATCTTAATTAATTGAAACAACTTGGAAGGATCAGTAAAGCTGTTATGACAGAAAATACTCTTGAATTTGAAACTAGTTTGGAAACAAGTGAAGATGAAGAAGGAATTGTCTTATGCAGAATACAAAGATACCGAAAATGTGTCATTGGATGAAGATAAAAATAATAGTGTTAGTATTATGCTTGAATACTATTACAGTCTAGTTTGATGACCGTTGGTATCTGGGTTGGATATTTAAATCGAAGAAGTGTAGTTCGGAAAATTACAGCAAAGAAATAAATAAAAAATTCATTTTTTATGTTCCAGTAATTTCACAGAGCTCGCAACCTTTTTGCCTGAAAAGGGCCGATCAGCAAAATATAAAAAAATATAAATCTTCTGAGAACCGAAATAGAGTATTTTTTAGATATACATTCTTCGAAGGCAAAGTTCCTTTGAACTATTGAAACATTCTTTTTCTTTACATTTTTTTATTATGTTATGTACGTTTAGGATTTCTTTTTTTGGCATACTTATACATATATTTTGTAAAAAAATGTTTGTGTATTTCCTTTGTCTATGATCTATTAATATTTTACATGTGCAGAAAGTAGTAAAGAGGGAGTCTGTAAAGTTTATGAAACTCAGGATGTGTAAAAAGTAATTCTTGCGGTTCTCTGTCTAAATCAGTGTGGATTAGCGTGAATAAGTCTTTATTTTGTAGGAGGTGTAATGGATGTGGATGGATATATATGGATATGGGTGGATGTGGATGAATTTACACGTTTGTCCATGGATGTGTTTTAGAAAATGGACGAGTTTGTACAATTTTGGGTGGGTGATTTCCCCCTCGCTAAAAGCATTTTAAGATAAAATATATGCATAAAATTTTCCATTATGTTAAAAAAACTGAGTTATTAGCCTAAAACTCATTCAGTTGAACATTCGGATACGGCCGTTGTAGAATTTTGGAATTTACGTAAAATTTCACTAGGTTTTGCAAAAATATAACTCTCACCTCGTCACAAAATAGAAAGATTGTTCCTACGTATACCTAACCTGGAGAAAGTCGTGATAATTTGCAGAAAATCTCAGTGCCCGCTGTTTTCAAATTATCATTTACACTATCACAAGGACTTTAATCTTTGAAAGCCCTTTTTTAAGTAAATATTCAGTATCAGTTGAATTAAGGGAAGGAAATGGGAATTACGAAGTATTCTTGATTAACAGTATCTTACATGTGTAGTTTTTAAATTCGATCTGTTTTAAAGCTTCCTATAGATCAAAACTAGCAGTCTGTATTCGAAATGAATTCTTCTCTCTTCGGAATTTCGTCCGCGTGTCTTCTGAAACCACGGCTCACAGTTTGAGTCCGTCGAGAGACGTTCTGCGCCCGCGGCATTTTGAAACACACCTCGGCGAGGATCCCCACACAAAAAAAAAATCTAAGAGCGGTTCCTGGAAGGCCCCGACGTGCGAGATTGACCGCGTAGGAGGGTTTTTTTGTTGTTTTTTTCTCTCCTTGGATGCGCGGTTTATTAATTTTTTAAACGGTGGCTGTCCGACCCTTTTGAACCAGATCAATGCCGTGTGTTGATAGGGATGAATTGTCGAAGCACTTTTCGGGTGCGTTTTAAAGTTTCCAAAAATATTTGTGTAGTTCATCATCTTTCAAATTATGTCTGATGCGTATCGAAACTTTTTCGTGTTTAAAAAGCAGTTCTTAATAGTTGACTTTAAGTTAGGTTTATAGGACGTAGCATCTTTCATGGAAACAACAATTTAATACCATGTCAAAATTCTAAATCACCAAAACAAATGCGATAAAGTTTGTGTCACTAGTATTATAGTAACAATAGCTTACTTTTATGAAGAAAAACGTTGCATGGCATCTGTTTAAGTACTGCAATAATTATTATTCTGTTAATATACTTTTTTGTGACTAGAGCCCCTCTACTAACATAAAAACCAGAAAAGAGACCGCTGCGGTACTCTACGTTTTCATATGAACTTGTGACAGTTATTACAGTAAGTTGTTCCATAGTCCAAAAGGTAAACATTATCGAACATCCTTCTATAGACATTTGGCCAAAGCCTTAGAGACATTAACTTGATGCTTTTGTTACCGAAGGATTACTTTTCAATAATTATAGGTATAGTATTCTATATAATTAATAATATTTCCTTGTAAGTTTATTTCCTGTACTAGGTCCATTTGTGGATAAATGTTCTTTATTATATCTTCCTTTATTAGCTTCAAAAATGACAAAGATGGTCAAAAAGTCGTACAAAACTACTTTAGGCATCCCAAACAAGTGAGTTTTACAGGTTTTATTTTCTAAGCCATAAAAATTTCTTCTTTTATCACATTAACGCACAGTTAGATTTTCTGCAATTTTCGCAACTTGTTCTTGGTTAGTTTGTATGGTGTTGTCACTAAATTATGGTGTATTATATTTCCTCCTTACATGACCCTTACTTAGTTCGTTCCAAATCATTTCAGTTGGATTAAATATGCAGTGATACGGCGGTAGCAGAATGATAAGAAGCATTGTCTAATATAATTACTGCATTGATCGTAAGCTTTGGCAGAAGTTTATTCTCAAACCAATTTTCAAAAACTTCAGCCATCATGCTTTCATGGTAATCTACCTTAGCGTCCATCATATTTTTAGCATATAGAAATAAGGCATCTTCTACCCATCCGGTTTTAAATACCGCATGTAGAATAAATAAATAAATTTGTAATTTGGTTTAAGTAATTTGCTTGTCATTGAAATTATTGGAGATGCCATAAGCATCTGGAGATTATTAATGAAACTCCATTTTTCGTTAAAAAATACATAAACTGTTCTTGCAGTAAGTAGTTTCTTGTGTAGTCCTTCAATTGTCAGTACACAATTATTTTCGAATGCCTCATAAATCATATGTCGTGTTAAATTGGCGTGATCATCTTTGAAAACCCTCTAAGGACCAATGTCTATTGATCCTTAGAAGAAAGTAATAATAGGAGACATAAGGCTGTCCTGGTAGTAAGGATATATTTGCAGTTGCAAAGAAATAATGATTGATTAACAGAGATTGTTTATTGGGGATACTGTGGAAGATTCTTAGTTATAATAATTGAGTCTCCCTCATTTTTTTTGTTTAATTAATCGACAGATTAATCATACAGAATCGGTTCAATCGAAGATACAGAATATTCGTTAATGGACCCACATGATGTAATTGTATCAATCTGAACACTTATGTCTGGGGTAATTGCTTCAGTAATAACTTCAATTGTACTATTTATTATACTACTTGGCACCACACAAACTAAATTGATGAGTTTTTAAAAGTTACGCTGTAGTAGTGTAGGGGGATCTATAAAACAGATTTAAAAAATATGTCGCATGTAATCCGTCGGTATTTTGGCATCAGAGAGCTTATGCGAGTTTCAAGCTTCAAAAATCATTTTACTGACAAATTTAACAATTCAGCCCCCAAGAAGCACTATAATTTGTAGGATGTTGGAATATTATGATTGAAATTTCTCGGGGAATCAAACGTATTTGAGCAGTTTTATAAAGGTTTCTCTCTGGTTTTCTTTTGTTTTAAGAGATCGTTACGGATAAGATATATCGATTTCTTTAAATGACCACCGCTCTTCCATCCAAAACCAAAACCCCGCATTCATCCCTCCAGTGACTCCACAAAGCCAAACACAAGCGCTCTTTTACCTAGCACGTTTCTCTTTGCTGGCTGTTAGCATTGAATGACTTGCACAGAAACGGCGTTTTGTCCATTGTGGGTCCCGGTGCTTTTGTTGCGCCTCATTCAGTGATTCAAATCGGCCGAGGCCTCATTGTGCCGGCCTAATATAATATAAATATTACAAATATAATACACAGTAGCGGCCATTGTTGGCATCTTTAGCGCGCTGAATGCACTCGCGGCAGAAATATCCGATTTCGAGGAGTGTAATAATATGCAAGGTTTCCGGAGAGCAGAGAAGCATATTGTCGATTTAATTTTTGGAGCTGGCTTCAAGCTGGGAGGTTCGGTATTGCCGGTGGGATATGCAAATAATGATGGTCCTTCCAGGTTTGGGTTCGGTTGAGAAGGTTCAAAATCGAGCCTAAGGTTTGGGAAGTCTCTTTCCTTGAATTGTATTGAATGTTTCTCAGTGTAGCATCTAGTTGTAACTGTTTTTTATCTACCTGATTTACTGATGGCGCCGTACTTTTAAAGAAGTGATGTGATTTCTTCCACTAACCCAAAAGTCTATTCGCCCAAACAAGATTTACTATTTGCAGAAGTTTTGCTACAGTTTAAAATGTTTTTTTTTGTCTAAATTGGTGAAGAATATGTTGAGTCTGGTAAACATGTAGCTATTGTCTATTTTGATAATAAATATTCATACACCTAATGCAGTACTATCCAGGTGAATAAATGGGAAGTTAATTAATTAATAATATTTTATTTTATATACATTATCAATCTTCCCTTTGTGATGTTTACATGTATATTTCAGTAACTAAAATGAATTATTTACGTTCGCACAATGATAAATTACATTTTGCGCTAGATAGTGTATCTTGGTATATGAAACATATATAGTTGCACAAACCGMGCTGATGAGCTCAAGTAAAAACGAAGCAGATCTATCTGTTGTTGCGTTTTCACTTTTGATAATGAAAACTACATTCTTGTAATAGACAAGTTTATTTAAAAAACAATCACGTTGTTTTATAAATCACTAAATTCTATACTAGATGTAAATACTTCCAACTTATTGCGACCCCATTTGTGCAGTAACAAATACTTACGTGGCAATTTAATTGATTTTCAAACTAGAACTCTTTGAATGTTGCAAAACAAATTATCAGTAAGTTTTTTTAATCAGCTGTTTCTTTGATTTCTTTCGTACTATTTCGTCTTACAGTAATTATTGACTTATTCCTACATATTTAGGGCGATATTGGTAATTAATAGTTGGTTTTAATAGTCCTCGAGAACACAAACCTGAAAAAATATTTACTTATTCATTAAAATGCATATCTATGCTTTTGTATACATAAATATTTCAAACATTTCGATTTAGCATTCTGAACTCCGCCGAATTGCTAAAATTCTCTTCATACCATTTTGCTTGCTAGATCGCACCTGCATTTCCAGTAGAATAGGCTTCTTGAGGGACCAGTTTTTTCCGCGCTGCCGACAAAAACAGCGAGAGATAAAGTAGTTAGTGAGGTTTCCACGAACCGTTAGATATACGTATTTGGAACGATTTGAAATTCGTTAATCGTTTTGTATACATATTGTATAACGTTCATCAAAAAATTTTGAGATTATCTGATCAACGAAATGTATTTGGACACTTGAAGCTATTGATTGTTTTTGTTCAAGCCGCTTTTGCGGGATTTAAATCACAACGCCTCACAAGCCATAGATATTGCTTCTTGTAGGAACCCTCTTCAAGGGTGAGTGTTTTTGGCTTTGTTGTAAGACTCATTTGTAACTATAGGGTTCTTTTCCTTGTAATTGATTGTTCGAACTGCTTTTGAGGATGATCGATTTCCCTTATTGGTTTCTTGATTCTTTGGAGGCCGTCGATTACAATATGTTTTCCCGAACATTATATCGAATACACGAGGGATTCCTAAGATCATCTTACCAGAACTGATAAGTTAACACTAGTTTATAGTTAAAATTGACGGTTTTTTGCCGCTTTGCCGAGACTTTTTGACCTAATAGTTCCAATATTTAGATCATGAATTAACTTACCTCAGGTCAACGTTAATTGTTTATTAAGATTTCGTTAGATAAAATATAGTGATTGCAACTTTAACTAATATTACATATTGTTTAGGTGAAAAGTACATATAATGCCTGGGTAAGCATTTAATTTAGACTTAACTTAATTCACCAGTTTCAACAAGTTTTACTTGTTCACTTGATTTTTCTTTTTATTTATAAAAGAAAGATTCGTAAGGGAGAGGAAACTTGAAGGACTTACTTACCTTATTAAATCGAGATGAACCTTCATATTTTTGAGAATACTTACCTACGTTATTTGCCTAACGTATATACTTTATTCATTATTATTTGCATTTTAATATAGTAACTCGTTTCTAATTTTGTATCCGTAATTCTGACAAATCTGATGTTGCTTTTGCGTGACCCCGTAGGTTTTTATTTTCATTCGTCTCTTACAGTTGTAGTTGAATCACTTAGGGTGGTGCTTTTGGGATTTTAGTGATTTTTGAGGGGGAATTACCGACCCGTATGCAGTTCATCTCTTTTTGTAATTGATTTTCCGCTTAACTGTCTTGGTTTTTGTTATTCGATAAATATTTTGGAGATAAGTAAACCAAGTAGCGCTGAAATTTCTTCCGGATAATTTGGTAAATTTGTTGATAACCCCAACTCGCCTCCACAGAGCTAGAGAGGCACTCAATTATATCCAAATATTAGCGTGGAATCTTTAACATTAGATCATTACGGCAGCTTTTGTTTATTGTTGTTTCGTGAACGTCACATGCTTCTAACTTGTTCGTTTGAATTCAACAGATCAATAGATATGTGCAACTAAAGTCTATAGTATATGTCTAAAGGAGCCTAAACGATGTACAATCCGCTTTCAGTTCAAGACAAAATGAAGACAAAACATCTTGTCTTGTCTTGTGGTAAATTATAGCTAAAATGACACTGCCTTTAATGTTCTTAAGAAGTTGGGAATATTTTATTGCGAGCAACTAGAATTACCATGAAAGCCAACTTCAGGCTCTGTTTCAAACACCTTATCTCTCTTCAATTCGCCACTCCTCCAAAAAAAAAATTTCTCCAAGCCC
Source organism: Rhyzopertha dominica (assembly GCA_025024175.1). Lineage (NCBI taxonomy): Eukaryota > Metazoa > Arthropoda > Insecta > Coleoptera > Bostrichidae > Rhyzopertha > Rhyzopertha dominica. Next base: position 4,998,869 of record QCXZ01000001.1, on the reverse strand, counting down.
GGTCGCGGTTCACCTAGACTAACCCGTTTGACTATTCATCATAGCAGCCAGCATTGTTGCTGGGACACAATATATTCTAACTTCCAATGCTCGACGTGGAGGTCGCTAGATCTCAACAACAGATCGGAATAGAAGCATCGCATCTCGGTAGCCGAGATCGAAAGTCGCGATACCAACCAGCAGCCATCGAAAGCGACGCGTACTCGAGACTGACGGGAAATAGACATGTTAATTTATGAAACATTGGCGACAACTAGAAGCAGAAACGATAACGGGAATATTAAGCCACAGTTGGTGACGGGGATGACTCGTAAAGAGTGTTTTCAGCCGCGTAATTTCAAGATTTTTTGTTAATGAAATCCAAAAGTCTACCGCCAGCTTTTCATAAGAAGTTGAAAAGATCCATCATTGGCTAGTTTAGATACCCTACATCTTCGTGTTCTGGTTTAAAAACACCCTCCGGTAATCTCAGTCCATCTAAAAATCGAAAATGCAATACCTATAGCGTTTGAGCAACCCACAGATAAGCAGTCATTTTGCTGCTATTTCAGATGTGTTTCAGCGATGTGAAAATCAGTGTCAGTTAACCACTGTGCCGCTGATAGACTGCTCCCATGAGCCAGTTTGTTATGTTATGGTAATTTGGAATACATAATTTAATAGGTAATCATTGTTAATTTGAAAGTCCAATAAGAAGAGATCGTTTTAAACGTCTACCTACACAGGCGTGTAACTACTACATCGATATTAATTAATTTGTTGGGATAGGTTGCAGTTTGAGACGAATCTGTGCCATGAGAGTTACGGGGTCAGCAAAAACAGAATTTGGTACATAATAGACAAAAGTCATTTATTAACGGGACGTTGGAGTGTTTAAAAAACGTTTCTTAGAACCGTCAGTCCATCCCGTTTGGACTGTTTCATGCGCATATGTGACCACATGGCTTTCCATTAAATTATTTAGTTTTTGATACCCTGGAACGCGAAACCAATATATTTTAATCATTTCTTCTTGAATTGGGATTATTTTTTCACCGCGCTTTCTTATCAAATCGAATTTTTCTTTGCGATGGTTCAAATTTCAACATTCTTGTACATCATTTCAATTACATGACGAATTCACTTGATAACAAAGTCACTTTACCATGGACACCACATCTTGTAAAATGTGCACTGATTTGCTCGAAGATTCGATTAGAACTGATTGTTTTCGAAGCTACCCCTACGTATGTAAATATATTTGAAACAAATTATAAAACCGGAAAGGGTGCTTTTCCTACAACTACCTATATTTTACATGATATAAATTTTATTAGCCCGTTCTGCATAGATTCAATTCTGTCTATCTATAACTTATGAAACGGAGACCATGAAATGACAGAACATTGACATCTTTCGACATCAATAAGTTATCACTGTACTAATTGGATGCTTACATTAGGTCATTTTGAAGCAGTTATGTATCTTCACAGGTAGTAGTAACCTTATACCTTAAAGAAATGTCATTTATATGTACTGAGAAAAGCAAAGCATTCATAACATCAACCAACTTAAAAGACACATATTATAGAGCTCAGATTATTGCAGCAAATATCCGTGTAAATACGTCATTTTTCGAATATGTTTCCAAAAGAATCTTGGATTGGTTAGTAGATTATTTTCAGAATTTTGGAGATAAGAGTCGTGGGCGATTCTGATATTGTGTTTGTAAAGTGCTCTAAAGTGGGAGAACGTACAATAACTTTTTAGTTATGCCACTATTAAACCATTCACTAGAGGTTTTGCGTTTATAATTGGCAAGCAGTATTCAGTATAAAATAAAAACAGGACTATTTACATTGTCAACATCAACATCAACAGTGGACAAATAAGCGTACATATCAATGTACGATGGTCATGTCAAATTTGCTGCACACAAAACACAGCTGCCAACACGTTGCCATCACTTCAGCAGTTGGAACGCATTTTCTGTTGCTGGGCTTTTATCCTTCCTAGTCAATAAATCGGTCTTCACGAAATTCTCCTTTCCACTGGAAGAAGAGAATGAAATCTGGAGGACTGATGTCAGAACTGCACGGGAGATGTGGGAGAATTTCAAAGCAGTTCTTCTCGCAAACTCCTTTGACTGACACTGCTCTATGCAATGAAGCGTTATGGTGCAAGAGAATTACGCCGCTGTCTTTCATATCTCGTGTACACTTTTGGAATCATGCATTTAAATTTTCTGCAAAGAAGACAAATACATTTGTATTTTGGTATTTGTATATTGTTTGTTTGTCCATGCGGTCATCTTCCATTATTGTAGCCACAATAGCAGCAAAAGTGTTGTCAGCAGCAGTATGAGGTCTCCAACTTCTGTGGTCGTCTTTAAAACTAGTCCAACGCTCTGGAACGCTTACTCCATCAAGTTACTGTTGAACTATCCACACACTACCCCGATTTTTTACGCATAAACTAAGTGAACTACCCTCACCATACCTATAGCTAAGTGATGTCCCAATGATCGACTTTTATGATTTGACAGCACTATCGCCAGTTCAGCACCAGCTTGATATGTGCAGCAATTATGACATGACCCTCGTAAAAAACGTCTGTAAAATCATAGTAATAAAGGTCAAATTCACTGGGGGGGGGGGGGGAAATGATTGAGATCCAGCGGTACAAGACTGGAACAGAAATTGTTATACTCAAATAGTCAAATACTTTGCGGAAGAGGTTGACAATTTTTTTAAGTCTTTATTAATTTGGTACGATTTGCTTGACTATACTCAAGCCACGCTTTTTTTCCACGACAAATCCAAATCTACCCTAAAAAAGCGCCTCATCTGTCCCCGATGTCGCCTATCACGCGCGGGCAATTACAACCAACAGGTAAAAACGCTTTCAACCGGCCGATATCAGCCAATGCAAATGAGGCAGGCCGGCGATACGGCGTCGCTAAACGGGTCGTCACTGATAAAACCAGCGCCAATAGTTGGTCTATGATAAGGTATCGCGTAGCAAAAATGGCCGCCAAGGCTCCTGCCGGTGTCACGAAGCGTGAAGCTTCGCGGCGAATAACAATGGGGGCCCAGCGACACCTATTGTGTCCGGTCACTTCAAGGATGTGATGTATCTCGTGAGAGTCTGAAGGTTGTAGCTGTCTTGAGGAAAATGGAAGGCATTTAAAGATCGAGATGGTATTTCCTTGTGTTTGGTGATGATGAGACAATAAATAGACATAAACGGAGGCTTGCCGAGTGGTCCCAATGATGCAAGTGCTTAGAAAGACTCCAATATCATTTGTTATTTCCTCTATTGCCTGCATTGTGGTCGAACACTTGTTTAAAATTGGTACTGGCAGTAATTATGGGCAATCTAAATAATAATTAAGATGATAGGCTTGCTTTTATGGACATAATATCATTAGCTTCTTTACCATATTGCGTGTTCCTTTAGTTTCTCTTGAATAGCCCAAGAAGTAGAAAAGAAGTTTACATTAATTAGCGTGAAAAGTTTGTGAAATGAATGAGGTATCAGTCATCAATGAATCCGTTATCCAATTTGGATAACTGATGAAATATGATACCACCAGAAGAAATAATAATAATAAATGGATTTTATTGAAACAAGATCAAATACAGAGTAATACATCATAACCAATAAAGGCAAAGTCTGGCAGAAGCTATTCTACTTAACCTTAAAAGAAAAAAATAAACTATATTATATTAGCACAGCAATAAATAAAATTAGATTAAATCAAGCACAGGCTCACCGAATATAACAAAGTAAATACATAAGAAATAAAGGCAAATTCTACCTGTAGCTATTCCACTTAACATATAGAGTAAACTCAACTATTTATGTTAGTTAGCACATCAAAAAAGATAGAATCAATAATAAACAAAATAGAGCACAAGTTCAAAAACGATATCGGACAACCCATTGGTTGAAAAGCAGTCAACAAACCTAATTGAGTCCGAACGAATTAAGAGAGTCATGGTAATCATGAGATCTGACGGTCGAAAGAGAACTGTCTTAGTTTAAATTTAAATTTGTTAATATTTAGTTTTTTTAACTCGCTCGCAAGGGAATTATACAGCCTTACAGCGTTGTATGTGAAGCAGCGAACGAACATGGCAGAGCGATGGCGAGGCAACAAAAATTTAGCTTTATTTCGTGTATCACGAGGGGCAAACTTAGAACTCAAATTTTCACATGCATGAGGGGAGTTTAGTAAAGCATGGACGATAAGTGATAATTCCAGCGAGAATCCATGCGTTACCAGTTCAAAGAATTAATCCTGTGAGATGCATGGTCCCCGCGTTGCAAGCCAAAAACATGTGACAGCATGCACCTTTTGAACCCTGTTTCTATTAACAGAATATAAACAGGGGCCATATAAAAAATTGCAATAATTAAAGTGTGAGAGAACGAGTGCATCACATAATTTCACATTAACGGTTAAAAATATCTACAAGCATACAAAAGCTTAAGATTAGAAAACGATTTTTGTATGAACTTAGTTATATGGATCTTAAATCGGAACTGCCTGTCCATAATGAGAACCAAATTTCTACTATGATCAACAAAATCTAACTTTGTGCCATCTATATAAACATTGTAACTTAGTGATGAAATGAAGTGAACATAAAAAAATTTGAGTAAGATAGAGCTTTGATTTTCTGGTGACAAAATTTAGACAGTTAAGTCTTATTTTTTTCGTTTAGTGGCACCTTCTAGTTAACCTACAGCTACAGGAAGAACTGTAAAGAGCTTCTTGAGATATTTACACAACTTTAGATATACTCTATTATTAGGGTAAAGAACAAATGATCAACTATTAATTAACTTGTATAAACACGAAAAAAGGCGTCGAGGCGCGATTTTATAAAATATATCTCTCACAGAAAAACTGTGGCTGACAAAACTGAATACAGCTTTATGATGACACATTAAGACACAAAATACTCTTTGTGTAACGAAAATCTTGTTGGCCAGTGTAATTATTTCATCAAACATGGGTCGCATAAGGTCTGAGAAATTGTAAATTGGTTTTGCTTTCAATATTGCGTGCAACGATTCTAATTTACATTTCAAAAATCCCTCAAATACATATGTCTGGATTCAGATGCATTATGTTAAGTATTACTGAATTACCCAATACTCCCCAAATTGTAAAATTACTTCCATCTAAATTCGAAATAACGCTTTGCGGACATGATCCAATTAGAATTGCAGAACGCACCGTCTAGACCTGGCGTGATATCAATTTTGACAGTCATAATTGCGCGTATGCCCGGGAAGCGGTTCCCAATCCATCTTGAATATTCGGCCTATCGCACTTGGGGGATCAATTTGCCGAAATTGCATCGGTATTGGCAGACAAAAATGCAATTAAGTGCAATCACTGTCCGAATGCCTCGCAGTATAAATTAGATCAAGCTGCCGATGGGGAAAACGCGTGTGAAAAGCTGGGATTGTTTCTTGTGGGAATCGTCTTCAAGAAGAAACGTGCGTTAGATGCGATTACGAAAATAATGGATAGAAATCTTGGGCGGATTCTTCAGGACTAGAGAAAACCTGATGCCTTGGTTACAATGTTTTACTTGCTTGGAACATTTGAACATTATTGAGTGATTTTGAGGTTATCAAGCGCAAGATAGAATACTAATTTTACTAAATATTAATATATTATGTCACTTGTTGTTGGTATTGGATAGCATAGTTTTTTCCTTACGTGTCGTATCAGCCTTTGGATAACTCCAATATCAGCTGCGCGTTCTTTTTTGGCTACTACTCCTTATTTTGTGCTTGCCAAACATTATTATAGACTTTCCTACTCAGTAGTTTCCAAAATTCATCGATAAGTCGGGCTTGTGGAAGATTTGGGGAATTGTATTACTTTGGTACGATTGTGTATGTCATCAGGTTGTGCAATGGGTTCACCTCTAAATCCTATAGTGGCCCATATGTTTGTTTGTTTGAATAGGTAGCGATCGACAGTTTTCAGTCTAAGCCAAAATGTCGGTGACATTTTGTTATTTGGCCTCACGGTATAAAAGAATTAGGTAGGTTTCTAAATTATGGGAACAGTCAAAATCCTGATATAAAATTTGCTATGGAATTGGAAAGCAATGGTAGTTTACCTTTCTTGGATATCCAAATTTGTAGAGTAAACATTGGACAGTCAGGACACAAGTTTTGCAGAAAACCAACACACACAAACAAATATTTACATGCCACATATCACCACCATCTCACTTAAGAGAATAGTCTTATAAAGACGTTATTTGTTAGAGCACGAAGAATCTCAGACGAAGAACTATATCATCTTAAATCAGCACTAGTGAGAAATCGCTATAGCAATAAGAATATTTGGTAATTTTTTAACAAAAGTGTGAAAAAGTGAATTCTGAGCTAGGACAAAGTAAATTAAAGTAGAGTTTGCCTTATGTACAAGGCCCTTGGGATAAATTAAAGAGGATACCTAGAAAGTATGATATTTTAGTTGTCGATAGTAAATTTATAGTTACACTAAAGATAAAGTACATTTAGAAAGTGAAGGTGTTTACAAAATTACTTGTATTTGCTGCCACATAGGTCAAACTAAAAGTAGGTACACGTTTAAAAGAACACGTGCTACTGGGCTGCAGCAGATAGGTAAATCTTTTGTAGCTGAACACTCGTAATAAAAGATATTTTAATGTTCTCGTCTCTGACAAAGATTACAAGCGTAATCAAAAGTTCAGATTAATAATTTTTGTCAATGTTCTATAGTAACAGCGGTTCTTCAAAAAATGTATAATCTAACCATTACCTTGTTATTTGGGTAGTATTCTTTGCAGCTAAACTTTAGTATATTTGGGGAATTTTTGTCTTTTACGAAATTGTAAACCCTTTTTAGCAATTTTCTTATGCGAGACTTGAAAACGACGACTTAACTTTCTCACTGAAGCTCCAGATCTCTTTTTTCTTTTTTTTTTGGGAGCAAAACTCTTGATGGGCGGCCATTTTACTTCCACATCCACGGATGGGAAGTATTGTATCGCGAAAAAAATTTTCAAAAAATTTTTATTTGCTTATTCGCTTTAAAATGGTCAAAAGCGCCAAAAAACAAAATTTGAGCAAAAACAAATTTCTTGTCTGTGTKTCCGTGGTATTGTTTGTGGACACGATAAATTTCGAAAGACTTAATATATGAACTTGAAATTTKGCAAACTTATAAATCTCAMCTACCTAAAGCGACCTATTGTTTGTGGCGTAAATAGGGTATCGGGAAGGGGGCGAAATTGGGGGGTAACTACCCTTTTTGCAAACTTTTATTTTTTTAATATTTTTTTCGTTTTAGTATGTGATTATTAGTATAACTGCGAGTATTACTAGCTCTTATAAATTTTCGGTACAGCAAACTGTTTAGAAGATATTAGCAAAAAAGCGTCACTTAAAGAAAACTGTTTTTCCTAAATATCTCCGAATATATTTAATATATTCAAAAAATGAAAATGCCATCAGATAGGAAATAAAATTTCTCACAAAAAGTGTCTTAGAAAATTTATCCAAAATTTTGACATTTTCGAAATATTTCCAATAAACCTACTTTGGACCCTGCTCGTACGATTTTTTTTAAAATCTTGGTATTATATAGAAAATCAAATTTCTGATCAGAAAGCGCTCTTGTAATTTTTTTGTTAAGTTAATATTTTTCAAGTTATTTAGAAAAAACCGATTTTAAATATGTATATATTTTTGCTAATATCACGAGGACTGTTTGTCTTAGAAAAAATGTCTAGAGAGAAAAAATGCTCAAAACCTGATTACTAATCGTATAGTATAAGAAATAAAAACGTAGATGTCATTTTGACAATTATATGTGGAAGTATTGATTCAATTTGCAGCGGTTTTTGGTAAGTTTATGCAAGGAACTCCTTGCTCACAATCCTTAATCGTACGATAAATAGTTCTAATGGGAACATTCTGATCTTGAAAATGCGCACAATTTCTCGCTTGGGAAGAAACCGCCAACAAAATCTATGCAGATGTTACAAGTACGGACATTTGTTATTGTTTTGCATGCAATAGTAATATGGTAACAATAATAATGCAATTCGAAATGGCAATAGACATTCTTTTTTTTGTTTCATTCGTTATTCATATAGCGATATCAAATGCACCCTTTATTTATAAACCAAATACAATATTGTCATACAGAACAATCTTTTGATCGTATTTTGACATACACGAAGGGTTGACTGCACAATCTGCATATGTTTGCTCCTGTAATGTAGTCTAACATGACGCTACAGAATGTAAATTTCAAATCGAAAAATGTGGAACAATAGATTGATTCAAATGCGGTGTGAGGGAGCTGAAATCATTGAATAGCACAAATCGTTTACAATAGAAGCCATTGCTTGCTCAGGTGGCATATATTAAAGAAGAAATCAATTCTGGGACGATTTTCCATACACCAAACGCCCTTTCACTGCTTAATAAGCAGAATTAACTTAACTGATTATAAATTAGTAAAAGTAACGAGGCGTCTCTAACCCTCATTCAGGAGGTATCACGATATGAAAACAGTAGGGCAGATCGAACGAGCCCTATTATATCGAACGAATGGTCGCTGAAATAACGTCCTGTAACACAGGGGAGTATAGGTTTACAATCCTTCCATGCGTTGCGCCTAATAGGTCGTTTGTGTGTATACGTTCAGTGAGTTAAGTAGCCACTTGACTGAGGTAGTGAGTCAGGTGGTATATCAGCACACGCGAGCGTTTACAGGGTTCATTAGATTGAACTAGTATTACCTAGGGTGAGCTAAAAATATAACTGAATAAGAAACACTTGCAAAAATTTATTATTTATTAATAGAACCTACCAAGAAACCTCTTTTTGAGAACAATACATTGATTTTCAATTACACACTGTGACAAATTTTCAGTTAGTTCCTTAGAAGCCATCAAGATGTATTGATAGTATTTTGTACCATATTTGGCTTGTGTATCCGAAGATATATCAACATAATCTTCTGATTCTTTGGCTTATTCTATACTCATGTATTTCCCTTCTTGTGAAATATCGCTGTCTACTCTGTCAGATGGACCAAGGGCAGCTAATGTAGTTGGTGTTGTTTACACTTTTACAAATGAACACGTACCAACTTCGATCAACTATGTAGAACTAAAAACGAGACTAAAAACCAGATCCAGCTTTTTGTACATTTTAATTCGTGAAGGACAAATATTGCTTGTCCACTTAAACACAAATTTTCTCCAAGAAATACAAGTACTGAACCCATATAAGATCGTTGAAAAATGACGAGTCTTTTAGTTTGAAAACTGTTCAGCGCCACATTTATACTTTATTTATTTGATCAGTTGTAAGTTGACTTGTCCAACTAGGTTATCAAACTTAGTATAACAACTTGCCAAATTCTATTTATATCTATTTGTAGACGTATTTGGATTTTTTCAATCAGAGCAGAATGATAAGTCGCATTATCTAATACAATTACTTGATTGGTCGGAAGGTTTGGTAGCAGTTTATTCTCAAACCAATTTTCAACAACTTTAGCCGTCATACTTTCAGGGTAATCTACCTTTGCGTCTATCATATTTTTAGCGCATGGAAGTAATGCATGTTCAACTCATACAGTTTTAATCCCGCATGTAGAATAATTATTCTTTTATCTATTTATATCCATTAAAGAGTAATTGTTGTATTGATTGCCCGTAAAATTAAACACCTTCCTTCCTTAGTTTTATTGCCATTCAATTAAATCGTGAATCGAATGTTATCGAAGCAGTGAAATTAATATTTATTAGAACGCGTTATTGAAATATCAGCTGATACTTATAATTGATATAAATTATGGTAGTTATGGAAATGTATAGGTAAGTTGTCCTGTATAGCGAAATAAGTCGTATATGATATGTTAACAGGATATAATTTCAAAACCTGTCAAGTTTCGTGATTTGTTTAGCATGGGGTTCGGTTATTTTATCATTTGATAGCAAGGATTCAATAAAATCTTATTTTTACAGATTTTTGGTTTACTCAGTGACTTCCGAGAGATGGTATTTTAGACCATAATACAACTAGAATAAAATGCTTCAGATTGCTAGAATTATGTAGTATAGGTATTTTTAAACAAATTAAACAAATCTTCTGATAATTTATGGATTACTACAAATTCGTGAATTGACGCTTTTATATTTCTTCAGTCTCTGCACGCGTGCGAAGACAATTTCGATGCCTTTTTCTGCCAAGAATGTTCTGTCGACTACGCGATAGGTCCTCGTGAAACAACAAACATTGACACTGTACGTATCGGGTTTCAAATTGATTGGGTAAAGGTTTCGTGTGGCTGGCTGGCCAGTGCGCCGTGTTCGGTTTGCGCCCAATTCGCTGTAGATGTGGCACCAAACAATCAGAATGGAATGCAGCTACGTCGAGGGAACAAGAGGTTTGGTTTGCTTTGGTATAACAAGTGGGGTGGACACACTCTTGCAAAACTGAGGTATACTACTTCTTGTATGCAATGGGTCAAAATATTTGATAGTTGCTTTTGGAACTTTGAGACAAAATTTCGTTTTTTATCCACACTTTCTGTATTTGTACAAAAATAATAAAATATTTGTCCAAAAGCTTCTTTATTAGTAATTGGCTAGATTCTAACCTTCAGTTATGCACAGGTTTAAACAATGAACTAGGTATTTATCTTTTAATGTGTTCCTGAATTAATAACGGAACAACACCTTCCTAAATCTGTTATTTACAGATGTACTCATTTCTGCGCAAAAAGATATAATTATTAAGTTTAGCTATTGCTTGTTTTCGGCATTATGCAGATCACGTTTCAGAATATACTTAATTTGTGATCAGAAATGGATACTGGGGGTTAGAAAATACTTACCAATGTTTTACAAAATTAGCTATAGCCTGTTTGGTATTGTCAGATATTTTTTGTTTTCAACTGTTTGAGTCATGATACAAGGTTGCATTGGTTTTGTATTAAAATTATAGTTAAAAAACTATAGTACTTTTCTCCGCTTACATCCAAAAGCAATATGAAATCAATTGCTGCTGCTGCAGAATTATATTTCAACCTATATCCTGAGCGTTGGCAGTTTTAAATCACATACAATCAGAAAAATACATAACTTGCGTACTTTAGCACATTAGTTGCGAAGACGTATTTAACCAAAATAATCTGCACTTGTGGTCGATGTGAATCCATATAGCTTTAATGATGATAGAAGGTAACAAGGTAGGTTTGCTTTTAATGCATTGTGTGGGATTTTATTAAAGATAAATTATACCAAAATAGACCAAATACAGTGCGAAAATACTATTAGTAACATGCAAATTCTACAGATCATAATTGTGATAGAATTCCTTAAAATATGTCTCAATTTCAGTTATTTTTATGTTGTTTTGCTGTTGTTTGTGGTATTATTATTTTCTGCAGTCCTATACGTTGTTTAATGAATACTTTGAACACTATTTTTCTATCTATTAAATATTTTGCTTTGTAACAATAGCACACTATGTTACAATGTCAGTATCACGCCATCTATAACATAAGCAGAAACATAGAGGAAAAAAAGCGGTTTCATGAAAACTGCAAAATTATATCCAACCTGTTATGTAGGTATTGTAACCAGAAAAGACAATTTATGTAGGCCAACTACGATTTATATTTAAGAAAATGCACAATTAAAAATATACGGAGAGAATTTTTTTTATAAAAACCTACCAGAGAAATTCACCAAAAATATTTTGAAATGCCTAAATTTCCCACTAGATATAATATCTGCTGCCTTCTATTAAACATATTCAAATGATAAACAGTAAGAAAATTTTAAGCATTAAACATAAAATTTGGAGTTTGAATAAAAGTCACATGCTGTGAATAGATTAAAAAAATATTACAATTGCATGAGTCATTAGAAGTGCAAGTTAATCTCAACTACTGTTGAATAAATTAGGTTGTTCGGTTACGCGTGGTGTGTGTATTATTTTCCTGATAACTCAACCTAGACCCCAGTTTTTGTTCAATAATAGCCTACAAAACAAACAAAATTGTGTATCGTTTTAGTTATTTTTTTCCACCAAAGGACAAAGTTGTTTTTGTAATTTTCTGTGTGTTGTGTGTACTATATTGTCAATAACTTCAAAACGACAAAAGCCTCAAGTGTATATACCAGTTATTCTCAAATAATAACCTTCAAAACGAAATGAAAAAAGGATATTGTCCTAACTAGTATTTCTTTAGAAATTAAGGAGAATATTCTTTTTTTCTATTTTGTGATTTGTGTATACTCTTTTGGTAATAACTACAAAACGAAGAATGAAGTTATTCTTGGGTTTTCACCACTCCCTTTCTCACATAATGTCATACAAAACAAAACTAAAAAAATACACCACCCCATTTTTTTGTGAAATCGAGAATAGTATGACAAATGAATTTCTCTGGTACGTTTTTATTCAAAAAATTTCTCTTCAAAGCGATAACTCGAGGGGTTTTCAGGATACAGCCGCTCCGTACCCTTAGTGGATCACCCTGTATATGTAATAATACTATTGTATTTTAGAGAAGAAAATACTTTAATGATGTTTTGTTAGTAAAACTATTTTTATAAATACGAATGATATTTGACGTTTCAAGAATGCACAAAAATATGAAAGTCCACGATGCCTTAAAAATAGCTAATTTGTGATGGTTTCATTGTAATTTTCATAGGAAATGAAAGCATTAGTTGATTAATAACTATTTTTTATAACACATGCTAAGGGAAATACACAAAACATTCAATTTTGTACTTCAAATATATAGATATGTTATTTTTGATAGTTCATAGGTAAAACACGTTTTATTCTGTGTTTTAGGTCCCTTTTTGATCAATTTGTCAACACGTTATTAAGTTACTATTATATTATGTTACAAAGAATGCAAAAGGAGATTAAGAATATAGAATTATGGCAGTTAAAAATAGATTACTTGCACAAAGAGTGCAACTTTAAAATGCAATGAAGGTAAGTATATACCATAGAAATAAAAAAAACAGTTTAGTTTTACCAAACTAAAAACACTTTACTTAGATCGTATCTCTTTATATCACTACTCGTTAAGAAGGTTTGTACCTATCTTCGATTGACAGATCGTTATGGAATGAATAACAATGATTTTGAGATGTTTCTGAATTTGACTTGCTCATGTAACAATTTTTCTTAGATGTTAACAAACAATCTGAAATTATCCTTGGTTGTTTTAGAATTAACGTCTGTCTTAAGTTTTTCATATGTATACAGGGTGTACAGTATTGAAATAAAGTTATGTTTTTTGATTTTACATTTGGCGGACACCTTGTGTACTAGCAGTTTTCCATCCCTTTCAAACCCCTACGCTTGAGGGATGGGAGGTTTTAACAACTTCCAAGCCTTCTAAGGTCAACCAAAGAAAAAAGCTCCATTCTACGATTTTCGAAAACCTCCAGCCGATGTGTGGTCTAGGTAAGTATCTCCGCTCCCGGCCATCTGCTGCAGCTCTCCGAGCCTTCTAGATAACCATCTGCCTGGATCACGAGGTAAGTGAATGGGTGTATCCTTGCCGTCGCGCTGCCGAAGCAGATCTGACAGTTTATCAATGGAAGCATCACAACCGCGCTAAGTAGTTTCCATTTGTCTTTAGTGCCGATCCGAATTATTATTTTTTCGATTGCATTCCCGGCGTACGGGGGCAATCACTGACCGAGAGGGGCTTTAATTACTACGCCTTCCCATTGTTTGCTGGTCAGATCGGCAGTCGGATAAACTCCTGGTTTTGCCGGGGCGCTAATGGAATGAGTGGAAATAGTTGTCAGTATAGCTGGTTACCGAAGATGAGCTGGCTGTCGTGTTGTCCGATTGAAACGCAGATGTCAGTGTTAAAATCTAATGTCCAAAAAGGAAAATTGAATTGATTCGAGGGTATGAAGAAACATCTGTTTATGGACTGACACTTAACAAGTATCAAGGATGTTATATGCCTAATCCTTCACCTTGGTCACATTCGGTAGTCTTTAATGGCATTTGCTTTAACTTTTGTCGGATTCTTTTGATGTAAATAGCACCCAATAAGCGCTATACTCTTCCTGTGTCAACTGCCCCCAAAAGACTTCGATAAAGTTATAAGTAGGTATAGTCAGTACTGGTCAACTATACAAAAGATACAAGGACATTGTTAGGTTGAACAGTATAAAGTTCATGCATAAAAATATGATGATAGATACTTGTACATACAACAGTAGATTTAATCAATACTGCTGGTTGCTAAGATCTTCAAGCAAATAAAATTGCCTTCAAGTATATTACAGTGGAACAGCTAATGCGAAAATTTTAACTAAATGCTAATGTTGGTTACTACATTTGAATGAAACATATTTTAAGAGGACAGTGAGATAGGTCACCAAATGGTTATTATGTGCTTCTAGGTTTAATCAACTATTGTTGTAAACTTTATGTAAAGTATAACCATTTTAAACCAGTTCGTTCGTAAACTCAAATTAGAACAGAAGAAGAACAGGCAATCCACTTAACTGTCCTCCAAAGCCTTTGTTTATAAAAACTGCTCAAAAAGTGAAATTTTCGAAACCTAAATCAAATTCATGCTATGGTTAAGTGAGTATACTACAATCTAAAAACAATCACAAGAATATTAAGATAAAATTCGTGTTAAATACCTTGTAAATTTAGAGTGAAATCAAACCTAGAATGAAATATACTTTCATTTCTTATAATTTTACAGCACATTGCATGAAATACGCCGTGTTTTTTTTTAAGGAAGAATATGGGAGTCTCTGTATAGGTTAACAAGCTTACCTGCATGATCACACTCATTATGATTTCCTAGAAGTTTCCTTTGCAAGGTTAAGTCGCTACAACTCGACATAAATTTAGGTTTACCTGTAAACTCATCTGATGCGATTAAATTAAAATTACACGATAGAGAGAAAAACAACCGCACTTTAAAAGTTACTAGTATGCAATATCCGTAAGGTTGAATAAAATATTTGTTTGTGTGTTTCCAGGAGACCTTGAAGCCTTAATATCACAAAGTTTGTAATGCTTATGTAATAGAACCATCAATTTGACATTCGACTTTCAGTGGTCTGTTTCTAGCTCACTGAGTTGGTATTTAATGTATAAGATGACATTTGTTCAAGAAAATTTGGACACAAAGCTATTGGCCATGGAAATAATAAAATTTTTGTTCCTGAGAAGCGTCACCTATAAAATAATAATTTCTTTCTATGTCATGTTGTTCTTTGATTCCATACACGAATGGTATTCTACACCAATCAAGAGAAGTTAAATGCGATCTTGATCTACGGCGAATGACAAGAAAACAGTTTTTATAACATAAATGGTTTCCCAACAAGTTGACTTCTTCAGACAAGATTTTTGCAAAATTGGCCAAAAACTTAAGTGAAGGTGGATGCTTTGTCAAAAAGCGGCAATACCTGTTTTGAGTATCGCTTTCATGCTCATATTTTTATTCATCAGCTGGAGATGGAAGGTGACATTTCATATTCATTAATACAAAAAATTCGAAAAGCAAATAATTTGTGTCCTTAGAAAATTCATCTACATCGGGACTGGTTTTCTATTTCTGCGTAATATCATGTGGTTTGGCGAAATAGTGAATAAACACAGTTGTTATTATTGGTCCCAATATAATCCACATTGGAAATAAATTTCTAAACTGTTTTGGAAATTAATGTATGGTACTGGTATTAATGGACAAATTATAGGGCCAAAATTTTGTGTAGCTACACTAAGTAGAGAAATTCAGTTGGAATTGTAAGAGATAAATAAAGCCAGAGTGGTAATTAGTTACCCATTCTGGTAGATTGGTCACAAACTGAAGTAAAAACTTGAATGACCTACTAGGTCCTCGGATTTCACACCCTTAGATTGTTTCTTTAGCCTTGTCTAAAAGAAAGGATGTATATGACACCTCCAACTGAGGACTTAAAAAATAAAATTTGAACCGAAAATTTGCTTTTTTAATAAAAAGATGCTCAGTTCAGAAAATATTCTGTTCAATTCAGATATTTTTAGATAAAGTTGACGTTGCTTGATACTAAAATTTAAGTTAAATTCACTGTACACTCTATTATTTGAAAATCTCACCCGTCTAGATTATGACATGTTATATATTTCTTGAAATTTTTCCTATGTAACCTATGAATATCAATCTGTATCATCCGGTATAATAAACCAGCAGCTTAGATACAAGATACAAGATATCAGACTAGATGGCTTTTAAAAGAACAAAACAATATATTTGATGGAAAACAGTTATTCTTGAAAATACGGTGCCTCAGATGAATCCTGGGAAGTTCAGTCCAAACTTGAAGCCTGTGGAACACCGCAAGTATCGAAAGCAAGTATTAGAAGCAACTTGTGATTTAAAGTATCGATATAGTTACGTCCAAATCCTAAATGAGATTTTGTATAAATAAGTAATTGGTTCAAGGCTGTAACTGTAGTTACTGTAATGTAGTATTTGAATACATGCTTTTTTACATGAATAAACCATATATTGAAAAACGAATAACAGTCCTTAAATGGACATGATGGCGAATCCATAAACAAAATATCATTATTTGGGTAGCTCTAACGTTTTATTCTTTACAGTCTGCTATATACGACGAATCAACTATCTATTTACATACAATATAGATAATTAACCAAAAGGACATTGATTACTCAAATGTTTCAGATGATTTGAGTAAGTTAATTGAGGGGAAACTATATTATCTATTGTGACCCGAAAAATTGATACATGGAATGAAATTTCTAAGGAGATCAACCTTAAATAAGGTTGTGTAGTGTTATTAACAAAACAAGAATAGAAGAAAGAAAAGTTTTTGCAAGTAAGACATCAGTATGAAGGAATTAGAAGATTTAAGCCTAATTTTTGAGTAAATCTGGAAATATGTGTAATTAATCTAGACAAGCCGGATAAAAAGTTGTTTTCTAAAACATGTTAATTAAATTTATACAGATATACCAATATCTGTCGCTGTAATTTTTTTCAGCATCGTTCATCGGTATTACCGAAATGTGCACTTATTGTATCACTTTATAAAATGATCGATGGAAGGTGAATTTAGGTAATCGTGTGCTTACCTTGTTCTAGAGTTTTTGGGACGTGTGTTGCACCATTTTAAGCCGTAACATGATATTTAGATGGAGACTGGAGATTCCTTTTCCGTAAAAACGCTCGAGTCGTTACACATGGGCGTACCTTGAATCCTTTCAGGGGAAACAACGTTTTCTTGTCTAAAATGGAAAAAACACCATAACCTTCACTTCTGTGCGCTCACAAGGCAGCGATTCTGTCTCCCTGCGTCGGCCATAATTCATARAAATTAAGCTAATTAGTGCTGACCAATTTGAGTTGAAACAATAGCATTATTTCTGCCGTAAACGGAAAGTTTATGAAAAAAATCCCACAAGGAGCCGGCAATTAATAGCTACCGTCCAGTTATTGTAATTTTTGCCAAGGATATTTATGTTGCAACGCCGCTGATATAATAAAGATACGCGGCGTCGTGTTCCATGAGCAAATGCCTCGGCGCTATCTTAACGGAACATCAATCTAACTATTAAAAAGGGAAAACGGCGCACGATTTTCCTTTGTCGCGGTTCGAAGTATTTTCCTAATCTGGCGATATCGGAGTGTATTTTCCGACCGGAATGGATCTGATATTTTTACGAAAGAATGTCGACATGAAAGTGGCTTTTTTTCGGGGAGCAGTCAAATAATAAATATGTCACGGGGAAATGGGCGGGATGCAAATTTCCGGTTTATGGATTGGACGGCAGCATGCGAAAAACTGTTTCCGTTCACTAAAAAATGTTTACGTTTGATAAGGGCATTGTTGGCGGGGTGAAAAAATCACAGATATGGGTCGGGGTTCATTGTTTATTCCAATGTGACACAACGGTATTTGAAATTAATGTGAAATATTTGACGTGTCTGGTAAGAAGTGGTTTTACCAACGCAAGCATTCGTCATTTTCATTTGAACAGTCAAATCTTGATATCACTGCCTAAAAATTACTACGAGACGAATCTCAAAATGTCCACTTCCCTGCGTGTAGCTTAGAAATCGATTAACCTAGCAGGACATTTTCATACGACATCTCCCACCTATCCATCATCCAAGAAAATAAGCATTTACGATCTACGTACCTAAATATACATCGTAATGGCAAGACGCTCATTATGGTATATGAAATTTCATATAATATTTTTATTAGTTTAAGTAGTGACAGGAAGTCGGCCGTTCCTGTGATATTCCTCAACTAATCTTCATCATTTCAAAAACAATTCAGTCTAGTTACCACTGCCTCATGGCATTTGTTCGAGTAAGCCTTGTAATCATAAATATTGACAGATGTCATCGAAAAACTCTTGTGGCATGACGTATAAAATCGAAATCCGAAAAAGTATCTATAATTTAGTTGGCCAGTTGCCGAAAACGGATTTTGAAAACATATTTCAAGGACGAAATATATCCCGAACAATTAAGGAATGTGAGGAAGGAATACCTTGTGTAAACCTGCCAAAAAGCGGGAGGCCTCGGCTTTTGTCTGATATCAGAGCACATAGATTGAGAGAAAGTGCAAAAGAAAAAGTTGGTSCATCTACACGAAGACTAGGAAGGCGCGAGGGGGTTTTACACATGACTGTACATCGGGAAATTAAGAGAAGTGGAACGTTATTCAGAAAAAGAACAAAATGCCCAAAATAATACACCTGTGCAGTTGCATCGAATTCCACGGTGCTGTCGAGCATTAAGGCGTCAATTAATCAATGACAGAATCATTATTTTGGACGATGAAAAATATTTTACGTTATCAAACTCCGAGAAAAAGTGGAATGATCGACTCTATACCGAAGATTTCGAGGCCGCTTCGGATAAATTCTATAAAGCAGTCACCACATAAATTTTGGTCTTTAGTTAATGCCAAAAAAAGAATGGGAGGTATTCCAGGAAATATGGCATACCGAAATGTTCCTATATCAACATCGGAAGATATTGTGAATGCATTTGGTAATGTTTTTGCTAGTGTTTTCAGTAATAAGGTTAACCACGTTTGTGATGGAAGCTGTGGCAACAGAGTCTGCGATTTTTGTGATAGTACGTGCTGCCCGTATGTGCGTAGCTATGAAGATGATGCCAACGAAGTCCATTAATCTACTCTTAGTGACAATTATCTTACTTTACACATGTTTAATATAGATGAGAATGACATTTTGAAAGCTGTTAAAAACATTAAATGTAATTTTGTTCCGACCTTCTTTGTGGCTGATTGTATTAAGTGTTTTCCCGATGTATGGAAAACGTCACGAATATTTCTAGTTTTTAAAAACGATGATAAAGCGGATGTTTGCAATTATAGACCTATTGCTCTTATGACCAATTTTGCCAAGTTATTTGAGTTGGTGTTGTCTCAAGTTATTTATCCACATATTGAGTCCTATATATCACCCGAACAGAACGGATTTGTTACGGGAAAATCAACAACTTCTAATCTTTGCGAGTTTACACATATGGTATCTAAATCTCTTGATGAACGTTTACAGGTCAACGTCGTGTATACTGATTTGAAAAATGCTTTTGATCGTATTAATCACTGCTTTCTATTGAATAAACTGCGAAATTTTGGTTTCTGCGATGGGCTTGTCTTTGTTGTTAAATCTCTTTTGATGGATAGGCGGCAATTTGTTGAGCATGGTGGTTTTAGATCTAACACTTTTCATGCGACTAGTGGAGTGGTTCAGGGTTCGATCCTAGGCCCACAATTATTCGTAATAATTTTCAACAATGTAGTGAAATCGCTTAAATGTAATGTTTATATGTACGCCGATGACTTAAAAATACTGAAGGCTATAGGTTCTTATTCGGACTGCTTGCTTCTTCAGCAGGATATTGACAATTTAAATAGATGGCGTTTCATGAACAAACTTGAATTAAATATTAATAAGGGCAAAATAGTGACCTTCAGCAGAAAAAATGTACGCATTAATTTTTTCTACAACATCTCAGGGAATGTACTTGCCAGTTGTGATGAAATTAGAGACTTAGGTGTTATCGTTGACTGTAAGTGGTCTTTTGTTCGGCAAATTGAAAATGTTGCGGCTGCTGTACTTAAGACTCTGGAGTTTATTATGCGTAATACTTCTGAATTCAATAACGTTCTTGCTATAAAGTTATTGTTTTATGCCTTAGTTAGATCTAAGCTCGAATAATGCAGTGTAATTTGGAGTCCTTACCAGCAGCAATATATTGATCTGTTGGAGAATATTTTAAGAAAGTTTTCCAAGTATCTCTACTTTAAAATGTTTGATGTTTATTTACCCTACAAGACATTGTGATCAGAGCGCGCTATTAAATGTTGTTAATGAAGTCTCTCTTGAGAGTAGACGCAAATTGACATATATTGTTTTCTTGCAGAAACTTATTTGTGGTAAAGTAATTAGCAGTACTCTTCTGAATGAAATAAGCATAAATGTGCCCAGAGTTAATAGCAGATCGCCTGCTTTCTTTTATTACAGTGTACCGCCCACTCAACATCATTTCAATTGCGCCATGATAATGGCATTTAAGTTATGTAATTATGTTATGTCCAACAGTAACTTTGATATTTTGTATAACAACTTTTTAACGAGTTCAGTGAAACGAAAGTTGCTAGAATTGTTTGCTTAGTTTATAAGATTTATTGGTGTACACTCACGCATGTATAATATGATTGTATTTTTCTTCTGATTTTGTAAATTTGTATTTTTTGTGTCTGTCGGGCATTAATAAATATTATTGTTATTATTATTATGTAAAATTTAAAAGAAAAAAAGACAATATTCTGGTATGGTGCGCCATTTCTTCGGCAGGTGCTTCGCAGCCATATGTATGACATGTTAGAGGAGAAGCCGTCACTTCAGGTCTTTATATACATAGATGTTTGCCTAAATTGTTAAGATTTATACACGATCATCACAGCATATGCATAAACATGCAAAACTGTTTATTTAGTTTTAGTGGGTGAATGATTATGAATCTGTATATTTGACTCTTCGAGTACATCATGTTCAACATTATGTCAAAAATATCTTCATCAACAACCTTTACGTTGATTTCACCTTCTAGTGTGTGGTCTCAAAGTCATGTTGGCAGCAAGCAAATCAAGTTCTTCTCAAACCACTAACGAAAAAGAAGCACAGGTAACCATTTTACTTACTAGCTTGTTATTTAGCTTCCGAAAAGAACAATTTGGGAAAAAATATGTGAAACACAACCAATTCTTGCGAACATTCATTGATTGATTGATTAATAAACCAGCGTACGGTCAGCATTTCTGCCACTCCTGGATATATGGGCCGGCCGTCTACGCTGGGTTGGAGGGGTACATGCTGATTGCTAGTAGTGCGACTGCCTAGCGCATGTTAAGGGAATATAAGGACTGAATGGGAAGGTTATATAGGTAAGATTCATTTTCTTTGAATGTTCTCTTGGTGCTGTTGACATCATTGGTCCATTTCAGAGTCACTTGGTTAATTTCTTGTACCTTGTGATTTCTGTTCTAGCCATTATTTTTCATTTTTGCCTGGTTTCTGAATTATCCTCTCTATAGTTGTTTTTCGTATAAAGCACGGTCTGTCTTCATCTTTTTTGTTGGTCTCCGTTTAGCTCCCAAGTCTTCCGTGCGGTTTGCCTCTTTTCTTTAGATGTGTCCCTAGTATTTGATGTGTTTAATGTCGGTTTGGCTCGACTGCATTGTTCTTGTTGTTGGACGTCGTTTAAGAGTGCTGAGATAATGTCGGCATTTTCCATTGAGGTTTACGTTGTTAGTAGTTCTTAAACAGTTTTTTCCCAGCTACTTCTGAGCTTCGAGGGTAGTTTCCGTCTTCCAGGATTTTATGTACCACTATTGTGTAATTTCTTGTATACACTTAACTATATACATGGAACATCACTATAGCGACCGTAACAATGATAATAGTAGCGCAAACATAAGTACATAACACTAGGACACAATGTGAATTAAACTCTTACAATTTTATGTAGTTGTTCGATTTCTGTATCTTGTTTAGGTTTCTCTTTCATGATGATATTGACGTTTCCTTGTGCGACTTAATCTGTTTGTCCGATCGCTTGCTGGAGCTCTAGATGGGGTGATGATCTAAAGGATTATTCTTGAATGTGTGCATTTTTTATATATTATAGATTACAGACTATTTACGGCCTTGGGCTCATTTCCATGGCTTCTTAGTCTCTGGACAAAACCATCGCACTATCGCAGTGGTTCCTTTTACTCCTTCTTTCAGGTATTGCCTCTAAGATTTGTTCTCTCCAACTAAAGTCTTTTTGTTTCAAGTCGTTTATGAGCGCTGGGATTCTTCTGAGTTGTATTTTGATCGTAGACCTTGTACAGTTTCTTCCAAGTTACTGCCTAACTTCCACATGTTTTGTCTGGTGTGATTTTTCTTGCCTGGTTTATGTGTTATTGCTGGACAATGTTCCCCCATATATCTGTTTCATGAGCCGATGTGCTGCGTAGACTGTTTCTGTACCACAATTTTATAACTTCTTATATACACTTGGCTAGATACAAGGAACTACTTCACTGTAAGGACGACAACAATAACGACAATTCTTGTGAACATTCATGAGGATAAATTCGTTTGGTGCCGTTGTTAATCTACAATATGATCTAAGTAGGGATTCACTAGTATAATTTGGCCCGCGGTATGTTATTTGCCAACGACGTGTGTTCCACATATTAAGCGTTTGATAAGATCATAATTAATGAACGTCGTTGATTGTAACGAGCGAAGATGGTATATTTTTCGAGGTGGGCACCTCGTCACGCTGTGGCAGGTGCATCGGACACCGGGCTGTTTTTTACGGTCGTTTGATACGCCGTTTAATGGTGGACATCGCCGGGGAGAATCGAGAAAAAAGGGTTGAACTTTGGCTGCCACGTGGAGGTGGCCCGTTCTTTTATCGGAGATGAACTCAGTAGTGTTACGCAACTGATGACATTTACGTGTTTAAGGCAAATTTTACAGGTTCTTGGGAAATCTACGGACTTGTTGTTTTGTTTACTAGTTAACGTGGCGTGGCTAAACGGCTGCGAAGTAATGATAACATCAAATTTTCTGCTTTTCTGTCACATTTCGCTGTTTGCCGTCGCATTAAGACAATTCTTCTTAATTTGCATCGCGGACAAGTGACCAAGTAAGTCAAGATTTGAAAAGATGATGTTGTTGCGACACAAATCCGCGTATGCCCCAAAAAAAACCAGACGGACCTCGAAGACTCTTCCTATATTGCCTATTTTTTTTACGACGGCTAAATGTCACCCGCTAGGTTCTCAACAGGTAAACAAATGAGCGAAGTCGATACGGGAGTGTTCAAGGTCTGATCAAGGCAGGCAGGAATGTTATTAGACGTTTTCGTTAACGGTTTAAAAATTACGAAATAGTCTTAATGAGATTAACGTCGACGTGTGCGTGGGACGCGGCGAGCAATGTAGATCTGGGTCGTTGCTTGTTAAATGTGTAAAGGGCGACTTCCTGGATTCAGATCGGGATTTAGCTTGGAGACGTGAATCGCCGAAAATTAAATCATCAGACCATAAACTTCACACGTATTGACAAGAATTCTGAAGGATATGAAGAGCGGCATTTTTATTTGTGTGTTCGCGGAGGGCTACAGAAAAATTTTCCAAATTTGATTTAGAAACGATTGGTACACTTTGTTTTTCAACATTTCCTCAACTGTGTCATTCCGTAAAAAAATAAATAACTTCTTGGAGGATCTGCAAGAGCTTACATCAGCTCCTCAGCTGATTCAAATCTTTATCCTCTATTTCTTATTCGTATTTTTTCGTACTCTCTGATGGTGCCTCTAACTCTACAAGCTTTGCGAATCTTGCGACAGCAAAAACAATTCCTTTTGTTTGTAGGAATTCAGATTTTTTTACGGCCAGTTTGATGTTCTGTATGGTTTCACCTTCGTACCTAATTGTAGTTGTAGGAAAAGATCTAGGGAGCTCATTATAAGAGCTATTTGTGAAGTGAATAATGGTTTATGTTTAAGGGGTTGTTGCTATTATAACGTAGTAACTTTGTTGGGCTCCTTCCACTCTTTCTTCTGCTGCTTCTGACGAGACCGAGACTGAACATACGAGACTTCGAGAGTCTCGTTTTTTTTTACACAAATATATGTATAAAAAGGTGGGATTAAATTGTTTACACTAGTGACGATGATTTCAAACCTGATACTTTTAAATGTAAATAACACGATTATCATATTCTTAACCATTATTTTAGTTCACTAAAGTAGCACAATATAATTTAATTATTTACCTAATTCTATTACTTACATAATTTTAGTAGTGTTTTAATTCAAGTAGTAATAAAATAATAAGCGGTAAAGCTATGCAGATTATATAGTGAGTTTTCATCTGAGAGATTTTACATGTTTACAGGAACAGCAAACTACTAGTCAGGCACTACCTGCACGTCTACGCAATATCCTCAAAAACAACGAAAATATTAACCTTATAACTACATACTGTGCCCAAATTTACGCAACACTAAAAGCCTTTGCAAGGATAAGAATCAACAAACGTAATAATTTGCAGGAAAGGCGATGCTTTCGGTTTAAAAATCTTTCATTTATGTTTGAATAAAAATGTTACTTGAATAAAAATGATAAAAATAATTATATGTTGTTTCGAAATGTAAGCAACGCTTTTATCAAACTAACAAATTAATTCATTAAACATTTTTATTCGGTTTAGTTTGCAGAACGAACAAAAAATTGTTTGATGTGAATTCAAGAAGCATTAAATGAATGTTTAAAATAGTTTTTGAAATGTTACATGAAAAGATTTGTTAATAAATGCTATATCGGCGTTCCATAGCGCACAGTGGCGTGGCAGATAGCATCAATGGATCCTAGTGTACTGTAATTTGTAATTAGTAGTAGATGATTTTAGTATTAACCCCTATAGCTTTATTAAAAAAAATACCTTTACCTAACCTATACGTTTGTAAATCGTATTAAAAGTTATATGCGAAGACGTGATAAAATAATCATGTTTGTGTAGGTAGATACCTATATCAGAATAGTGATAAACGACATTTTTTTAAACATATTTTTCTAAGATTCTTATAAAACATTGGTTTCTATATTCGGCGACCTAAGAAAGTATTTTACAAGAAATACACCAGACAAGACAAATGTAAAATGTAAGAATTAATATCAGTTTCTTCTAAATAATTATAATTGTATGATGGAAGTAGGTAATTTTGATTTCAGCTACAGCGCACTTGGTTTTAATTGCACAAAAAGCATTATTAGATTCAATCTAATATTTTAGCCTGACAAATAATTAATAAAATACAATAATACAGTTAAATCAACTACTATAATTACTACGAAATCAACAAACCATCTTGCGTGGGTATATAAATACTCTGAAGGCTATAGCGCAATACATTAATTTGTATGCATTTTGTTGTCAATTATAACCAAGTGTGATGGAGCGAATAGTAAAATTTAGTTACTTGCATGATCAACTTGATTCCATTATTTATAAAAAAAATCTGAAATTAGTTAATATATACAAAAGTATATACTTTTTAAATCACTGTATATAAAAATATTATAAGAATCTGACAAATAATGGTCATTTTGACATATTTATGCCAACACCAATATATTTATCGCATATAGTATTAATATGGCGTACAAATGTATTTGGTGTGCTGCACTGTTATTTTAAAAGAAAAAGAGGACAAATACCGAAATACCAAGCTTAATCACCCGTAACCACCACCGTGTAGCTGTAGAAGATATATCTCAAGATATTTACGATGCACTTTAGTTGTAAACATATCTAATATCGCTTTTGATGACATTCTTGTAAAAGGAACATATCGGGATTTCAAAAATATTAGGATTACCACCACTTATCAGAAAACCCGAGACTCTCGTCACGAGACCGAGACTAAGTAGGCCGAGACCGAGACCGAAACTTTTTCTTCTTCTGATGAATCAATAATAATTCTTTTTGTGCGTTCCACGATCGACACTAATTTTTACTTGCAATTTGGCCCAAAGCTACTTCGCACGTTTTTAATACATCATCTTCCTCAGATCGAAATAGCTTTTGGCTACTCCCCATATCTGTTAAATAGGGTTGAAATGTCAGTGATTTGGGGGAAGCCTAAATATTTCATGCCCATATTGTTGAGATAAATCATCAACGGAGTACAAACATTTTTCGGTTTGGCCACTTTCTTTGGCCGTTGTTGTAAATCAGATTTTAAATGGATATCTGCAGGTATCTGGTGTTCATTACGCCATCTAATTATGTCGTTTTTTCGACATGAACCAGTTGGGTGGGGATTTTTTCTTCAGCTATGATTGGAGGCATTGTCCAATACGATAATAGATGACTCTTCAAGTTTTTTTAAGACAGACTCAAACCAATTCTTCTAGAAAACTGCGTTCATCTTTTCATGATAGTCGTCTGACTTCTTCCCACTTGCGAAACATTGTTCTGCTTCCCGTATAATAGGCATTTTACCCCCTGCATGAACGATAATGTAACGTTTTCCTATTCAACATTTCGATGATTGTTGGTTACAATGCACACTGCTGTCTTGCCAAGATCCCTTTTCTCGGTCTTTACTAAATATCCAAGTCTCATCCAAAAAGACAACAGCTTTGTAGTAGTAGTAGTAGTAGTAGTAGTAGTAGTAGTAGTAGTAGTAGTAGTAGTAGTAGTAGTAGTAGTAGTAGTAGTAGTAGTAGTAGTAGTAGTAGTAGTAGTAGTAGTAGTAGTAGTAGTAGTAGTAGTAGTAGTAGTAGTAGTAGTAGTAGTAGTAGTAGTAGTAGTAGTAGTAGTAGTAGTAGTAGTAGTAGTAGTATGCATTTATTTAGCAAAAACCTGCTAATACAGTAAACAGACTAATAGTAATTGTACATTATCTATACAGTAAGTACATTTTTTGTCAAATACATTTGTTCAACACTTGAAGAAAAGGAACGTACAGTTAATTTTTCTTTTATATATCCCGGAAGACTATTGTACAATCGTAAACCATCACTAAATAATTGTTTCTGCTCATGCGTGTTCCTTGAAAATTCTATGTTGTAATGCAGCTTATTTCGAACGTTATGAGAGTGTACATCACCTCTAGTGTTTAATTGTCTTTGTAAGTAGTCGGGCAACATACCCTTACTTAATTTAAAAATTATTATAACATTCGCAGTCTCTATTCGCGGTCTCTATTTGCTGTTGAATGTTTAACCACTTAAGGCTTTGCAACATATAATCCACCGGAGTATATCTACTTACACACAGTATCACCCTTGCAGCCCTATTTTGTAATATTTGCAGCCGCTTTATATCTTCTTTTTTTGCATGCAATTAGTAAGGACATGCAGTACACAAAGTGAGGATAAACCATAGTTTTATACACTAAATTTCTACTGTACAGTGACAAATTTGCAGAAACGCGAGACAAGAATCCTATTTTCTTCCCAATTTTTTTACATATTTCGTCAACAAAACATCCGAAAGATAACTGGGGATCTAACATCACTCCAAGATATTTAAGCTGTCCTACAAATTCTAATTTTACGTTACTAATATAAATACCATATTGCTGTTGATAATATTTTTTACAGTTATGTTTAAATCCCAAGACCATACACTTGGATTTAGAATAATTTAGTTTCAGCCGATTTGCACACAACCACTTATGCAGTGTAAATAGTTCCATGTTTAGAATGTCTGTTAACTCACGGTGATTCCGACCTGACATAAAAACCAATGTATCGTCAGCAAACAAATTAATTGATGCATTGTGCAATACATATATATATATATATATATATATATATATATATATATATATATATATATATATATATTGAACAACATTGGTCCGAGAACACTTCCTTGTGGCACCCCCAAATTGTTTTCAATTAAACTCGACACTTGACCATTTACCTTACTTTCTGGGCACGATCTGTTAAATAACTATTGAACCACTGGTACACATTTTCCACTATTCCGTATATACGTAGCTTTTGTAAAAGTCTGCGACGATCAATTGGGGACTGACTTTTTAAATTTTTTATATAGTTGATCCGATTGTTGAAATTCTGCTACCAAGAATAATAATACCAAAAATTTACAATATTTCGACATTCTTTATTTTTCCCGAAACCAAATGGTTTAGCAGTTTTTTCTAAATAGTCAACAAACAGTGTGTCGATGTTTTATAAAGCTTTGTTTTTCTAGTACTTGTAGTTTTCGAGATATCAGAAGAAATGTGAAATGCACATGAAGGCTAAATGCGAGCTCCAAAGGCTTTGAATATGTGAAAAATGGTTTGGATAGAGGTATGAGTTGAAGAGTATTAGCGAAAAGTGTATAGTACTGAAAGATAAATGGGACTGGATACTAATTCCTTTGAAGTTTTTAAGCAGAAACTTTATAATGAAAAGCCCCAAACAATTCTTCAAGTTAAACCATAATTTATTGTTTTTTGTTTTATTATTTTAGAATACATGTTTTAAAACATCATCAACCTATCTAACCTAAATGTGTCTGTTAACATATCGATATAATTTCTTCGATGAACTGTTTTCTTTATGATTATAATTTCCAAGTGTTTTTCTTCAATTTTCAGCGTTGCCACTTTCAAAAACTGCCCATCCGAGATGAAATTCCCCCGTCCCCATGGTCTTGCCCCCTGTCCACCTTTGCAGAACTAATGGCATCAATTTTCCATCCCTCACCGTGACGACATAATCTGGGCGGTCTGTTGCGTGCGCCTTCGCGGTCCGTGTCCACGGAGCCGGGAGCGAGCACCGGATCGTGACGGCGCCGCCCACGTTCCGCCGGGGCGCTGGGGCACATCCCCGCGGTGGTATCGTGTGACCAGGGGTCGACCGGCGACGCCGATCGAATTCGGCCCCCGCCGGGCTGAAAACCCGCTGGGGTGTCACAGGGATCGGATGCGGGGCCAATTTTGTTTGTCGGCGAAGTAAAGCTTCGTACTTCGTTTCTTGAAAATGGCTTTTCTCGATTTTGCTTCTGCAAATATGTCTATAATTTCGTCAATAATTAATGGCTTGTTGATGATTTTACTTTTGGACAGTTGCATATTAAGCAAATTGCTAAGCTTCTCTAAGAAGATAAGGTTTACCCGTATGTCTGAAAATTATACCCATAAAATAATTATGAGTATCAAAACTAAGGTAGAGGGACTCGATGAAATGCTCGTTAAGTTCGTTCAGTTATGTTGCCCTCTACTGATACCAGTGCTTACACAAATAGTTAATGTATGGCTAGAGAATTCTGTAAAAACCTATTCCAAAGAAGGAAAATTGCAGAGTTCAGACCTATCATAATCCTAACCGCATTACAAAAAAAATATTGAGCAAATCATGCAGGCTTTACACTTACGTTCTTATGATATTCTTCCAAACACTCAGTCTGGCTTCAGTTGTGTATCTGCTCTTGTTAACATTATGGGTGATATTATTACTGCACTAGATAAAAAAGTGAGCGACCTTATTTTGTAAATAATATTTAATACGTGCTTACTGTAGTCGTCGATACCAAAAAAGTGTATTTTAATGATAATGTTATCGACAAGTTGCACGGTGAACAGAGGAGTTCCTCAAGGTTCTATTCTCGGCTCTATATTGTTCACGATCTGCGCTTGTCTACTACCTAGGGCTGCTGAATACTGTGACGTCTACCTATATGCGGATGATACCCAGGCTTCTTCGAGAAGGAAGCTTTAGTCCTCTTAGATCGTCCGTAATAGTTTTTGGTGGTGTAAATAAGCAACAGTGCGACTTCATCTGGACTGTAAAATACTGGGAGACTCCTGTAAGGCTAAAGGTTTGGGAAATGTGACATTCTGTTCTCCGAACATGTCACCTGGTTCTTGAAAAAACCTTATACCAAGCTAAAGCTTCGGTTTAATTACAAGTACATACTTAGTGAAAAATTAAAGATCATGTTGTGCGAAATCTTAATGTTATCTCAGTTTAATTACTGTGATTTTGTCCACGGTCCTTGCCTAACCATAGTACGGCGTCATATTATTATGAATAACCTACCTATGCAGAAAATATATGAACAAAGCAGCGTGCAGGGATTGACCACGTTTTTTTCGTTCTCTTTTCTTCGCTCCGTTTTTTACAAAGCCTGAGGAACGCACATTTGATGTTACTGAGATATAGCTTAGGTCTCTTCCATCTAAATTAATTTGTTAAGGTGCAAGTAGAAGAGCAGTCTTAGATTGAACTTGGACCTATATAAACACGATACCTTTTGTACCATTCTTAAGCTTATTTTTAGGCTTTATTACTAAATTCATATTTGGTCAGAGATGGAATATTTTCAAGGCTTGCAGGAGCTTTGTCTGGACTGGTATCTCTTGGAGTAGAAGCTTGAGTTTAAGTTGCAGGTAACAAAGAATTCGTAATTTCGGTGGTATATGTAAAATAGCTGTTTTTTGTCATCTTTTAGCTTTTCGCTCGCTACTCCCTGGTCCCGGTTTTTGGGGAGTGTCTTCAGGGGGCTGTAACTCCTTAGTTATATATAGCATTTTTGGACGCCATATTGCTATCGAAATCTGAAATCAACTGAACTCCGTCGGACCAGTTCTGAAACCTCGTTGATAGAGCCGCAATTAAAACTCGCACTCATTATTCCATCGGCTGAATGAATACATTAGCGTCCTCGATGCTCCTGTGGAGTTTTTTCCCGTGCGTTCGTGCCGTTTGGACGTAAACGCTGCAACCGGCAGCGCCTCCTGTATCTCCTTGTATCTGCCAGCGCGTTTTTTTCCTAGGCAGCAGGCCGTGCACGCAATAAAGGTGCAATTAGCGAAGTGGTGTGTCCTCCACGGTTATTTAGATCCCCGATAACTGAAAATAATAGAGTTATTCTAGTGAAACACACGATATTCGCTGGCGATGCTCTCTTCCTCCTCTTAATTGGATTGGCTGTGCGCGTTGTGGATCTAATTGAGTGACGTCGGCGGCAGAAAAAACGGAGAGAGTGAGGTCAGAGTTTGATGGTCTTCGCGTTACTTTTCTAAACAGTAAGAACGTTTGATGGGTGGGAAAATTTATGGTCTTTTTCAAGCTTAAAATCTGTTCGATTACCATGCAACCAATAAGCCTCACCGACTGTACATTACTTACAACATAAAAAAGATGATAGCTCTAAAAAATAAAGCGCATAAAAGATTTATTAAACAAAAAACTGCAACATCCAGAAAATATTATGTAGACTTAAGAAATTATGTAACATTATCAATTAAACGGGAGAAACATGCTTACATAAAGCGTACATATGAGTACAATGAGTAAAAATAACAATAAGAAGTTGTGGCTACATTTTAGCCAACTTGGTGTCCCCACAATAGTAAAGTCAAATGGAAATTTGCCCGAGGATCTGCTAAACCCTAAGGCAATAAATGATTTTTTCTTGAAGGTTGCTGGACAAACCGAGGTTGACCTTGATACCCTACATTTTTACAGGCATAATAAATTAAATAATAGTCCTTTCATACTTAGGAAAATCGAGGACGCAGATATATATATAGTAGTTTAAGATTGATCAAGTCTAATGCCTATCGTGTTGACGGAATCAATATTAAAATGATAGATCTAGTAATACCATATTGTTAAAATGTTCTCAAACACATATTTAACGTTTCCCTTGAGATTGGTATGTTTCCTCAAAACCTGCTAACGTTATACCCCTGCCAAAGGTGTCTTCCCCTTCGTCTTATAATGATTTGCGGCCTATTAGTATTTTGCCTGCATTTTCTAAATTGTTAGAACGTATGGTGTGTGATCAGGTTAATGAATTTTTGAATATAAATTCTATTTTACCGCCTGTGCAGTCCGGGTTTCGTTCGGGGCATAGCACCCACAACTGCTCTGCTTAGAGTGACCAAAGAAATTGCCTCAACTATGGATCAATCCAACAGTACTTTCCTTATACTGTTGGATCAAAGTAAAGCCTTTGACCTCGTACATATTGAATTGTTGATTGCTAAATTGAGTTACATAGGTTTTGACCAGCTCGCACAGAGATGATTTTCAAGCTATCTCTACGGCAGGATGCAAGTAATAATACTAAGCGATTTTTTACACTCAGATCTAGAAGAAACTAGAAGTGGCGTCCCTCAGGGTAGTATCTTGGGGCCTGTATTATTCTTACTGTATACTTTTGATTTCCCTGCAGCTTTGTTTAGTTCACAGATTCAGCTTTATGCTGATGACGCTCAGCTGTATCTTCCTTGTATCGCAGGAGATGTTGATAATGCAATAGCTGCTATTAATCATTATTTAAATTTGTTTTCCAAGTGGTGCAGACACCATGGTCTAAAGCTTAATCCTAAAAAATCTATTGCTATGTGCATTGGTAATCAGCATTGCAGTGACCTTGTGTGTTCAAATTATAGTGTTACTATTGATGGAACTGTGCTTGATTGGGTAGACTCTGCTAAAAATTTGGGTGTCGTCTTTGATAGAAGCTTGTGTTTTAACAAACATTGCCAAGAAGTGTACGAAATACGTCTTTTTAAATTAAAAACCATGTACGGCTTAAGGGAAATATTGGATGATAATGTAAAGTTAAAATTAGTAAAGGCATTAATTTATCCTCATGTAGATTATTGTTCTGAAGTTTACTATCATTTTATGCCCAAGTACAATCAATTAAAAATTCAACATTTCCAGAATGCTTGTATAAGATACGTGTACAAGGTTCCATTCAGAGAGCACATCACTCCATATTTAATTCGTTTAAATGAACCAAAAATGAATCTCAGAATGGAATACTTATATAGCATACTATTGCATAAGATTTATACTAATAGGGTACCTTCTTATCTAACAGATATTCTTGTGAGACGCTCTCAAATTCATGATGTCAATGTTAGATATAATTCTTTTACCGTGCCTCAATATCGCACATCAAAATTTGAGGGTAGTTATGGTTACATAGCTCCTACATTATTAAATGAAATTCTTGATATCGTAGAGATGCCACTGGCGGCGTTCAATCGTCGTCTTAGGCATAGTTTTTTTCAGTAACTTGCAATTGGATTGATTTGTACGTTAGTTTTTTATATAACGCGTTTCATGTATATTTGTTTGTAATGAGGGGTGGTAGAATGACTGACGTCGAATCTCCCACCTTTGTGTACATTATTCTGCACAATAAATAACTTTATTATTATTATTATAAATGAAATAAGAACCAAGGAGAAATTACACCGACAACACAACTTAAATAAAGAGTATTTCGATTTTGAGTTACAGCCCTCCAAAGTTTGACAGAAGTTAACCTTATTTTGCAGTTATTATGCCACAAAGAAATAGAATCTGTTTTAATTCTTAATCCATCCCAATCGTCTCGGTTATAAAAAAAAATTCTCCACTAGCTTCGTTCGCAGCTGTACGTCCAACCGGAAACGATGTTTTCGGCGTCAAAGTGACACACGCTTCCGGTATAATACGTCGACCGAATGCTAATACGATTCGCTTATCTAAGTTTTCCATTTTCCCACCGGAATACAAACAACCAAAAATGGCTGGGGCGGCAACGATAACTGCGACACCGGTGTAAATCGCGGAGTATGGCGGGTACACGCCAGCATATTAATTATCATAATTAAGAAGTGTCAATTAATATAATAAATTACGGCGTGTTGATCGAAGTTTTTCCTGCGTCGCTGCGCCCGATTGGACCGCTGGACATGTACGAAGGGGAAAAAACGTGTGTTACGATTTTAATAACAAATCAGCGCGCTTGTCCGTTACAGGAATTTGAGTTATGCCTTTGAAATTTATTGCTTCAGTGCTAGACTGGAAAATGTAATAGCCATCGACTTGATATGAAACCAATAATGCGATTTACTGCCATGATGTCATCAGGAATTTTACTGATTGCTTTTTATTTAGATTTTTAGTCATATCTTCGTATTACCAGAAATGCTAAATGAATGGATGAAGAAACAGCAGATACAGTAGCTTCAGAAGCAAAATGTGTAGGCTCATATTATTGGGTCCATATTTCATACATGAAAATGTAACAACATATATCTACCTAAAAATTCTATTGGATCTTTCGAGTTTTTCAAAGCCCATTAATGAATATACGTATTGTCGGACATCCATAACTGTTGAATAACAATTTCATCAAGAGAAACAGTGTAACTTTGCCTTGTAATGTTCTTAGACAAGCTTAAAGTCTGGCTGGCTTTTGGATTATACAATGGCTGAAATACTTGTGGCAAGCAAACTGTAGTGTACCATTCGGAATCAACCGTACTACGATCCTATAAAGCTAGAGTTGACACACGCCCAGTAATTCCAAAAATGTAGCAACCATCTTCTTGTTTCGACTTTTTTGACGAACCACTTTTGTGGAAGCCTTCTCATTCTCACCCAAACTGCTGCCGATTGTTGTTTCTTTTCGGGATCAGCAGTAGATCCAGCTTTCGTCACCTGTAATGATGTTGTACACTAAATGGGGCGCACAATTGTTGAAGCGATCCAGGGTAGATCTGCACCAATTTGCACGGGCCTCTTTTTGAGCTGCAGTCAAATTACGTGGTATCCAACGAGCACAAAGTTTCCTTACTTTTAAATGTTCGTGCAGAATTGTATTGATTGCGTTCACACCAATCCCCAGAGCTGCCTGAATTATTCGCACCGTAACATGCCGATCTTCTTCAACCATGCGTCGAACCAGATCGACTTTTTCTTCAGTAACAGCAGTTTTTGGGTTAAGAGTTTTATTGTAGTTAACGAACACTACTTTATAGCTAGCAGGTGCTCATTTCGTTTAAATCCACGCTTGAAATTGTAAAATAAGATATTATTATTATTATTGTTATTAACATAATGATAAATTATAGAGGCAAGGCCTATACTATAAAATAAACTAAAATAACGTGCGAATAGTCGCAAAAGTAATGTAAAAAAACAAGTAGTAAATATACATAATCAGAAACAACCAAACAAAATTAACAAATTCGTTAAGAGATGCGACACACACCGATTAGGAAGACTCGCACAAAACAGCAAGCCGCAGACACGCACACAAACATTACTCCGAAGCTCTGAACCGATCCAAGCGGTGTTTGAAAGAAGCAGTGGTCGGGGCACAGACCACATTTTCAGGAAGAGAGTTCCAGAGTTCGAAACAGCGGTTTGAGATAAAATGCAACCGGTGAGAAGTTTTAAAGTTTTCCTTCTTTAATTTAAACTGGTGACCACGTGGACGGGCATCAGTGCTGAGAGCGACGATACTGTGAGCTGAAGGATTGTGGAATAACCCGTGAGTTATTCTAAATAATTGGATTAGTTCGGCTCTCTCTCGTCTCACGGAGAGAAGATCGATGTTCATTTTCTTAAGCCGCGTCTCATAAGGCAGTGCAGAGAAACCCCTGGGCCAGCGAGTTGCTGCGTGCTGAATCTTCTCCATGCATTCGCGGTCCTTGATCAAAACCGGGGACCAGGCTGGTATTCCGAACTCCAGAAGCGGGCGAACATATGTCGTGTACAGACGGGCTGCGAGACGAGGATCCGGGGAGGGAAAAGCTCTTCTTAAAATGTAGAAAGCAGCTTTAGCCTTTCTTGCAGTCTTTAGGCAATGGGGAGACCAGGAAAGATTACTGGTGACAGCAAAACCAAGATCTGTCTGCTCAAACACAGAAGTCAGCGGCAGCCCATTTATGGTGTAATTAGTATGCGGGTTTAATTTTCCCAGAGCACTTTGCAATATTTAAGGGAATCAGCCAAGTGCTACACCATGATGAAACGCGATCTAGATCGTACTGTAGGAGGCAAGAGGATGGGTTGCTGTATAATTTGGTGTCATCTGCATACATGGAATGATGATGAGTAAATAATAAATAAGATTGGACCCAGGATTGACCCTTGAGGCACGCCACTCAAAATAGGGTAGTATCGTGATTTTGCGTCCCCCACCCTTACCCTAAAAGTTCTTCCTCGCAGAAAARCGGCAAGCCATCGCAGCAACAGTCCCCGCACTCCAACATGTTCTAACTTCACAGCAAGCCTTCGATGGGCACCTTATCAAATGCCTTGGCGAAATCGAGATATATCACATCAATTGACTTTCCCTGATCCAAAAGCGATGTCCAGTCGTTGAGAGAAGATATCATGTTGGTCACTACCTACTGAGCGGCCGGGAACGAACCCGTGCTAAGTAGGAGGAATTATGTTGTTTGTCAATAGGAAAGACATCAATTTTGAGGCAATAATCTTCTCCATTACCTTACACACAACGTTTACGAGACTAATGGGACGATAGTTACTAGCATCCAGCTTGTCGCCCTTTTTTAAGATAGGCGTGACGTTAGCGGTGAGCCATTCATTCACGATAGTGCTCTTTATTGAATTCAATAATTTTTACTGCAGTCAATTGATTAAACTTCGGTATTATTAAAACGATGTAAGATATTTTTGAATTCTTACTGGCACTGAGCTTATGAAACACAAGATTAAAATGTCCCATTAAAATATATGTCAAAATATCACAGCCTGCTAGTGAGGCTCAACAGAAAGAGATCAGCCCTCGTAGATGCTTTACCGCGGTCCGTATCATCAAGTATTTTCAGTATTATATTAACAGTGAGAACTTAATGAACTCTTCTTGTATTTTTTGCTTTTATGCTACTGCTCATCCAAGAAAACAAGTAGATCGTTTTTAAGCCTTCACTTTTCAATGTCTTAGTGCTTCAATTCCTGTCTAAGGGTAAATGTCTTCTTATTATTTTCTGTACTAGATTAGAAGCTTCCTCTCTTGTTTCTGTTATTGTTTCCAAAATGTTATTTCGCTTACTTTTGCTAGCTCAATTATAGGAATGCTTTCTTCAAGATTACAACTAGGGACTATGGGATGTTCTGAATGGAAAGAAAAACAACAGGAATTGACTGGAAGCGAGTGAACAGTCAAAATAGAGGCGCAACCAAAGCTGTTCAGCTTTACAATTAGGATAGCCTCGTTAGCGTGTCCCCCATAGACGTTATGGAATGTGACATTATAACATTAGGAGAGCGATCGGAGTGCAGGTGTGGCGTTTTCTAAAAAGCTGCCAGAACCGCTCGGACTCGTCCGTTTCATGGAAAAACCCGTCGAATCGTATCATCCCGTTCTGGAAATGCACTTTTCGTACGAGATCGCGTTACAACATCACGCAGACATAACTATAAATCGTACACGTGTGTGTAAAACTAGTATTAGCTTATCAAGGCATCCGAAGGTAAGCCGCGTACGGCCGTTCCACACGTTGTTGACACAAATACGGCTAATAGCGCGCAGTGGCAAAAAAGGCGAACGCCGTCGAAGTTTTAACACCTCGCGTCTAAAAAGCGCGTCTTAAGACAAAAACGGCGGGGGACCTTGAACCGTGCGTGCATTCCCCGCTTTAATTATATATTTTTCGGTGTTAATTAGAGATACCGCGCGATTAATTCCCGCCATTAGGGCACCTTTCCGTTACTTAATAATAGAATTATGAGTGCGGCCTGTAATTGGGCGCTTCACAGTTGGCGAAACGCGTTTCTGTGGATGGGACTTTCAGAAATTCAGGGTTGGCCTGAAAAGAGCTTCAAGGGTGTAACCTTATTATCCTCGTTGCCCTCGGGGTCATTTTCCATTAATTGATGTTCCATTCTAAAGCGATTTAGTCATATGCATGACGGTCCTTCATATCTTCAAGCTCCTTCATAATAATTCTGCAGAATTAAAAATTAATCAACACAGACACACTTGTGAAATCACACAAGCAAACAAAAAAGAAAAAACTGCTCTGGCTTATCACAAACATGGAGTATTACATCATTTAAATTTCATGCAAACCACCATATTGGACAGAGAAACCAATAAACAAAAATAAAACCATTAACTATAAAACAGACACAGAAAATCTAAATAAATTGTACGTGAATTTAAACAAAAAAAAAAATAAAATGGATAAACCAAAAAGAGTGTTCGACCCCTAACAATATTTGAATACAAGGACAAATAATAACTATGTCTACTGATTTAAGTTTAAACATTGAAATTTAGTCAACACATTTAAGTAAGTTGGCTGCCTATGTATAATAAATTTTGACAGATACCAACTACTTAAGTTAACGAATGTAAATTGTCTTTAAGGTTTTTAATTGTAATGTGTGTTTTGATATAAGAAAATAATGACTAGACAAGTATAATGTTTATGTCTAAGTGTAAATATTTGTAATCATAGATAAAGACAAGACAAATAAATTGGAATCTCTCAGTGCTGGGGGTGACCATACGGATTAGTTTGGCCTAGTGACACGGCTGAGTTTTGGCGTTAGCATCTGCTTACAATACAGTGACTTTATAAAGTCACTGTACTTGTACTTACAGTTGGCGGTTTTGTTGTTTGACAGTAGCATCAGGACCAGTTTGTCAAAAATGTTCACACTTTAAGTGATGTAGGTACACTTGGTGCTTCAAAAGCTTATTATGAATTCTTAACATGCTTAAATGTTCTGCTTCTTTCTCAAGGGTTAAAAAATGTTAATGTTTAATAGCGAGCCGATTTGCACTTGTATGGATGAGGAGCAATTTTATTTTATTTGCAAGCATCATTTAACCATACATTCGAGGATATCTAACTGGTCATTTCAAATCCGCTTTTCACAGTCATTTACAGCTTTAAGCAATATAGTTTTAGCCATCCAGATGCAAATTGGCTCATTTAAATATTTGTAAGGGCAGTAGAGTCCTAGTAAATGGTAGAGTCCTGATGATATATATTGCTGGAGCCGTAAAGTAATTTATATTATATCTGAGTAAATTATGATACCTTAAATGCCCATGTATTATGCTATCACAGCAGTGTGGGTAGCACTCCTTATTTATCACATACTATTATATAATATAATAATATAGGCCCTTTGGAAATATTTTTATTTACAATAGTCTGTTTAAAAAAATGTTTGCTTGTTTCACATGTACCAAATACGACTGAAACACATTAAAAACTACAAACTAATTTGGATATAAAGATAGCTTATGTACGCTATCTGATTTGTCGCAAACATTTTGTTATTTCGACTACCTTGAGAAAAAAAGTTAAAAGAAGTCGTCTACCATACTTCTGTTTTATGGATGTATTTATAAGCTGTACATTTATGATGTTTACAATTATTTGTGAATACCAAACGGCTATTGTTTTGTTTATCATTATTTAATTGCAAATTATTCGTACCTAATCTCTTATTTAATTTGCAGGTAGTTTATTCCATCGCCGTTTGAAGTTATCTGACAAGTAGCTTCGAAGAGGTAGCAATGGAACAAACTAGGTGCAAATTAGAAAGAAATTAAAAGAAAAGAAAAAATCTGACCTGCATGCTGTTGCTGCACCATTTAAAGCAGTTTTCTATGTTATCGACTTGGCATATTCGTGTGTAGTTTAGGCTAGTGACACTGCAGGCGCTTTATATGAACCTACCCACCATTAGAGTTTCCCATCTACTTATGCCCTTGTCTATGTTTGCAACGTTGTTGCATATCCAAGTAAGTTGCGTATGTATAATTTTTGACAGGTCTCAACTACTTTAATCAATGTAAATGTTATTTGAAATTTTAATTTTAATGTGTAACTATTTGTTTAATAATTGCACAAGAGTTGAGGTTTGTTATATTCTACAACCTATGCCACGTTTTCGATGTTAATTTGTATGTTTTTAGCATTGAAAAGTGGACAAAAATTAAGAACTCCACTCCAATAAGTCAGGTTTTATTAGTCCCCAAAAAACCCGATAATACAATTAATAATTCTTCAGTATAATGCACATCATCATCTAACTGTTGAAGTTTTCTGGTGGCGACGAATTTACTACAAGAAAGGTAAAAATGTGAGCTGAATTGACCACACCAATAAAAGTCATTTAGGTGCGATGGGATAATATTTTTTTGTCAAATGAACATGCTTATTCTTTTATAGTGATAAATCTCAATCTTCTCGAGCGAAAAGGTGTAAAAAAGGCAACCAACATGTCGTTATCAAATGCCAAATGCTTATCTTCCCTTGCCTAGCAATGGCTTATCCACTATCTCGAGCCAATGTAAAGCTATATGACATTAGTTTTAACCTTCTCCCTTGAACAACTTTATAGACTTCCATTCATCCCACGCTAGTAATAACCTTAACACTCATCTAGCTGTGTGTACAGCGCATACCGGTATGATGTGTTCAGTGGCAATAAAAAAAAGCTCCACTACTACTTGATATTTTTATGTGA
The DNA here is from genome assembly GCA_025024175.1 of Rhyzopertha dominica. NCBI lineage: Eukaryota > Metazoa > Arthropoda > Insecta > Coleoptera > Bostrichidae > Rhyzopertha > Rhyzopertha dominica. The sequence continues at coordinate 4,958,449 of QCXZ01000001.1, read as the reverse complement.
TGTGAGCAATGACAGTTGCCATTGTTTACACAAGATGTGTTCTCCGACAAACACTACTAAGTGTGAAAATTAACATGGGCAACAGTTGTGTATTCTKTACCATACGTGGAATTTCKTTAAAACAAACATACAGTGGCTGAGCGCACCTGGCTGCTGGATTCACTTGTGCCCCACGAAAAATGCCGAGCCACGTTAATTGTTATTAGCACTTGCCAACAGACAATGGGAGTGTTTGCCTTTCTTAAAACAAAGCCTCGGAGTGACTCTTGGATGTCTAGAACTGTCATTAAGGTTCGAATGCGACATATGTGCTCGACGATCAACGCAATCATAACTATTTACGAGCATTTTATCGACGAATCCATTTTCGCCTCCGTCGATGAAGATGATAAAGTCGATGCCCTTTTCTGATGGATCTTGGAACACTTTGCTATAGGAATTAAAATGCATGTCTATGCTGTGGTGTCTGCACCTCAACCAACTGCAGATAGATCTATTTCGCTGTCATTACAGCTCATCAGTGCAGTTTAGGTCTAGTGCAGACAGCACGGCAAAGAACTGGTTTTGCCTATGTACCAAAGCAATGGTATGATGTAAGTAAGAAGTCATGCTTCCTTTAGGAAGTAGTACCCGTTAAGGCAGCTAGGTTGCTTTGTCATCATGTCAGTGTAATTCAGACAGATGGCATTGCCATCTAAATTCTTACTTTGCTATAGGAGTTTGAAGATTATTAAACATGAAGWCCAATATTTTGTCTGACATATATATATATATATATATATATATATAAATAAAGAACCGTACGTGATAAAACAACATAACTACATGTATGGCGAAGGGAAGACTGAACGATCGAAGCAATAAAATGAGGCTTAAAAAATATGACACTCAAATTAGCATGCAGTCAACCTCACCTTGATATGAACGCAAATCATAAATAATAATGAAAACAATGTTCTATAAATTACATACTGTATCTTTATAACTATTTCCAATTTTGTCCAAATCTGTTTCAATAATGACGTTATCGAAGCATTTTATATGTCGGTTTTCAAGAATCTTTTGACTTTATTTGGTTCATGTGAAAACAACTAACATTGCAGTTAAATGAATATTTTTATATATAACAAACATTACAGTCATTAAAATCAACTTTGCATGCTACACTGGATATCAAATCTTTATACTTTCCTTATTTGTAAAATACTCGAAAGTATATCAAACTGTCTATTGAAAACACTGACAAAAAATTAATAGTCTGACGACAAAATATTATCTTATTATATTATGGACGCTGAAAGCATTCACCCTCGTATATATCAAACTTATGAAATTATTTATTAAGTCATCATTCTGCTTAGGTCCAACAAAACTAATACTGATATACTCATGGGCAGATCGGATTATCTAAGAAAAATATCTAATTTGCTCGTAAAATTAGCCATGTTATTTAAAAAATTAGATTATCTTTTCTGATGAAAAAAAAATGTTGATGGTCCAGATGGTTTCAATTGTTATTAGCGAGATGGCGATTGAAAACCTTTAGGGTATCTTAGTTCGGTGAGTATACACGGATAACCTACAGTATGCCACCATAAATGAACTCAAAAATTCATCAGAAGAGGTTTGGACCAATTTGCAACCAAGAATATTAAATAATTTGGTTGGAAGCATGAATTCTAGAATCTTTGAGCTAACTAGGGAGAATATTTTGTTAAAATTTGTTCAATTCGGGATGGGGCTGCAGTTATATGCCTCCCAGTTTATATTTATACTGTTGCAGGCACCATTATTTTCAAGCGGTATATTGTGCCATGCTGTCTGCACTAGACCTAAACTTCACTGACGAGCCGTAACAACAATAAAACATATCTGTCTCTAGATGGTTGCAGTACAGACAGCATGGCATAGACATATTATATTCTGAAGAATCGTTGGTGAATAATACTGAAGCTTATGTATCTGTATCTAATGTTTTTTCTACATCAAGAGTCATCAAATCAGGTTTAGCCCAAATGGTCTGTATGTTTCTAATTCTGTGTTTATTTGTGTTTGAGTATATCACAGCTACAAAAACTGACGTCTAAAAAAGTAATATGTTTTTGGATGTGCTGCCCTTCTTTAGCGAATGGTAAAATGTACCCCTTCTTTTTCAAATAAGCCAAGGTTCTTCCATCTTAGTCGTACATCTTTGAAGGCCAGAGAAGTCTCACCATATCTCCTCACGCACACAGACACATACCTGACAGTGAAGCAACTGCAATAGGCACACAGTCACCAAAACAATAGACTCACGTTTCCAGTGACGCAAATTTCATACTCGTGTCGATTCGCCGGCCAGATTGGGCAAGCACTTATGAAGTTAATTGGGGCCAAGCGTCACTTATACGAGTGTATTTTAAACTTGTCCCGAGATGATGTACTGTGGCAGGACAAAAACTGCACATTACTGCGCTCTTTTAGCGCTCTAAATTAGCTCCCCGCGAAGACAATGAGGTTTTACAGCGAGCAAGTGAGGTTTTTCATTTACTGCTTGATTTATGGACGGACTTGCAGGCTACCAGGTTGTTCGTAGAAGAATAAGTGTATAATAGTAATAAAAATTAATGTTACTGGCTGGCGTCGGTGTAATTCCGTCTTGAATTAACAGTTCTCGTTTTTAAAGTGCTAACTGATGGATTCCCTGTTGATGTGTGCACTGTCTGTATCATAAATAAATGTAGCTGTGACATAACTAAATAACACTAACACATTTTTTTAGAGTCTCTCATATACTGTCTATGCCTTCATCATTGGGAAAATGCTGAGTAATAGGGTTTAAATCTTTGTATTAATTGTAATGCATAGATACCTCAAATGAATTCGTACTATTTACTTACGTATTATAAATACGCATAAAATATTTTAGTAACTTAACGTGGCACCCAAACGATTTTCCTCGGTTTCACTACCATATTATGTACATTTCTAACATGCCTTTTTTGCGCACATGCTAGCAAATTTAGACCTTTATACAAAGGTTGACTTTTCTCAAAAAAAAACTTGAAATATTTATTAGAAAATAATATCTCAGTCAACACTGAATTAGAATGATAATAAACGACAAAGTACAAGTTCATTTGAAGATTTTCAAAATAGATTATTACGTACTTTACGCATAAATAATACGGTAATTTGCTTAATGCCTTATTCCTCTTGCAGACCACTGAATTTATTTATTTTATTTATTTATTTATTTATATACAGAAGCACAAACAGGCGAACCTAAAACAGTGATTACAACTTATTCAATAATGAAATTAACATAGTATAGAATAAACCACACCGCAAAACAGAAACTATTAAAATGTAAAATTAATACCTATATCTTATTTTAAATTAACACCTAATTTATGATTACAACATTATGTAAAAAGTAAACTATCAAATTACAAAAGGAAAAAGAAAGAATTTATTGGTGAAGCACTTTAAAAAATTTTCTTTGAAATAAGTACACAGAATCACTAAGTATATCAACTCAAGTGATGGATTAGTTAGCCTGCTTAATGAATTGTTATAGGACTTCATACTTCTAAGAAGTGGGGAGTTTGCATATGCATTAGTGAAATGTACTGGTACATAAAACAAATCATGAGACCTAGTGATATACACAGAAGGTACCGAAATATTCAACATACTCAAAATAACTGTCGAGTACACCGCACCATTGCAAATGCTGTGCATATAACGGAGATCTGCAAAACTTCGTCGCTGTTCCTGAGGCAGCATGCGAAAGTGTTCACATATGACATCAGTACTCTGCAGATCCATACGAAGTTTATAAGCAACATATCTAAGGAATTTGTTCTGAATTCTTTCAAGGCCATTAATGTACACGATATATTGGGGATTCCAAATAACCGAAGCATAGTTCAAAATACTATTGATGTAAGCCATGAACAAAGAGTTAAAAGATTTTTATTTTCTAAATTCCGAACAAACTCTAAAAATAAATCCTAGACTATTATTTACCTTTCTTTCAATATAGGCAATATGTTCATTCAATAGCATCTTTGAATCAAATACAACACCCAAGTCTCTAATTCATTTTACCCTATTCAACAAGCTACTGTTTATACTATAATCAAATTTTATAATGCTCTTATTCCTGGTAAATGATATCGTGCAACATTTATCAATGTTAAAGAAAAGGCTATTACTCTGGCAGTAGGACTGCAGCCTTTCAATATCCTCCAGGAGAAGTCTGCAGTTGTCTACAGAAGAAACACAACGATAGATTTTTAAATTATCGGCATGCATTAAAAAATTTGAATGTTTGAAAAAATTGGAAATGTTATTTATGTAGTTATTTCTACTTGATCAGACTTAACCCTACCAATCTTCACAAACTGACTCCTATCAAACAAATACGATTCAAACCACGCAAGAAGAGAATCACACACACCAATGCCTTCCAACCTGTTGTTGATTGTCCATTTGTTGTAATAAAAATTCTGTGTACACAAACAAGTTAGAAACCATTGATAGATACTACCAAAATACTGTATATTTTTTTTTCGAAAGTCATTGTCAGTTTACTATTTCCAAGCAGCACAACAATGTCTGACAGGTTGAAAATCCTAAAAATAGATTACTAAAGAACGGCTCAGATGGATGGTAAAATCTATCTTTCTCTCTCTTGTCCTCCATTTTTTTTAATCTGATTTGATAAGTATCATCTTCTAAGCAAAGGCCTTCAAACAAAGCAAAGAAAAATGAGTGTTTGTTTATTAAATGTTAGTCGTAGTACCCAACATACTTAACAAATCGCTTCAGCTAACCTTTTAATTATTATTTTGACTTTGGTGTCCGATAATTGCCCCAATCAATCATGCGATTTGGTGGCGTTATCAATCTTGACTGAACCCAGCCGGTATTTTCACATAATCGGACAAGGCATCTAATACGGTGAAAAAAAGACAACCGAACACCTTGACATTTATGCGACAGAGAAACAGCTGTGCCTCACCGATAGGTCAAACGGGCACGAGAGCAGCTCCTTTACGGCTACAGCTCCTAGAGAAAAATCAAAAAGCGAGCTTCGTTGTTGGGCAACCAGCGATTTTTCCTCTCGGGAAACATACACGTGCGAAGAAACAGTGGCGTACGACAAAGAGGTACTTCTAAGCGCATTGATCAGTGTAATTCCAAAAACGAGTTTCTTGCCATACAACCTCCTCATTGAATTAGTCACGCAGATGTCCATATAGTCCTTACACTGAGTTTTACTTCCCTTTTGTGGATGGATCTCATATATCCAACATTCCAGTCTTCGGGAATGCGATCCCCATCAATCATTAGGCAAATACGACCTACCTCCCGATAGTTTTGGTGCCACATTGGCATTAGTTTTTTGCAGAGACTGATCTAAGAAGTTAAACTGATCTCTGAGGATGCCAGCTACTCGCGTTGTGAAACGTTAACAATTGCAGAATTATACTGGGTGGTTCGTTTTAATTGGAAAGCACGGTATATTTGAAATAATAATTGGCCCAGTGTTGGTCCTTGAGGAACTCCCGTTGACCCACACTACGGGTATCGTAGTATTGAAATTTACGAATCATGAAACTGTGATTCAAACAATCAAAAGTTTTATTTAGGTCCAAGAGAAAGCACTTTCAGTGCGACTTCAAATTGTGTAAACGTGGTTCTTTTTTCCACGTTCACCTCATCCCAAGCCTCACCTACGCCACTGCAATTACTCAGCCAACGTTAAATGTCACTATTAGCGGGTGTACGATCACGTGGTCGCTCAATGCCAGGCCAACCTTGATCGCGAACACGGCGAAGGTAAAATTCTATCTAAGTATCTCCGTATACCTACACATTGTACGAGGCGTATTTATGACAAATTTATCGGCGATAATTGCGATTTGTTTTTGTCCCGATTGGTGACAGATTTTTTTCCGCTTGGAGCTTAATTGTCAATAAATCAGTCATTTAATTACGCGTTATCGGGATCGAAATGTGCATTGTCACGCGTTGCGAAATTATAATCGTTATTATAATTAGATAAATTTCGGCCCGGCATATCCAAGGGGACCTTCCATTGGTGATGACGTAATGAGGTTGTCAAAGCGTTTTGTTTTTGGCAAACTAAGCCAAATATTAAAATGGGATCGCAGGCCATTGCATATTATTTTAAAAGAATATCGTGGAATAAGTTTTTCGGAAAGTGTACAAATTTATAAATGGACTCATAGTCTGTGATCTTTTTCGTGTATTATAATTATGATTCGATTACTATTATCTCAATTTTTCACATTATTTTTGGCTGGATCTGTTTGACCTTTGATCAAGTAATTTGTCTTCGGTATGTGCACTTTGCTCTATTATATTTTGAAAACACAATAATTTTCTTTATTTGGAAAGCTGTTTTTTACTTATTTACAGATTTTCAATATGGCTTTGAAATAATATGTTAGATGACCCCAATTACATTACGGTAATTAGGTGATAGATAATAATTTTGGTGATATGTCCTGCACTGACTGTTAGGCCATATTCCTAATCTAAAGTGGTTTGATGAGATTTATCAGACTATTTCTATAATATTGGAAAGTACGCTTGAGGATGTTAGTAGAAATTTCATCCCTATTAATTCGGAGCTTGCAGAAAATTACATTGAAAGAATTTTTTTAAACCCTGAAATGGGTGGGAGAGAAATAATAGTTCAAGCTAATGAAATATTATTGGAGATACCAAAAAAACAGGCCAATATAATTTCTGATGATGCAAAAAATGAAGTAAGAAATCATATTTTTAAATTCCCTACGATGGAATCATATTACAGTCGTCAGCGTACCTTCAAAAAATACCTTGGAAATAATTTAAATTTGTACAGAACCTATTCCTTTTATAAAGAAGAGTGCCTTAAACGTAAAGTGCCTTTAAAAAATTCAGCCCAAGAGTGGTTGTACTCAAATACTTTTAATACAGAATTTAATTATTTTTTTCAAATCACTTGATGAATGTGATAGTTTCTTGGTAAGGCTGCGGAATTTATCTAATGCAAATGAAAGATTTCTGATACAATCTGATTACTATTGAAGACCCAACATCTAAAAAGACAACCTGCTACATGTGGCATGAGAGTATAGCTGGTAGAGGTTTCCACGAAATAGCATCATGTCTACCGAAGTGGGCATTATTCTTAGGCAAGTAGAACTAACAATATGGTCAGAAAACTGCCCATCTAAAAACAGCAACTTGAATGTGATGATGGCTTACTTTTACATTATAAAATTAATTCCCAGCCCTAAAATAATAAATCACAAGTATTTACAGAAATGTCACACCTATTTAGAAGTAGGCAGCGATCACTTCCTAACTGAGATAGAACGTTAAGAGAAATGTCTTTCTTATCTCCAGTTGTTGTTCATCTTGGGAAAATCCATCCTGGAAGACTTTTCTACAGGGCCAACTTCAACGATGACTTTGAAGAAGTAGATTTCAACAGAAGCACTAGGCAAGGAGATAGTTTTAAGGAACAAGTGCCGGTGATCAGAGATGGCCAAAAACCGATTTCCAAGTTTCCAAGTTCAAGCACCTTCAAAACCTCCTTACTGTATCGTTTTCGTTCTCTTTTCTCCTTGAAATTTGATCGGATCGTACGTGTTTCTTCCGTTAGGTTATGTTATCCCTGTCCTGACGATGCACCTTACAAGAGGTGGCGAAACCTAGACGCTATCCCAAAAAAGGAACGCGGTCCAACCCAGAAAGACGGATGATCTCTTCAGATACAACTGTCTTTGTTTTGCTGCCCAGTCAATTGAGTAATAACCTCAATCAGGGACACCGCAGCAGGAATGCTGCTTGTTAAACAATACCTACACTCAATTTCGAGCACGTAGCAAATGCGGTAGGCAGCCTCAAATATTTGTTCTCGTTCTAACGCAACTCCCATTAAGTGTTTAACCAGGCTTAACATCGCCATCTGTAGCGAAAAATACCATCCTAACTGTGTTCTGGAGAATGTCGCATGGAAAAAGCGACACGGTCGTAAAAAGTGCTGACGGACGGCCGGTCTGGGGCTTCCTGGACAGTAAAATCTGCTAAATTAACCGAAGCGTTTATAAGTTATGACCTGGGTGAGTTCTATTTAACCCATTAGCATCTTGGGCTGACCGCGGGTTCACTGGGACAGCACGCTGTGGAAAAGGTCAAGGCCATGCGAAGGTCAGCTGCCAGCGAATTAAGTATTCTATTACATCGCTTCCTTGTAATCTGCATAAAGATATGCTGAAACGTATTGTTGCTGGTGCGGTATCGTTGTGCGGATGCGGCGAAATTGTCTGCTGGACGCTACCATGACAGCAGGAAAAGATCTCGCAACTATTTGTTCTGATTGCTAAACATTTGTTCGAAGTTTGCCTGTTATATTATACCATCAATTACAAAATGATGACTGGATCAAAATGGTGGACCTAGGTTTCCTGTTGGTCTAGAATCATTGGAATCTCTATTAAAGGTCGTCAAATTTATCTCCAAAGATCCGCCGTTAGCATTCCTGTAACCTAATATGATGTAACTTATTTTAGAGATCCAGTTCTTCCTGCAAATTTTCTCAATGCTTACTTATCTCTAACGAAAATTTAGCTGTAATTGTTATTAACTATCTTATCAAGCGCTCAATTACTATTTCCTTTAGTGACAGAGGTGTTTGAGAGGGCTTATTCACCTAGTGCGTATATACAAAACTCTTTCGCAGCATATTGTGCTTGTGGTTATAAACTCTTTCTCATAGAGGTACTCTTAATGCAGTTCTGCTCATTTCAATGAAATCACGGATATATAAGTAGAAAAAATGACGTTTAGTGTACAGCAAACGATAAATTGTTGCTGGTTGGCGTATACTAATGTCAAACAATACATGCACAGCGGCATTGGATGAAACATGCTTGTACTGTTAGTTGCTAAAAATTAAAGTTAATATCCAGTTTCTTAGTTATTACACCACTTTTAAGAGGTCTGTTATAAAATGAGCGATTGACTAGTATTAATAAAGCTGGCATTTTTTGCAGGTGACGTTAGGAGGAAGATACAGTTGACCAATCTCTGATGATGTTGGTAAGTAGAAAATATCATGAGAGATTCTGACTTTAACTATCGATATCTTTAATAATTGGGTTCGTCCGAAACTTCTGTGTTTTGTTTTAAGATTAACTTACCCAAAGTCCTTATCGCATTTGGGTGCAAATGCCTTCTTACTGGAAACGTAACGTACACAATCAAATCGTTGATTATAATTTACTAAATAGTGCACAAGTTTTGTTCTGCTCACCTGTGGAGTCAAGAAAAGATTCCAAACTTTTTACTCTTTCATCTACTTCATTCTATTCTTTCCTCCCAGTAGTTTGGGGGCAAGTATATAATACTGACATTGACAGCTGATGGCGATAATATACTCCATATTTGATACGTTAGCAGGTGATATTTCTTGGTAATCGTAAGCTATAGCTTCACCCTTGGGTTTATTTCTTGCTTGTCTCTTATTTTTCTTTAATAAAATACTTGAGATTTATCCAGCCCGTTCTTAGTAATAATCTTTTTCTTTTTGATTTGAGAGCTGGAAGATGTCTTTTTGAGGGACCTCATATTTGTAATGCCCTCCATGACTTTTCTGTACATTGTGTTAGAATACTTTACATGGCTTGTTATTTGGCAACGGTAAAACCATGACCATTTTCCATATTTTTGGAATAACGGAATCTCTTAGACAAAATTGATTATGTGGATTATATACGGAGGTAGCAGAAAAGGAACAAATATTTTTGATATTTGAGATACTGATGCCATCGATGCCAATTGCAATGCTTTTAATTTGAGCTAAAATTTATTACGCAACTTAATTATTCCTTGTATAATGTCAGTCATTCATGGAGAGTTTTATCTTTTAAATAATAGGGTCGCACATTAATATTTGATAGTTTTAACCTATGCCTTTTATTGCTTAGATCATGAATACTAGTGCCACGCATCTATTTTGCTTTCAGATTAATTCAACTCGTAACAAATGGTGGTAGAAAAACTACCCTGTTGCAAACATTTTCTTAAATCCGCCAACAACTAGGCAAAAGGTTCCTAATTACCGTCATGCGCACTGTTACAGCTCCCTAGGTAACTAGGTGCTCACTGTTGTCAGTTTTATAAATAGCCAGAGAAATACAAATAATGCAGTGGGACTGAGAGAGAGGGGCGAAGGTATAAGTATAACCGTCAACGTCAATATTATAATGTAAGCATAGGAATAACCTGTACTTGTTCATCAGCAGTAGTATTCTTACAACACGGAACAAAACACTTCTTAACGTAAGCCATTCTGACATTAAAAAAGCAACAGATTACCCAAATACTTCGACAACATCTTGCTCCACCACTTAATCTGACAAATACGAAATTCGAAAGTTTGACCAAACTATGTAAACAAAAACGCATGGCTAGAGTTGTTAGGGTTATTCGTTACACATGTGACACATGCAGCACGTGCGAACGTGCGATGCTGTCAGAGGTACTTCACCGTTTTCTTCCTAACGACGGCCAGAGATCGTCCTGACAGTTTCAAAATTTATCATATCGTTGTCATGCGAAAGTATACAAACTAAACATCATCAAGCTTCAAGCGTTTAATTCCTCATGATAAAAACATTAGTTCTAAAGCAGGTTCGATGGTTAAAGTTCTTTCGTATTTCAGCAAAAGGCCAGTGAATGCGCTTATTATATTGAACTGTTCATTATAGAATAAACTTACTACAGGATGATTTAACTTATTTTCACAAATACGCCTTAAGTTGACCTAGGTGTCAATGTCACAATGCCAGTTTACGAGTACATTCCTCACGGTATCGCGAAAATTTGCCCACATTGGCAACGCGACGCAGTTCAAAAAAATGTAAACAAATATTACTTGCAATGTCCCTAGAGCACTGGCTATTATTGGTGTTTCTCGCTTTTGTCAGCATGCGAACCTTTTACGTCATCTCCGTGGCGGAATATCGAGGTATTTGAAACGGATATCGAAAAATCCATACTTTCGCATTTTTTTCTCGGCAAAGATAAATCGGAAAAAATCGTAAAAAATGTCTTTGTGCTTCAATTTTTATGTACATTTTAAATGTAAAATAGAAAAAAAATTGTGGGACGACCCCATTCTGAGCTAAAGGTATTTTAGATGTAAGGCAGCGTTGTTATTTATGACACTGGCGCTCAAGACATTTCCCACTACTATCCTTTCAAATCGATTTGAAATATTGAAACTAACTACCCCATAATGACGACCACCCCATCCATCGGGTCGGTTCTAATGGCTAATGAATTGCACGCAACTTTAGCCCGATATTTGATGCGTAACGTTGTTCGCACCAATGCACGTCACAAATATAATCCTCTCTGTCGTTCTCAAACAACAGCAGCACCCCCAGACAGAGACAGTTGCATCCTCGTTCATTCTCCGATCGCGTTTGGATTCTAATTCGTCGGTAAACACACTAGACACCCCTTCATCCCTTTGTGAACCACCCGCCTAATATTAACAATACAAATTAGCTATCAGTGGCCATTGTCACAACAATTGTTAATGTTTAGTGTAGTGATCAGGGCACGGTTTGGTGGACAATGGTGAGCTGGCGTGTTTAAATTAAGCTGATTTCGGCCCTTTTTGAACAAGGGGTAGGAAATTGGGTCGAATTAGGGGGTATTTTTCGGTAATATTTTTTGTGGCTTGTGAAGGTATCAAATGATTTAAATTAAGGTTAAGCGTTTACAACATTTTGGATACGGTAAAATATGGAATACATTCAATAATAAATCAACAATAAATCAAGACAGCGCTATAAATCCGCTTACCAAAGGAGTGGTGTCGTAAAAGGAATGCTACAGAACTTTCCAAAACTGTAATGCTGGCATATTTTATAGATAAAACCAAGGTTTTTTGTGGTGCGCATATTTCATGTTGAAGACTGAAGAGAAAATTTCCCCAAAGCTTTTTAATAAGAAGGAATGATGGTTACAAACCCAAGAGTTCAGGTGAGAAGATACACCAAGATCTCTGATCGAAACTGACGATACAAATTTTCTTCTTTGAAGGGAATTATGTTAGCAGGAACAACTGGAGCTATGTGACTTAAAACTTAGTTATCATAAACACTCCCGATTCCAAAAATGGAAGAGACTCGTAAGTTTAAAAATACTGCATGCGAAGAAAACCTTTGCCAATTAAAAGTTTTTTATGAAATATTTAAACATAAGATCGTTGATAGAAACTGAGCATCAGCGCTTATTCATGCTCAACCAAATGGCAAAAGTTTTGATCAACCTGTCAACATTCTCTGTAATTTCCTGCACAATAGCAAATGCCAAGGAAGAAGATCGTCAAGATATTATATAATTCATCATGAAAAAGACAATTTACTAGCATAGCGCTAGAAATTCCAAGTGTCGAACTGCTATTAATGAATCGTCCAATCCAAACAATAATTTCAAAGGACAGGAAGCATAGAAAGAATGCGAAAAATCATGTTCTCTACAATGCAGATTTCAAAACTGTGTTATTTTCTACATACATATCATCGTTTTCTTCGGGTCTGAAATATTGTAAAAGTCATTTTTATGCGGACGATACGCAGATATATTATTCTTGTAAGGAAGCTGATATTACTGAATCATATAAATTCATAACCTCAGACTTAGGATCATTATCTTCTTTATCGACTAAATATTGCTTATCACTAAACCCTTCAAAGTCGCAAATTAGACAACGATGTCTATCTCAGTTAGACATAACACTTAATGATACAAAGCTATTATCTGTAAATTTAGTTAAAAACCTTGGAGTATTCGTTGACACCGACTTAAAATTTCCATCACATGTCCATTATATTGTTAAAAGATCCACATCAAATTTGAAGTTGTTATATACTAGTCGCAATATATTGAACTTCCAATCTAAGGTAACCTTATGTAATTCTTTAGTTTTGTCGTTTCTAAACTACTGTGATGTTGTATATGGACCTGCGCTAACTCAATATGATATAGTCAACGTTTACAGCGCTTGCAAAACTCTCTTGCGTTAGGTTTGTCTATGGCCTGCGACCGCGAGATCATGTTTCGGAGAAGATAAAGGAACTGGGTTGGCTAAATACGAGGGAACGTAGGTTTCTTCATTATTGCAATATATGTCTTAAACTACTAAAAATAAAGAACCGCTATACCTTGCAAAAAGAATTATAAAAAGATCCCAAGTACATGATCTAAATATAAGGTCCATTAACGTGGCTTCTGTCCCGCAACGCAGAACTTCACAATTTCAAAATTGTTTTTCTTATATTGCCCCTAAAATTATAAATCTCTTACATGAGTATAATATAAACTCGTTACGCTATGTTCGTGAGCTTTTACCTTATTATATCTAGTCATTTACTTATTTATTTGTTAGCACCAACTACTTTTTCTTTTTTTTCAAGTACCTAATACTCTGTAATCAGCGGGTTTGTTAATTTTTGCCATCGTATATTTGGTTGCAGGGAAGAACAGTGCTGACGGATTCTTTATCCCTTAGCTCTAATTGCAACCATTTCTGCATCTAAATATATATATTCTTTTTCTGTTCTGGTTACAATTTTTGTATGTATGCAGAATAAATGCATTTATTTATAAAAAGCTATTTTTGAGTTGCATTAAAAAATGTCTTTATTTACTTTCTTGTGGGATCTTGTATAAGACTGCTACCGAAATATAATAATAAATAATAAGATTAGGATAGATGTATGCCACGTCATTAGAAATGCACGTGCGCCCAAACCTAATATGACATCTGATGAAATGAGGGCTCTTACGGATTTGAATACAGATAAGTCAACTATTTGTGACAGATATTGTTTCTAAAATCATTTTAGCCAGCATAGCCATACATATAAAATTTATGTCACTATAATATAACAATGTTTACATACAACACGAAAGGTACATGAACGGTACATGTAACGTAATAGCTATAATACTATTATAATGTAACAAATACATTACACACAAGGTACATGCAGGGCACATACACTATCAGATGTCGGCTCATACATATACAATGTTATACATAGCAGTTATAGAAATACCTAAATCTTCTTTCTCCATAATCTTGTATTATCCGAATTAGTATTGATGCTCTTTTACCTTATTGTAGAACATTGAAGGGTGAAACTATACCTGAGTTAAACTCTTAATGGTCCAATATAACTTTTTTTAAACCGTATAGTTATTTCGCTACTACCATCAGAGTAATCCAATACATTCGGAATAGAAGAGACTGTACCCAAAGAGAGCCCAAAATAATAATTAATTATCAAAATGAGATAAATATTATTATTAGATTTGACGGATGGATTTATTATGAAATTCATCAATACTTTGTTAATTCAAAAGCTTGTGCAGTTTGTATCTAAAATGGGTTTGTAGATTACACTCGTATGGCTCCGCGTGGTAGAGTACTCTAGACTGCTAATTTTCATAACTAAAAATCACACATCTATTTCTTTTTTTTCTCTGTGCTTACACTTACTTGAATCCAAAGTTTCTGAAACTGGTAGATTTTATTCTAATACAAAATAATACATTCATAGAAGTAATTTTAGCTCTAACCGCATTTATTTTATTATCGTGAGTAGTTCACATTACTACTTTGTGATCATTTTCTCATTTAATTTTTGTTACCCGACACATATATGTTCTATGTTATCCCCGTTATGTTTTTTTACATTTACGATACATAGATGCTATACAAAAATTACTCTGGCAAATAATGTATTATAAACATGTAGAACTTATGTAACATCATATATCCTAGACATAACAAAGTAAATATATATGTTACATATTTTTTTAAGCAAATTTCATATCTCTGGTACATAATGCTATTATGTAGCTTTTGCAACATTGTTGTTCCTAGATATTTATTTATCATACATGTGTGTATGAGAGAGCAGATAAAGGTTCAGCCACAGTAGCTTTAGTTAGAAGAGACTATGAGGCTAGAGTTAAAGAAGAAATACCACACAATTCTAGCCAACAATGCCGCAATGTCCAATGTTAGCCATTCATCTATTACTCAACTAATGTTGATTCCGTTTCAGCTTCAGCAGGGCCACCTAGAACGCAAGAAGTCTAGAAAACGACACGACCTGATTCCCTAAAAGATTTCTAATCCTTTTCGGCGATCCTCCCATAAACCTCTCCGCCTTATCGTCACGCTTTGATCTTTTGGAATGTTTCCGCGATTCCGAGGTATGGTCACCAAAAACCAGCTCGCGGACCATCGGATGTCGCTGTGTCCCAGTAGTTTGAGTTATAGTCTTGACCTTTGGAGAGCCGCTGGCCKTTWTCCGTTCCTGRGGTGTCCACGAGTTATTTCGTAATTCCGCGTTTTATAACGGTTTATTTATGTGGCAGGAACCAGCTGGAAATGCCTCCGAAAAGGCGGCGTGAAAATTTACTGCGATGATCCGATGTCTTGCGCAACTCGATGGAAATGTCGTCTTCGGGAGATCGCTGTTTCTTGTGCTGGCCAGATCAGATATGGTTTCTTTTAAGAGGAATGGTGGCGGCCATAATCCTCCTAGCCAGTTTACAGCGTATATATTTTCAAGTTTTTCAACCCTTTTTGGTTTTGGGTTTGATATATATCAAGGCACCTTATACAAAGAGTACAGAATACAGGTATTATATTTTTCTATATATCTAGTTGCCCAAAACCTAGCTGCCACGATCAGAAAGTTGCTTCAATGGTTACCGAAATTCTCCTAATAAAAGCTCGTCGTAGACTACCCTGTATACTATTTGTTACCGGCTCTATTTTTATGCTGGATCATTGAGAATCATACCGTCTACTTCTGTATCCTATTTTTAATTTTATCAAAGGCTCGAGCTAAAATGCGCTTGTATAGTCGTATGCATGACAACCTATGTTCATAGCGCAGTTTTTCCACAGCGAACGTGTCGAGTCGCGTATCCCCTGTATCAATCAACGGCTCAATTATTATATAAGCATCTTAAGTGGTCATTGACTAAGTTCAACGGGACAGGCTCTGAGAATCTAATTAAATTACTCAACTAGGACTGTCGGTGTTGGGCTGTTGCGATCTAGTTATGCGATCGCTAGAGGATGTGTGCGACTTAGAAGAGCATAATTTGCCTGTCTGTATATTGCGATAGTTTTTGTTTAAATTTCTAACTTTTTAAATATTATTACATATTGCGCATATTATTAACTGTGCATTAGAAATTGGTTATTTTCCTGCTAGGTGGAGGTCATCTCTGATTAATCCTATACCAAAGAAGACTAATCCACAAAGTGTAACTGATCTACGCACCATTACTAAAATTCCTGTGCTGTCAAAAATTTTAGAAAAAAATAGCTCAAAGGCAGATTTGTGACTATGCCATATCAAACAACATTATATCTTCTGCTTAGCCAGGGTTTCGTAAGGGACATAGTACATCTGTTTTAGCTGATGTAATGTCTTTAGGGCACTAGATAACTCAAATGCTTCGGGTCTAGTACTGCTTGACTTCTCCAAGGCATTTGATACCATAGATTATTGCTTGCTAAAATACGCTATTATGGAGTCAGTGATGTGTCTGTGCGTTTTTTTAGTTCATGTCTTCGTAGTCGATCCTAAATTGTAGTTTTCGCTGATAATATATCTGTAAGCTGTTCCATTACTTCGGGTGTGCCGCAAGGCTCAGTACTGGGCCCATTACTTTTTTGATATACACTGCAGACCTCCCAAACTGTGTTAAAATTGTAGTATAAAGTGCTATGCAGATTACTCGCAGTTACAATTTTCTTTCAACCCTAAAAGCACTGTGATATCCTGCGAGCTCGTTGACCGTGACCTATAGCTAATAGCCGATTATTCTCGAAAAAATAATTTAAAGCTAAACCCAGAAAAGTGTGCAGCAAAGTTGTTCTGTCCAAATCGTTTACGAGGAAGCATATTGACAGATTTTAAAATTAATATTAATAATCAACCATTGCCTGTTGTTAACAGCGTAAGAACCTTAGGTTTAAAATTTGAAAGCGATCTTCCTTTTAAACAACGTATTGTCGGCATAGTAAGGAAGGCTTATCTAACTTTAAAACTGTTGTATTGCAACAGATATTTAATAAATTTCAGAATGCGTAAGAAACGTTGTGAATCGTAAGTGTTGTCCATCCTTAATTACGGTTTCATTGTGTTTTACTCATATCTGGATAAAATAACTATAAGCTAAGATTACAGAAAATATAGAATAGCTGTTGTAGATTCGTTTATCGCATACTCCGTGATAAAAGAGTGTCCCAAAGAATAGTGGCACTGGGTTGGTTTAGAGTAGATGATAATTATAGGTATAGTTTGTCAGTGTTTTTCTTCTGATGGCATGAATTTTAATGTGAGGAATCTATCTTCACTATCAGTTCCTAGATATCGTACCACCTTGTTTCGCAGGTCATTTTCGTATAACTGTGTAATTATATTCAACAGTCTGCCTGAAAATGCTTTCGTTGCGCCAATTTCGAAAGCAGTTGAGGAAAATTTTGTTATTTTCGCAGTAATTTGTATGCCTAGGTTAGTTTGTTATTGTTTATGTGATATAAATAAGTTTAGTATAAGCTATGTAGCTCGTATATGTGGATTGTTCGAAAGATTGTTCCATTACCATGTGCAACTACTTCTTGTTATTGTTCTTATTGCTATAATTTGATGGTTGATTATGGCTTGTGGTAATGGAAAAGGTTGAGTTGAGTAGCCTTTGGCTAGACTTCGCCTTAATAAAGACGTATTACTATTATTATTCATTGCTGATAGGCTAAAATTTTCATACCAGAAAGAACAGTCTTCTTATTTTTGGAAAGTTGTTTCCATCAATAACTTTTATCAATCCCTTCAATGTTGTGATAAATGTATTCATACAGCATTGCAAGTCTCTCATTAATCTAAACGGGTACCTGTCCCATTCAATCCTGAATGGGTTTCTAAGCGCACTTATGCCACATAAAACCGACTACTCCATTCGCGCACTATTTTTCCATCGCCTACCACTTCTCGCAAGCAACAACAGCAGATCGCTGGTCGCACCTTACGCCAAACGCGAAAAATAAACAACCAAGACAATACCTACACCGAAATAATATACCTGAGGCCGGCCCACGTCGCTCTCCAGCCGTTGCCGAAGAATAAAATAACAGATTAGAACACCCGCATATCACCCACGCGGTTATGGAATTGGGATATTTTATTTATTGCGCTGGACCAGCCGTCGACGTCTGTACTCCTTAATAAACCTGTACCCCGTCCGTGGAGTATGCGTTCGATATTATTTATTGTGGGCCTTTTGCTGGGTTTTTATGGGCGCCCATTCGTTACGGTGGTTGTTACTCTGTGCTCCTACTGCCTCCGTATTTATTTGGCTGTCATTGAAATAGCTGTGGTTGAAGAAGAAATCGGAAACTACCAATGGAGATCAATCCCAAGACAATCTTTTTCGTGTATTTGATAGAAATGGTCAATATTGTTTAACACAAAATAGTTAGGAAAAGTGGGATTTAGCAACATTTTGTAAATTCATTTATTAGGATAAATGTTAAGTGTACAATTGCTTCAATTATTAAACACTATACTAGAAGATATGCTAAGTGAAAGTGACTCAGAAACTGATAAATTGGAGTTCATGCCTCCACTTAATGTTTCGGATACTGTCGATGTTGACGGTGCAGAGATGATCGAAGATTGCTGCTCAGTTGAATTAGTAAAAATTCTTCTTGAAATTTTTCCTTTACTTTTTATACTGTCTTCCACATAAGCTTCTGCAACTCCACTGCCATGCCAAAACCGTGTCTCTTCAAAACTTGAATGTCGGCCTGAAAAGTTCTGCGGAAACAATGTCCTGTGTAACTGTCGGCTCCGGTAGACCTAAGAACGCGGAAATTTTCCTTGGTATGTTGTAGAAGGTGTTTATACCAATTGCCATGTATTTATATTTTATTAAATTGCATATTAATAGGTAGCATCTAATCCACAAAACAGCCGTGACAGCTTATAAATTCGAAAAAATGGATCGTAAGATGTATTTTTATTATTGAAAATGTAAATATTTAAAGGGACCGCCAAAACGCGAACACACTGGCCGTGACGTCAGGTGTCTCGTAAATGGTCGCTTGTTTACATCTGGGGTAAGCGCGTCGCGCGCCGGCCTCAGCCCGTCAATTGATCAGTTTGTTGTTTGCGTCCATTTTGTGACAAGCGAATTAACATAAGCCAAGAAAAAGTGAAATACTTATGAGTTATGACTTCTGAAGCCAGGTTCATTGTTATGGAATTTGTGTACAGTGACGAGCGGTTCAGCGCGGCGGAGATTAACGTAAAAGCAACAAGCAACAGCATAAGTGAACTTTTTATCAAATTAACGTAGCATTGATAATTTGATCACAGTGGGTTGTTGGAAACATACTATTTGTAAACATAAAAATGTAAGAATCAAAAATGTACCTAAAATTTGACTTTTATTCTAGAGGTCAGAATAAATATAAATTGCCATTTATTTTCTGGGCTCTTGAGGCTCGTTTTCGGTCTGGCTAACAGTCGAATATATGGGGAACAACGTCGTTCTTTATTATAACATTTCCCTTTATCAACTTAAAACGCATATAATTTTTCATATTCTCTTCAAGCTATAACAAAATGGAAACTGAATGGTAAACTCTTATAACCCCAGAAAGAATAATAAAGCTGACAGTAAGTATTAAGATGATCTTCACAACTTTTTCATACATTGATAATCTCGAGGAACGGTTACAAAAATTTTGTTAGCTGTACTGACTGAAGTACTTTTATAACCATGTACAAAACAACACTTGTTTTGTTTTCCATACATAATAGATGCTTGTGAAACTACACATATCACTTTTTGGTGCAACCTCTTACACTGCCCTTTCAATAAACACCACACAAAAGCTTTTCCAATACAAGAATGATACTGCACCATTAAACAGCATACATGGCGTACGATATACATATATGCACTTCAAGATTCATTTTACGTAATTTTCAAAAAAGTGATAATACCCAATTGGTTGCACTGTGCATTTGCCCTTTTTATAATATATAAAGAGAGTACGGTGGTCCACACGTTTAGGTCTTAGCTTCAAGTACTTCCTGTAAATCTCCATGCCATCTACTCCATATTCCGATGTCACTGGGAAGACACGTATTTTTCTTGTCTTTGTGTCGTGTAATTTAACTACTAAGATATGCCCGCAATCTTCTACGTCATCAGCTGTCAAAAGTCGCAATTCTTCCGCGCGACAGGMTMCGTGCAATGATATTATTGTCACAACCTTCATAAGGAGAAAGTTGTTATCAGGAGCATTATTAATCAAATTTGATACAACCGTCATTTTGAGGTTTAAGATATGCCAGCAATTTTTTATAAGCAGAAATGTCCAGGTTTTCGTAGCATTGAACACACAGACAAGAGTGTTGAAGCTTTAAGAGTTTTCACCTGCAAGAATATTTAAAATTAGTTCTTGTAATAAATTTCATAAATGAAACAAACCTTTTCACAAAAGTACGCAATTAGAATGTTTTCATTTGCTCCTTGCACATTTTTTTCATTTATCCAGAGACAAAACTGTTGGTAAACTTTCTCGTACTTTGCTTTAGACTTTGTAGGTAGCAAACTTGACTGTGTTTCTGATACTGATTCCAAAATTTCATCTTTAATTTTAATTATTTATTTACTATGGTGTAGTTTTGTTTCTATGTTGAGAAGTCTACACAAACTTAACACAGATCACTTTGAGGACAGGAAAAACCATTTATTTTTAAAATTACCAAAAATTTCGCGATATACAGGGGAAAAATACACTAGATTCACGAGAGCAGCGCTCACTAGAAAACCATCACTTTTCTTTACTTGTAAAACAATCTACTATTTATAGATCATTCAAGAAGTGATCTCAGATAAGGGAAGTTAAAAGATTCTCCTGATATAAACTAACCTGATTGATGATCGTTCACCACGATTTAGTTATGAGAAAAAGGGTTGCGCGACAATGTCGAAATAAATGTGCCGTCGTTTTGAAGATTCCTCTAATTTTTGGGATCGCATTGTCACTATGGACAAACATGCATCCATCACTATGACTTAGAAACTAAAGAACAATCCAAACAGTGAAAGCACTCCGGGTCTCTTCGACCCAAAAGGTCGGCTGACAGTGACATCACCCAAGCAGCGGGGTGTTATATCCCAGCACACCTGCAATCAAACAGAAAGATGACGGCAGACACTATATGCTCAGGAAGGACCGGTTTCGACGCAATATTTCTGCTTTGTACGAAATTAAATTCGACCGAATATGTTTCATTAATAACCAGCTGGGAAAATGGAAACGTTTGGGCTGTTTGTACATTGTTTATTACTGGAAAAGGGACACTACATCACCGTCGATACAAATATTATGAAAGATGCGATGAGTTTGACCCACAGCTTGAAGCCATCATGGTTATGTTCGGATAAGCCCATATGACGAACCATCGATAATGACGATCGATTTAATGGTGGTTCAACTGAAATGAATAGGTTTTAAAACGTCATTGTGACAAACGTATAATTATTTTCAAAACTATTTAAATCTGAATTGGCAAATGCCTTACTAAGACTACTTTTTGGAAGCACAAGTAAGACAATTCCTGCTTACCCTTCTCGCATTGTGCCTGTGTTTCTGGTGCTGAGAGTTTTGAATCCTCCATGCATTGTGCAATACGATTATGCCAGTATCGGGCATTAGCGTCATGTTTTTGGGACAGAGATCTTGATATTGCTAGCAAAGACAATAATAGACTTACTGATTTTAACATTATTGGATATCCCAGCTGAATTTGGATTTGACAGTTTCTAACAGTCTGTTTGAAGGATCTGTATTTCAACCTTTATTCCTGTCGCTAATTGAATTTCTGTTTGAGAACGTTGATTTCACATATAATAATGTCATCTGTAAACGGCAATTTGGTGCGCCTATGGGGGCAAGGCTTTCCCTATATTAGCTTTATACGTAATGGACCTCTTACTTAGCTAAGTCGTACCTTTGTTAATGACTAAATAATGACGGTGCCATCCAGTAGCACTGGAATCACTTATTTACTTATTCAATTTTTGTAAACGAACTTGTTTATATTACTGAAGCAATTAAGAAACTCACAATTTATATTGGTAATCATATCATAGAGGACATGTAAATTGACCCTGAGAAAGTTATAGTGATTATACTGGCACCTATTAAATGTTTTCATCTGTGTTAGTCGTAAGGGAGCAGGATGTCTCAAAGACAATATTCAGTAGAAAACTGAAGATCAACAATCCTATCATTTGTACTTCTCGTTTTGGCTATTATACATTGCTCAAAATGGTTAACGGAACTTACAGTTTTTCTGAGTTTTCATTAATTTGGACCTATTCTAATGTTAGCAATATAATTAGAAATTATATACAAATTAACTAAATTTTTACGAAAGATACATACATAATGAATTACAACACACGAACACAACAAAATTAAAAAATCAGAGTTTTCTTCAATTCTTAGTGAGCCTAGTATTACCACCTCGAGAATTAATAATGGCCTGACATCTCCTAGGCATGCTCAAAATGCATCGATCAATGGCTTCCTGTGGAATCAAATTCCATTGCTCCCCCGAGAGATTTTCAAAATCAGGTTATATTCGGCATAAATGGGGTTAACATTCTTTGAAGCATGTCCCACACATGCTCAATAGGATTCATGTCTGGCGATTGAGGAGGCCATGGACGAACACGAATCTGTTCATCAGCCAACCAGTTGGTAACTCTCTGACCAATATGTCGTCATGCATTGTCATGCATATACAGTAAATCTGGCCCGGCAGCATATGCGAATTTTTAAACAGCAGTTCTAGAACTTGCTCAAGGTATCGATCCTGAGTCATTGTTCTGTCGATGCCAACGAGGTCTGTTTTATGGTGGAGAATGATACCGCCCCAAAGCATGGCAGATCCTCCTCTGTACATATGGGCCTCCTGGAAGTGCCTGATTCTCTCTAATTCACCCTTTCCACGCCAAATCCTTACTCTTCTGCTATCTGGCCGAAACCCAAACCTAGACTCATCCGTAAAGAGAACATTACCTCTTTGTGGTTCAATCCAGTTCACATGTTCTTGGGCCCATTATAAACGACGGTCGCGATTGCTCCTGCGTAATGCAGGAAATGTAATTGGACGACGACTGTGTAAACCTGCTTCACGTAGAAGGTTTTTGACAGTTTGGTCTGAAACTGTGACCCCATCTAAGTTATAGAGATGATGCCGTAGTTTCTGGATGACGCCTGGCCTCAACAATAATGTTCCGGTCCTGAGCTAGTGTTGTAACGCGTCTAGGACTTATGTGCCTTTCGGCCACATCACCTGTTTCTTGGTACCTTCGTCAAAGTCTACAGATTACGCTGTTTGAAGTGGCAAATGCAGTCGCAACTTGAGTTTGAACACAACCATCCGCTAACATTCCAACAGCACGTAACATTTCATCCCTAGTCAAATGTCGACCCTCCATATTCCAGTTTTATCAATGAACATGTTATTATTGCACTGAATACACCTTGTTGATCAAAAGCTTATTTGTAAAATCATTTGGCCGCGCCAGGCATGAAATTTCCAGATGAAAAGGTAATAAAGTGTGTGGTCCTTAGACCATTTTGAGCAGTGTCTATTTAAATTTTTCTAAATTCTTAAAAGAAAAACAGACAAATATATAGACTTAAAAATAATACACAGTCAAGATTTTTAACTCGCTAAAGGCCTGATTACATGCTTGCCCTTTTCTGAAACCGGTCATGATTCTAAAAAGCGTGAGAATTAACCATCAAAATTGATGATATTGAAAGTATGGGCGGAATCCTTGGGAATTTTGATGCTTGAATGGGAAGAGATATCGAGAATTTCTTCAAAATGATCTCCCACTTCTGATGAACAAAAAATGTGGATTTTCATACGCAAAGGATCATATAGCTGCAGCTCCTGTATAGAGCCTTGCAAAAGAAATAAGAAATGATGACATATAAGTAAAAACGACCTAACAGAAGTGATTCATAATTCAGAATCCAAAAAACATGCAGCAAAAGAGTCAATATATCTAATAGCAAACAAGGTATTATGAAACTTTTCGGAAGTTTGGGACACTTTTGTATGATAATAACTAGTGTTGCGTACAATATGCTCTAAACAGTGTTCACCCTGAATCTAGACTTCCTCAGCGAACCCACGTCTGCCTACCCTCAAGTCTTCCTCCGACCATCTCGTTCATATTTACTGCTCGCCAACGACAGAAATCATCCGAGATGCAACGACAAATCTATTTTACTCGCTCTGAACACGCAGTGCAAATCCACAGACAAGCATCGCGATCATACGGCGTGTCATACGGGGAAAGATAAGTGTCCGCTACGATATGTTCTGTCACCAGGAGTGGCCGTTAAGGGTAATTGATGGGGAAATTATCCAAGAGCGAGCATATGCTAATTATTGTTATGGATCTGCGACGATGCGACCGTGTTGCCGGGTTTACTTGAAGAGGACCATGGCGAAGGGTCTTCGAGGAAGCAGCCCCAGCGTAAATGATGAAATGCAATTCCAGAAAATGGTAATGTACGAGCCCTGTCCCATTTCAATTGACCCATCAACAGAATTAATAAAATTTCTTAAAAATTTTAAACAAAATCGCTTCTTGGAATTTGCTTTTGTTATACATAGCTTCTCTAAGTTATGGTCTGTTCTCAATAATCAAAACTGTATATTAAAAAATACCAATATTTAGGCCGAACCCTGGTTTCTATTTATATTGTTTGCGGAAGTTTGCATACAGGTGAATGTAACATTTGAGGTGGCTGTGCAATTTCCCGTAACTAAGAGATATTGTTTACTTGACAGCAGACGTCAAAAGCGTTTTGGGTAGTTCAATTACACAATTTTGTATTAAAGAATTAAGAAATGACTAGAGGAAAAGTTATTGATCCGAACATTTGTTCAATTATTATTCGTTTATATAAATATGGCAGATCCGATGCAGAAATTGGACAGTTATTGGGGTTGTCAAGATACAGTGTTCGCAACGTAGTGCAGTTATTCAAATCAAGCAATAATGTCGAGCCTAAACAGAGGTATGTGAAAAAAGTGCACTTACTGATACTGATCGGAGGGCGTTGAAACGAATAATTAAACAGAACAGGAGGAGGGCAAACTACGGTCAACTAAGCACACTTTGGAGTGATGCTGTAGGAAGACATGTTTCAAGATCCACCTGTCGCCGGGAAGCACAAAGACTGGGTTTTGGAACTTACAAGGTAAAACATTTTGTTTTTAACTTTTGAAATGTTTTCAATAAAAATGTGCTTTATTGTTTAGGCCAAGGAAAAGACACTGTTAACGTAACAAAAGAAAAATCGGTTGAAGTAGGCAATAGAACATAGAACTTGGAGTCTCGAACAATGGAAGAGTGTACATTGGAGCGACGAGTCTAGATTTCAAATTTGCGCAGGCGATAGTCGCAGCAGAGTTATTCGGCGAAAAAATGAAATTTATCATCGAGATTGTCTGAAGAGAAAAGTTAAATTTCCAGCATCTATTGTGGTGTGGGGATCAATGTCTGCAAGAGGAGTAGGAAAATTCCATTTCGTTGAAGGCATTGTGAACACCGAAAAATGTCCTAATATCTTAAGTGGATCATTGCTACCCACCAGGAAATGATTTTATTTTTCAACATGGCATGTATCCAAAAGATCTTTACAGTGGTTCACCGACAACAGTATTCCACTTTTAAAATGGGTATCCAGCAGTCCTGACCTTTCTCCTATAGAAACTCTTTGGCACATTGTGAAAAAAACACTGCGCGCAACTCCTGCCAGGTCGATTCCCGAATTAAGGCATAAACTTCAATTTATATGGGATAAGTTCACACCACAAGATTGCCAGAATTTTGGTAAATACAATGCTAAGAAGAACAACCGCTGTCATAAAAAGTAAAGGTGATGTTACTCAATGGTAGCCTTTGAAGATTAAGTCAGTTGTTTGTAACTCAGTTTCTAATGATTTGCTTCAACTTGGTAGTTGAGTAGAAATAAAATGTTTGAATTAGGCAAATAAATAATTGATTAAGTGGGATATGTTTCAAAAGTTGTGGTGAAAAATAATTAAATATCTGTTTCATAATAACCTTAGAACTCCTGTCCATTAAATACAAAAAAATTAAAAGAATTGTAACTGGACCAATTGAAATGGGACTGAGCTCGTATTCTAAACGAAACAAGGTTATATTGCTCTGCTATTGTTTAAAAGGATTTTGTTAAAAATAATTATCTGTTATTTAAATGCAGGATCACGAAAAAATCCTGCTTGCTGGGGGTTTAAAAAACAATTAGTAACACAATTTTCCTCAAACCGACTAGTAAGTATGAAGTTGTCAAGGTAATATCCTCTTTAAAGAATAAAACAGAAGGAGTGAATAACATACACACCAATGTTGTAAAGATGTTTGTTTTTGGTAGTAGTAGTTTAGTTTATGAAATTGTGTCATTTTTAAATACTTGTTTTGTATTTGGTTTTTTGTTATTTAGATTTAAACGCCAGATTTCGTACAGGTGTTTGCACCTCTGCAGAGCTTAGCTGCTGTTACAATTTTTGTAACCCGGTTAAATAAATAAAAAATAAGAAAATGCCCTACTTATATCCACAAAAAATTGACGATTAATACTACAACAAAAGCAAAAGAAGAAGAAATGGTTTCATCCATGACAACAATATTGAAATTACGGCAAAAGTAACAAAAAACAGTTCATACAAATACCTGAAGCACATGCATACATAGAAATCCTACAAGTTCCGCTTCTAAGCCGTTGTCCAGGAACCATTTTTTTTTCGTAATTCCTCATCTTTCACTGAAAGCTCGAGAAAGTAAAACCACTATTCAGTAAACTGACTCTTATCTTAAAAGATCTGTCCGCTTACTATTTCAGCTCGACAAACTTGTTCGTACATTTGAGCGATAAGGAGATCGACATCAAGCGATACTTGCGAATGCTTCTAGAGGCAAGGTTGTAAAGTGCGAAATGAATACGCCGTCTCTTGCAGAGTGTTAAGATAAGTCAGCGGGCATACATGGGAAGTGGAGCTACCTCGTTTACGCCCGATACAGCCTGTGAAATACTTGATGCTGAGTGCCTCAGGAAGAGCGGTTCTTAAACTTTCATTATCTACACAAAATTCAGTTTTCTTAGAAACATAAATATGCAGCCTGTAAATGACCTAATTTAAATGCTCGCAGTACTGTATTGTTAATTATCTCACTGTTTTCTTCATAACAACGGGACCTTTAATGATTATGGCCGTGCTCTTGATCTCGTTTCCACTTCTTCTCCCTCTGTAGTGGACAGATCTTTTTTATCAATTTTAGACTTCCTAGACTTTATTATTTGTAACAATCCAAACCTTACATCACCCCAACCGCTAAAGCCGTGCACAATAGGGACCGGTGGCATAACCCTGCGGCACCCCCGCGGCCGCGATCACCGCGTAACGGATAAAGACAAACCGAAGTGTCAAGATAATGATCTGAGATTACCATAATGAAATCAATATCGCATATTAGTGAATATATGAATACATTAGCCGGTGTGCTGTGCTACCGCGCGCTGACCCGGGTGATGTTCCTCTCGTTGCCGTTGCATATGCATGAGACGGCACTGTATGAATGGGCCAGCTCGCGGAGTACGTCTTCTTTAACAACTGGAGCTGACCGCGCCAAGAAGCGACCTGTTGCGAGTCGTCACCCTTCGGAGTTCTTTCTATCTCCAGCAACCAAAGTTTATAATAAAAAGGCAGTCATCAGTCAACAGTCATCAACAATAAAATTTTAAAAGGACCTTCCCATGCAAGATTTCGACTGGGTCATTCATAAAAGTGATGAACAATATAGAGGTCCGAGCACGCTTCTTGTATCTCTGTGGAATCAAAGATGTAACTGTTTTTATTACGTTTTGTGCTCCGCCTTACTATATATAGTTTTCAGCTCCGTGTCAGCTCTCTTTTCCAAGATATGGGCGCAAGTTGCATTTTTTTTAATGGAAAGGGGGTCAAAAGGCACATTATTGAAAAGCATATAAAAACAATTTTCTTTATTGGTAAAGTGAACAAAAAAGCCAGGTAATACCATCTTTTCTTGACTGGTGGTAATTTTCGTCTAGTTTTTAGTGAACATAAACATAACTTCCTGGCAGTAATGTAGTCTTGAGTACAAGTTTTCTATTGTTCTTTGTAGCATGTTTGGAGGTAAGTTTTCTGCCCTGGTTCGTTCTTATAAATCTTCTGCATTATGTGGCCGATCTGCATAAGTACGATTTTTCAGATACCCCCACAGGAAAATATCAAAAGGCGTCAGATCAGGGGAACGTGCTGGGTAGTCTATCGCTCTTCGCCTGCCAATCTATCTGTCTGGGAATATCGTTTTCAAGTAACCACGAACGTTGACTGCAAAATGGGGCAGTGCACCATCTTGCTGAAACTATATCTGTTCAGAAGGAGGCGCAATATTTTCACGATTAGGGAACATGCGAATAAGTTCTGGTATAATGTGTTCGCGCAAGAGCTCTAAATACATGACCACATTCAATTTTCGATCGATGAAAAAAGGCCCAATAATGTGCTCACCGATAATACCACACCAGACATTCACTTTCTGAGGATGTTGTGTGTGGACTTGTTCCATCCAATGTGGATTTGTGTACTACCAATATCTGCAATTATGTCTGGCCACATTACCATTGAGGCGAAAAGTCGCTTCATCAAAAAACATAATCCAATTTAAAATGTTTCTATCTTAATGTATCACGTTCATAACAGTTAACAAAATTCTATCCTACGATCGAAATAATCTTCGCTGAATTCTTGTAATAAGTGAATGTTGTATGGGTGAAACTTCTCTTTTTTCAAAATTTTCTGAACAGGTCTTCTGCTAATATGGTGAGTGAGAACACGCTGTTGTACGGAACTCTTGGGATTCTCTTGCACATCTAAAAGGACATTAAAGCTACTTTCCTCACTCGTTGCAGCTTTGGACGTCTTGGTTCTTGACGATTTGTAACACCGCCGGTTTCGTCAAAAGATTGCAATGGTTTAATAATTATTGTTGATCTGGGAATTGGTACACGATCTTAATTAGTTGCATTGTAGTGTGAAACTACTTCCGCATAACTTTGCCTTCTATCTCCATAACCAATCATCATCAAAATTTCAATGCGATCATGTTCGTTTAACTGAGGCATTGCGATTGCAAATAACAAAGTGAATGAAAATTATCGCCAGTCGGGAGGAAAATGTAGACACCTGCAGTTTTTGTTCTTACTTAAGGATAACGGATATGATATTTATTCCGAGGTTTTTTGCAAGACTCAAGTTTGTTATCTCACTTTTCTTAACTCAGAAGCGATAAATTGTACAAGTGTGATACATTTTTGAAGTCTAGAAAGAATATCCTTTCCAATCCATTAAAAGATAATTACTTTCAATTTTTGGTGGTATAGCATTAACAAACATTAACAAACATAAACATTAACATTAACAAAATCGTTAGAATGCACTTGAACTTACAAGCAATGATCCATTTTAACACTTTTTTTACCGTCATTAATAAAATATCTGAGTTAAAATTGTGAAAAAAGTCATTTACATTTTAGTTTGCACAATCATATTATCACCCTACACACAGAGAGAACAATTTGTTTGGAAGAAAAAAATATATATTTACGGCAAACAAATTAGTTGTTTGTATACGGCGAAGTAAATGATTTGTTTGTTTCAAACCCTCAAAATTCTTGAAACGGCTAAAATAACATTTATTTAACATAATATATACAAAGGTTTAAATTAAGTTTTGAAACTATTGAATCAAGAATAATAATTTCCTTTGTAGAACAAAGTATTTGTTTCACTAAACCATGAAGATGTTTGGAATAAACATATGATTGAATTTGACTGAAGCAAATATTTGTTTGGAATCAGAGAAGAGATAAGTGATTCTCTGCATACCAAATAAATATTTCCTTGCAGTAAAAATATTAGTGATTTAGTCCAATGAAACAGCTATTTCCTGGAAACAAACATTTGTTTGATTGAAAGAATTCATATGCTCAATTCATTATCTCTGTTATTGCAGCAAACTGCGTGTGAAATTTAATGAAATATATATTTTTTAATTAGATTGTATACATAATGCATTCAAACAATCCCTTTAAACATATAAATAAATTGTTTTTAAGTTAAAGAAATAAATTTTGATTAACCCACTTCGATATGTCTATATATTTTATGCAAGTGTATTCCTGTGGCTTCCTGTTTTTTATAGAGGGTATAAAAATTGTTTCTTGTAATTAAAAATTCAATATGTCAATCAATTCATTTCCGCAAAACTGTAATTGGTTTAGCAAAAAACATTGATTCAAATCAGCCTAACCTAGACAAGTCCATTGACAAGGTAAATTTTGCTATTTATATGTACGAATATAATGCAGGCGGAAAGTATGATATTTATTTTAAGGACAATCACAAATCTACTGGTTTCTATAGCGTGATAAATGTGTTTCATTTTAGTATTACAAATATACTGAATTAATAACGCTTTACTTGTAATAGTAGTTTGGTACAAATAGGGCACTTCATTGAGCAGACTTTACTATCATATACCTACTTCAAGATGTAGAGAAACAACGCCGTAATTAACATCCTTACGAATCATAGATAGTCATTTTGTAACAGAGCTTGCGCTAACGATCATGTGCTTATTTGAATGCCTTATTTTTCACATCATATTAAGCAAATACTTTATTTAGGGTTCATACTTTCTTTTAAAATCTATGACTATATTCCTCTTTTGTTTCACAATATAATGAAATAAACTGACAAAAATAAGAAACAAATAACGGAGGCTTTTCCCGATTTACCATGATACATTCTGTCCAGTGTCTAACCATGACTAAGGAAGCGGAACCCCAAACTTCCACTTTGCTAGTGGCACGCGCAAATTCAAACAATTATTTCTTTGTATCCAAAAACAGATTGTTGCATTAAAGCATCATTTATTCTGTTAAAATACATGTTGTTTGCTATAACTAGAGGTGTGTTTGAGTTGAACATTTAAATAGTTGAATAACAAAAAGAAATACTGATTTAACGAAAGACATATTTATTAGAAACAAGCATTTATTTTTGTTGATATAATTCTTCAAAGCATTTAATTTAAATATTTGAAATTTTAACTCATTGGAATAAATTGTTTGACCGTGAAAAATAATATTTTATTCGCTCAAATAATTATTAGGTTACTTGAACTCGCAAGTTCTGTTATTTCTCAAATAAATGGTAATATAGCTACAAAAAAACTAATATTCTTCTTACAAATAAAATGTGTTTGTTTGAAGATAAATTTGTTGGGCCTAAAGAAATATAAGTCAAACAAATTGATTTTATAAATCCAAACAAGCAGTTCTATCTGTGCAAGATTTCTTTAACGATTACATCGCTGGGCGACCTTCCTAGCACAGAGACGTAGACATTATTCTTATCTCAAATCAGCGACTTAAATCACTGCAATTCCGTAATGCTGCCTCTAAAATCACGCTCTAAAATAAGGAAACTTTTGTCATTTTTACTCTCACCTAGAATCTGTGCATCTATGCGCGACAATGGCCTTGTATCCGCCGTAAAACGTCAGTTTTGAAACCTATTACAACATACGATTTCAGCATTGCCAGAGATGGGTGTGGAGGTAGCCCCAGGCAATCTATGACAACTGTCGTAGTAAGCTAATCGTGGAAGAGGGTCTTTCGTAGTGAAGGGTTCGCACAAAAGAACTCACAAAAGGTAAAATAAGGATGCTTTCGGGCGCTGGCGGTTACCTATCTGTTTGAAAGCTGATACGGAGTACGTTCATTTTTGGATCGCACAGAATGCTACTGTGCAATCGATTTTCCTGGATGCAAAACGCGTAGGCAGGAAATAATTCCAGTGGGCTGGGGAATATTGTAAAACAGCCAGAGCTACCGCAGCTGTTTGGTCCATTGAACATCGCATTTGCGTTACACGAAAAGTGGTTTAAATGTGCGGAATTTTGTTTCGGTCGGGGAACACGCTGGAAGCATTTTCAAAAGGTGGAAAGTGCATGCAGTAAATGGAGGAGGTAAATGTTCCGAATTGCTACCAGTCGTACAGAAAATTAAAAAAGTTCATTTCCGAACTGGAGCTACGAGTATTTGTTACTTACTGTGTAAATAATCATTTAGAAGATAGCAAATGATTTTCAGTGGTAATCGTCGTCGTACATAATGTTTTGAGGGGTTGGTTTCCGGATTTTGCAGGGTCGTCAGCTTCCTCAGAGTTTCTTCGTAACCATGATCAGCGAACCAACAACCACGGCAACACCCGGAAACCAACCCTTCATTCATAACAGAAAAAGAAGACCACAGAAGTTGTAGACCACATGCAGCTACCCACAATACTTTTGCTGCCATTCTGGCTACAATAATGGAATAAGACCACATGGACAAATACCAAAAGACAAATGTATTTGTCTTCTTTACAGAAAATATAAATGCGTGATTCGAAAAGTGTAGACAAGTGACGTAATCCTCTTGCATGGTAACTACCAGGTAATTTTTTGAAAACTTCACACCTTAAATAACTTTAGAGAAAAAATTTAAAATTTTGCAAAAACAGGCAAACTTTTGTTTGCAGAGGGACAACTTTTGAGATAAGTTTTTAATGGATAGCGCTTACCCTCTTAGCGGGGTAGATACCCCTTCAAAAATTTTAAATGAAACTATCTTACGATACATCATTTAAAAGCTTATTACACAAGGAGTCTTGCCATGTAATTAGTTTTACTATTTTTTACCCATTGACGGGGTAGTGGGTCAAACAGTGCATTGTAGCAAATGGCTTATAAAATGGAATATTTTGGACTTTTTTTAACAAAATTTATTGTCTTGCAGTTACAATAAAAATTGTCCTTACTTAAGCCTAAAAAAACTTGTTAAAAAAGTAATTGTTACACCCAAGCAAAATGCCAAAAATACTTAAAATTTTCTTTCGACATTACTTGATATTGCAACTCGACAGTTTATACTGAATTGGCTAAATAATTATCTACTTTGTGTTTCCAATTTTTTGTTTCAACTTTTTGGCTACTTCTTTGGCACGACCATCTTTTTGTTCACATTCCTTTTTATAAATCGCGTGAAATTTTAAAGTGAGAGTCCAAGTGATAATGGTTTATTCAACTGCCGAAAGGGTAGAAATAATTTTTATTTACGGTGCTGAGCATAGCTGTGCTCGTGCGTCAGCAAGGGTGTTTAACGAACGGCACCCCGATAAAAATGTTGACGCTAGGTACATTCTCGATCTCGTGCAGAAATTTCAAGACAGTGGATCTGTAGTAAACAAAAAAAGGCAGGGAATAGAGTCGTTGTTGAAATGGCCCAACTTGAAGTACTTGGTCATTTTGCAATGGATCCAACTAGCTCTTTGCGTAACATTTCTATAGCCACTGGACTTTCTTATTCATCTGTAAGGAAAGTTACAAAACTGCACAAATTCCATCCCTATAAGATGAAAACTCTCCAGGAACTCGGCGAAGATGACTTCGATAGAAGACTGCAATTTTGCGAAATTATGACAGAAAAGATTATAGTAAATCCAAATCTAATAAAAAATATCTGCTTCAGTGATGAATGCAATTTTTTTTTGAACGGCTCTGTAAATAAACATAACGTCAGGTACTGGAGTGACGAAAATCCTTATATTTTTCGAGAAGGTCATACACAAGTTCCTCAGAAGCTGAACGTCTGGGCTGGAATAGTTGGCAACGCAATTGTAGGTCCAATTTTCATTGATGGGACGCTAAATGGGGGAATGTATTTAGAATTACTTGATAACGTTATTGATCCTTTAATCACAGAGCAATTAGAAAACCAACGTGACCCTGAAGGAAATCCAATGTTGGATGAATACGAATTGGTTTACCAACATGATGGAGCCCCACCGCATTACGCCATTAATGTGCGAAATTGGTTAAATCATAGATTTCCTCTTCACTGGATTGGTAGGCGTGAAACAATTTAATGCCCGCCACGATCGCCCGATTTGACTGCTTTAGATTTCTTTCTATGGAGTCATTAAAAATCTGTGGTTTATAAAACACAACCTACTAGCCTGGACGATCTGCGAGAAAGAATTATTAACGAGTGCAGGAGGATTCCACCTGAAACTTTCCGAAAAGTGCAGCAGGTGTTCGAGAACCGTCTGTATTATTGTATGGAAAGAGGTGGTGCACATTTTGAGAATCTATTGTAAGGTTTGAATTTCTATGGTTTTGTTCACACTGTTTTTGGAGTTACAAATAAATAATTTTTCTTTTTAGTGGACATGGACTTTCTAAAAAATTACATGATAAATATTTTAATGTTAATAATAATGTTAAAAGAAAATTTTCAGTATTCTGGGAGTTTTTTTTTAAGTGTCATATTTTTTACAAGTTGTTTGTTTAAGTTCTGGGTTCTCGTAAGGACAAATTTTATTTCCGCTCTAAAATAAAATACATTTTGTTGAAAAGAGTCCAAAATATCAATTTAATAAGCAACCTGTTTCGTAGGCACTATTAATCTATTACCCTGTCAATAAGTTAAACGTGGTAAAACTAATTACATGGCCAGAATCTTTGTGAAATAAGCTTTCAAATGATGTATCACAAGATGAATAGTTCCATTTAAAATTTTTAAAGGGGTGTCTACCCTGCTCAGAGAGTAAGCGCTATCCATTAAAAACTTATCTCAAAAGTTGTCCCCTGCAAACAAAAGTTTACCTGTTTTTGCAAATTTTAAAATTTTTGCTATATTTAAAGTTACTTAAGGTGTGAAGTTTTCAAAAAATCACCCTGTATAGATCGCATAAAGCAGTGTCAGCCAAAAGAGTTTGCGAGAAGAAATGCGGTGAAATTATTCCACATCCACCGTATAGCCCTGACATGGGTCCTCCAGATTTCGTTCTGTTCCTCCAGTGGAAAGGAGAATTTCGCGAAGCCCGATTTGTTGGGTTGGAAGGATAAAGGCCCAGCAACAGCAAATGCGTTCCAACTGCTGAAATATATTGACAAAGAAAGGCGTATTTAACCACATTACATTACTACCGAAGCCATGGCAACGTATTTTGAATATGCAAGGGGATTATATTGAACGGCTTTATTGTTTTTTTTAAATATGAGTTTCATTTCATTTATTTCACTTACAGTTCGAGTCTCCTCTAATTTTGTTGAATTCACTCCATGCGGTGTTTTTTGAAATAGCTCAATAAACTTCCTCTTGATCCGATATTAAAAACTTCTTTCCATTTTCCCAGTCGTTATTTAATGGATTTGTCGACGATTCAATCTTCCCCAGTAATCAACCCCTACCAAAACCGCTCAGTGCTGAATTACGGCGCTGAAACGAGACAAAAGCTTGTTTATTTTAAACTGTATCGATGCGATCGGCTTGCTCGTTGCACCGGATGCGATGACAATTGACTGGCGATCGCATCTAGCTAAAACTGCTAAAAGCACAACAGATGGGCCGCTATCGGACATTTCGATCTGCCATTTGAACTCTTCGCGGAACTTTTGTGCTCTTTCATTTGTCACGGCCGTTATTGCGCTGATGTGGCATGTTAACTCTGCTGCACGTTGGAGCATACAATGAATAAAACGGATGAATGGCAGAAGGATGACGTCTTGCCCTATCTAGCAACATCGTGTTCATTTATATCTTGTACTTGGTTGCATACACAATAAAAACAGTTTCAAATTTGCCGCCTCTTACGAAAGTGACGTATACTTGTCATCTGTCGATTTTTGAATTATTTGGCATATTTTGTGGGACAATTAACTTTAAGGTTGCAGAAAGCTCACATTTCGGAGCTGCTACTATCGCCGTACATATTGTAGCTTGGCAGCAGTTGCGAAAAGGTGGCACAAAAAATTCAGGAATCAACGCCGCCTGCGTTGCATGAATCATTTATAGAAACCCTGTACAAAGAAACAACCGTTGGAGGTTCTAAAAACAAAGCATTCCGATTTGATAGTTTTGTTATGCCCTTTAGCAGAATATACAACTTTGACAAAAAGAAACTCATTAATTTAGTATAATTGGAGTTCTCCCATGGGCGATGTGTGTTCGTAAACCAGGACATGCCTTCACGTAGGTTTGTTGTGTGTTAACCCATGTGTGATGATTGCCAAAAGGTACTACGTCAGAATGATGTATTGAACGCGATGATGGATGAGCCAAATTCGATGGCGCTGAGAAAGCTGTACACGGTTTGTAACGTCTCAACTAAATACATGTGCAATCATCGCCGATGCGGCGAAACAACGCAGAAGAGGATGGTGCAGATTCCTGGATACCCGAGCACCAAAACTGGGCCACGGAGCCAGACTGCCCCATCCTCGCGCGATCATTTATTATTCAGCAACAACAAAGTGTTTCAACGATACTGTCAAAATTGTCAGTGCGCTTTGTACGCCAAACCAGCCTCATTGATCACTTTATTTATATCCGAAGCGAGCTCGCCCCATTCACTTGCAAATGAGTGAAGACGCTCCCGGTCCAAGAGAAAAAGATCACGGGTTTTTGCTCGAGTGACACGAATAAAGCACGTGCACGCAGAATGGAAACTGAGATTCGCGATGACGGTAATTCGGTTATTGTGGTCCGAATCACACCTGCGGATGCCTGAATGGGACCATCTGGAGAAGCGTCGCGCAGCAGAGGTGTACTGTAATCGTGCGACTTCATCGTCGGT
Source organism: Rhyzopertha dominica (assembly GCA_025024175.1). Taxonomy (NCBI): domain Eukaryota; kingdom Metazoa; phylum Arthropoda; class Insecta; order Coleoptera; family Bostrichidae; genus Rhyzopertha; species Rhyzopertha dominica. The sequence goes on along the minus strand of QCXZ01000001.1, from coordinate 4,921,484 downwards.
TTTTGCGTTTCTAGATGCTAATGACGGTTTGTAGATAACACTGGTCTGTAAACAATTATTTTTTTCTCCTTTTTTATGCTTGAATATCATAGATTTGATGTTCCTGAACGGAGATACGGTTACAAAGATTACTTTTTACGTATACTTTTTTTGGGTAGAATGCTTATTGTACTTGAAATTATACTGAAACATTTGATATTTACACCAATATTTATAAGGAACGTTATATTTAATTCCAAAACACAAAAAAAACATTACACAATATAACAACTTGCATATCAGTAGCATTTCGTTTTGTAGTTTCTTCCTTTTCATATTTTCCATGGGAATTTCGCGGCGAATCGAGTTTTATTTTTAAATGTACGCCCTTCATCAGTTCTCGTATTTGTGGGCCTACAAAGATACCTTCTTTTAATTGTGCGTCGCTGATTCCCAGGAATCTTGTTTTTAAGATATTGAAACCCTTGGCCATCCTTTTTTACTCCTTTTGCAAAGTTGATCATCAAACCCAGCTTCACATGCAGTGGCGGTGAAAATTTTTTTTCAATTTGCACTAAAGGCACTTGATTCTGGGGATTAATCTTAATATTTGGTCAATCCTCCTTGCAGTCCGGTTAACATTGCTACAACTCTTAAAACGACACAAACGTTCCACGAGTATTGTGAATATTTATTTTTTTCCAGTAACAACTTCATATTTCCATAGTTTTCTTTCATGTTTGTTGCATGTGCTAGGGGGACAGAAGAATATTTATTTCCATTATGAAGCAAAACTGATTTTAGACGAATCATTAAATAGTCGCCATTGGTCGGATTTTTCAGGAAAACCTAGTTCTTCTAGAAGTCCTTCAGCATTATTACAAAGCACTACTTGGTGAAGTACCTCATGTTACAAAAATGTGAGAGTCTAGTATTTTTATGTAAAAGGTKTTTGAAAGGTTTTTAATCTCGAACGAGATCATTCCAATGAAACTGAGTAAGAAGATGAGATTTTGTTGAGGGAGTTGACATAAAGATAAAGAAGTGGAGTAGTTGCTCGATTGATTTTGTCGAGAAAGAGCATTTTCCTCTTCCACCATTTCGTCGCTATTAGTATTTGCTGGAGGTAAAGCATAATTTTTTCGGAGAACTGGTCTTTGTGAAGACGGAATGTTAGGGTATTTTATTTTATTTTTGTTTTTTTGTCGTAAATCACTTTATCACAGTCATATAAAAGAAACAATCGGTTTCATGGTTGTGTGGTTCACTTCAAATCGTGCGAGCTGCAAATGGCATCGACGTATGACTTCCTTGGAGCCAGCCTCTTAAAGTCCTTAAGCAACTATTAAAACATATTTTTGGAAGCCAATTTTTTTATCAACAACTTAAAATAACAAGAATAAAGGATTGCTTAAAGAAAGAAGTGAGATTCTATAAAACAACAAAACATACAAAAATGCAAGTCTCGTAGCGCAGTTCTTCTATCTCAAAAAGTTATGACATCTCATATGAAAGTCAGCTATTTTAATTAGTCAAAAACTTGTTCTTAATTAGCTATACCTACCAAACGTATCAATATTAGACATCTTTATTTCTATAATAAATATAATAGTTTGGCAATCCGAAGCGTTGGAATATAATCATATAARAATAGTTTACTATGTTGTTATTAAGGACAAGGGCAATAAAATATGAAAACTACAAAACTAATTGTTAAAACAAAAAGGTATATGACATGACAAATAAATCAAGGATCAATTCACTAACTAAATATTTCCATAAGCGTCTCCTCCCTGTAGCGTCTGAAAACTATCACCATCTGTTTTACCCCGTACCTTTTTTTTTCGATTTCCACGCATTCGCCACGTCAGATTAACAAAACCCACTGTCGACTAATGAAATCATCGACACCTTTCGGTCGTCCAATTTTGAAGAAAATGTGATCATTAGAGCTGCCGGCAGCTGTCTGCTAATGGCGTGACGTTAATCGTAGATTGACAGGCGTGAAGTCAACCGATTATCCGCTAATACTTGACGAATCTCCCTGGCGGATTATAAAAGCACACTGAACTGGGCCTTCGGTTTTAACAGATGACAAATGGATGACGGGGACAATCGATGGCGTAGTTGGGAGAATTGAAATAATAATTACTCGTGCAGTGGCTCTTTACTATAATATTCGTAGGGCGACGAGATGTACAGTACAGATACTGGAGGATTGTAATGAAACTGTCAAGAAAGTCAGCAGTATGTCAGAAAAAATTAAGTCTAGAGTGTTCGACAATTATTGCATATAATGGCCTAGCTGCAAATTTCATCATTTTTTCTATCTCCCTCTGTGGAAAAATTTTCAAGTTTATCTTCTAATTATGATCCCGCACGAGAAACTTCTTCGATACTGATTCGTGCTTTCAATGATATTTTAGTTTTCCGTAAAACTATTTTTCTATAAAACATTTTGTTAATATTAGGAAAGATAACCTTACCTTACCTGAATCCATAGGCTCACCTTTACCCACAAAATCATGATGGTACACTTTCAGCTTCGAGTGACAGATTCGCTATGTCAGAGCTAAGAGAAAAGTTAGCCAAAATTTGTCCTTGTTTCAGGTTAGTCATTCTCAATGTACAGTTTTGTTTCTTCAATTCTGAGTCAATCTTCTCATTCGCAAATGGTTTTCAAGTCAAGTAACATGTATAACATTAAGCTTTTATACCATAACAGAAGTACAGTTACAATTTATTAAACTTTAAGGGTGTCTGGCTAGGGGTTGTCACGATGTTAAGTTTCTGGCAATGGATGACATGATTTCTGATATTATTCTGAAGAAGAAACAAGAAAATTACACTTTATTATTTGACAAAGTTAAGTTTTATAAAATAACGAAAGTCTAGCATTCACGGGCTTTTCCTGTATAATGTTTACCTAGTAAGTAAGTCACATTCGAAAATTTACTCGAAAGTATCCAACCAGTCAACTCTCCCTACGATACAGTTTCGTTATTTACTATTATTTTTTGGAACATTCAACATAACAGCACAATAATGATTCTCTATTGAGTAATTCCACGGCTTCTTCACTAACTGCTATCGAAGCTGTTATGTTTTCAAATATATGCATTTTAAAAAAGTGAAGAGCAAGCCTACAGCATTCATCCTTTGTTCATTTAATTACCCACAGCAAAAAAGATGCAATCAAAATGTTGCTTAAAAATGTCGTTGGACTAACACAACATTTTGTCAGTGTCCCTTCCTGTCCTAGATGCAACTAGCTTCCCTTTCGTGGACCAGTTTACCCTCATCAAAGCTTACAATAATCGATCCCGTTCGTCCAGTTGCTCCTTCTGGATGGAGCACAACCGTTAAACGTCTCAGCTCTACCGCGACCCGTTTTCTTCAAAACTGGTATTTTGTTACATAAATTTCGTCAGTTTCCTTATATGACAGCGGCGATTTTATCATACCTACCCGCATCTACATACATGCGCGTGGTATCGTGCAACAGTCGTAAAATCCGACGTGGTGGAGGTTAATTATTATATCGAGTTATCAAATTACTCCGAAAAAAGAGTAACCGACACAGCAGGTTTCGTGGCGATTTCGTAATCGCGTGGGACATAGGCCTTTCACTCGGCAATCGTTAAACATTTTTAAGGGCTTCTTTTGTACCTACAAGTCTTTAAACTTGCATAACACGGACGGGATGAGAGAGCCCATCTATCTTGCTGTCTTGTGTTTGTGTAGTGGACCAGACCGCTTTTGTAGTTCGTGAGGGGTGAGTTTACAACCCTCCGTGGTTGCGTCTTACAGGGAACTAAATGCGATGCTGTATGGTACAGAAGTTGAAGTCATTTTAACTGGCACGCCATCATATATGCTGGTAATTCAGTTTTAAGTGATTTCATTTATATGAAGTTTTAACATAATAGATATTTTGTGGGATTTTGAGAGGACTCCATAAATTCGCTTCAACTAAACTAGGCCACATCTGCAGATACGGTGTGTTTCTGGTGTAACTTCTTTAAAAGCAGCTTTTTGTTGTTGCTCAAGTCTTCAGATGTAGATAAACTAGGTATAACTTCAATTAATTAATTAATAGGTACACAACGAACAATTCACCTATTTGGCAAGCTCTGATAAAAGGATTTTTAAAATTCCTGTTAGTATCTGACCACTCCCCAAAATGCAAATGAAACCCAAAATACATTTGCAGACGTAACATTGATAATTGTTCATCGTCTTAATAAAATATAAAACGTAGAGAGCTGTATAAATTCGTAAATTTTGACATAAACAAGTTTTATTTTTGAAAAATGTTTATTCAATAATATTAATGTAATAAATGCTCAAAATGTCGCCGTCCGTTGTATTCAAAAGCTTGAATTCGTACCCAAAACGATCTTTTAACAGGTATTAATATTTCTGGAGTGATGGCTCCCCATGCATCACGTATTTTATTTTCTAAATGTTCTACACTTTCAAGTGGTGTTTAGCATACTTGCTCTTTTACCATTCTACACAGAAAAAAATCCAAAGGAGTAAGGTCCGGGCTTCTCGGTGGCCAAGGAATAATTAAACCTCTTCCTATCCATCGGTTAGGCAAAATCAAATCAAGATGATTTCGCTCTATTCTATGATAATGCGCAGGTGCCCCATCTTGTTGGAACCATAGATATTGTCTTACTTGTAAATTTGCATTTTGGAGAAGAAGCGGTAAAATGTGTCTTAAAAAATTTAGATAAGCATTACCGATTAAATTATGGCGAAAAAATAAGTCCCAACAATTTGATTTTCCAATATTTCGCACCAGACATTCATCGAGTAGATGGTTTGAAAATGTACCTCTCGAATCCAACGTGTATTTTGTTGTGTATAATAATGCATGTTATGTTTGTTAACTCCACCATTATTAGAAAATCTTGCTTCATCTGAGAAGCAAACGTTGTCATAAAATCTCACATTCAAATTTTGGTGTTCGAAAAAAAAAGTTACAAAAAGCCAGTCTTTTAGGATGCTCTGTCTCCTTTATGGGCTGAACCAATTGCAAGTGATACGGATGAAATTGATTGCCTTTAATTATTATGTGTACTGAAGACAGACTAATACCAGTTGCTCTTGAGACTACCCCTTGACTAATATGAGGATTTTCGTCAATCATTTCCAATACTCTAATTTCATTGTCAGGGCCTGTTTGCTGTTCTTTCTCTTGACATTTTCAGTGGTGGCCAGTTTGTTCTTAAAGTTAATTCAAGTCTCTTGAAAATTGTATCATCAGGAGCTCCTCTACTTGAAAAACGTTGTCTGTACAAACGGGCAGCAGCGGAAGCATTTTTCTTACATTCACCATAAATCAAAATCATATCTGTTTTTCATCATTTGAATACATTTTGACTTTTAATAAATACAGTGACATTATCATTCGTGAAACATTACATTACGAATATTTTACCGTGTGCAAGATGCTGGAAACCTCTCCAAGCACGTCCCTATAATATTTCTTCTCACTGATTTAGCATACAATTAATAGATATAGTATGGTAGATCCCAGTACGAACCAAGGGATAGGATCTTTTATTTTGTTAATTTGTGATAAAAATCAGAATTTATGTCGTATTTTGTTTGTTAGTTTGTTAGTGAATACATACATTGCGTTTGCAGAGGTCAGAAGTACTTTAATAATTATTGCTTATATCTTTCTTGCAAAATGTGGGATATATAAATAAATAAGTACCTGCTATTAATCCACCTATAAAACTAAATCTGTAATTTTATTTTAAGGAGGAAGAATGACATGTATTTCAGTAGTTTTAATATAATATGATGCTTCTAATATAAAAGTAAAAATAAATTCAATAGAACGCGTAGATACAATGAATAAGTCTTGTCAGAATATTTCGATATTGTAAATACTGTGGGAGCAAAGTTTTATGTCTGAAATTGGGTATTGGATAATCCTGACTAGTACCGGTGCTTTAAACTTAGGGGGTCACAAAATAAACTAATTAAGGCTAACATTTTCAACACGATATTTTTATATTTTAGGCACAGCATATTACAGTGAATAAAGTGGCACCGCAAGAGGAAAGTAAAAAATGATTATAATAAAAAATAGTACCCTACATCCTGTAGATATAAGTATAACACGGCTCGAGTTTTTTGGGCCTTTGTACACGTTACAGAAAAGACACTATAGTACGTCACAGATCAAGGTGCTCTCTGGGGACACCATCTACAAAGAATATGAGAATATCTCCCGACCGAGGCAAAATCCACGTATCTTCTTTGTTAGCTCGCTGCGCCTGTACCCACCCAGGAAGTAACTCCCCCATTCATTCAGATTTTTTTAATAGGTACCTAAGGCGTCAAGAAACACGACGTCTCGCTTTTGTAGTTTTGTAGAAAAATTAGAGGCTAGAAATACTCCTTTGACAAGCCCGTAAAATCTTAAATTACTTGTTATTATTACTCTTAATTGTAATCAAGGTAAATTTGGTCAAGAATCATCGGAATTCGCGAAGCTAATGTTAATTTCTCCTGTACCATCGTCACTTTTCGAAGGTCAATGCGAAAGCTGGTGTTGCAATTTGCGGACGTCGAAAAAAATCGCGCTCCGCTATAATTTGATCAATTAAAGTCGTCATAATTACATTGTTATGCGATTTTTCATATAAATATTCATAATTTGTTTTGCACTTAACACGATCATTCAAGGTCGGCGTAGGTAAACCAGATCGCGGCGTCTGTGTACACACAATTGTTAGCGCTGTCAATTTAATTAGTACAAAAATGCAGCCATAATAATTGGATGTGCAGTTCACACGCTTTTACTGTTCGTCTATACACAATTTCGATATTTTTTTAATAGCGCTTTCAAATTTACTTGAGTTTTTATATTGTTTTCCACTCAACCGCAACATTTTACTAAAACTCATTCGACCGATATTAATTGAGTCATTACGTTCCTAAGTTAATTACGTTCAATTAAAGGGAAAAAAATGAAAGAACGATGCTAATTTAAAAATCCGACACTATTCTTCGATTTGGCGCCTTGTGGAAATAATAGCTGTTAGAGTGCGTGCATGTGTTACCACATTCTAATGGATTGAACAACTCAACTGTGAACCACTAAAAACTAAGGATAATTACGTTAATTATTATATCATAGGGCATAATTTGCACGGCTGATGCAGGTGCAGAATGCTGTTCTCTCCTTCTAACGATTTCATCAACGTTTGTATTAACTAAACATGAATCCCTTTATGCTCGACAATATTTTTCTTTGTTAAATCGTAAGTGCTGAAATATTAGTATTATGACAGGCAGAAGATATCACTCTACAGTTCCTCAATAAAACATAATTTATAGAAGGATCGAAACTATACCTAGTTCTTAGAAACATGAATATAAAAATTAAAGTTTGAACATTTACTAACATTGACTCCTGGTGCAATAACAGTGTTAATTCACATTGATAAATTGATTAATTTGGAACTTAGAAAATTGTCTTGAAAGTTTTAGACCAAGTGAATTAAATTTGAATCGGAACTTTGATTATCATCATTAATAGATTCTTGCTGCAGCACCTGCATATATATCGTCCTGTCTATCATCCTAGTAGTATTAATTTTATTCTTTATTACATTTTCAGCAACTCTAGAGATCTTTCAGCCATTTTAATGCGGTTTATGTTATTTTTCAGGGAGGGCTTGGGAAGCAAATTTCGATATTTTCTGGAAAGTTCCAAATATTACACCTTATTTGTTGTCTGTTACAATACATACCAGTTTTTGATTGAATAACGTAATAAATTGAGAACAAGTATCTTATACGTTATCTATAGTTAGGTTACCGAGTTCTTCTGCGATTACTTTTACTAGTAAATACTTCTTCGTGTAATAATCAACACCGTCGACTGATTCGGATGATGACCGGTATACAGGGTGTTGCAAATTATTAGGTCATCCCGTTAACACTAGATTCTTGAGGCCAAAATATGACGATTTTGTTATTGGTGAATTTCTGAAAAGCGCTTCATTCAAAAAAATACAGGATGTTAAAGTTGCAATTTAAAAATCGTTTTTTACTATATAATCCATAGTTTTGGTACGAATTTGTAGTATTTACGTCTAAGTGTACCCCCAAATTATTGTTAACATTACTATAAAACAAATGAATATCGCCCCCCAACTTTTTTGACGTGCACCCATGAGACCATTGGATTTTTTCTGGTACAAAACTTGATTGCCAGTTTTTTTGGTCTCTTGTAATTTTTAGCCAAAAGGTTTAGATTCAGAGATAAACGGTCTTTTGTGAAGCTTTTCAGCTTGCTTATGAGTAAATAAATGTCTTCTTCCTAGCCTACTTAGAAACCTTGTTAACTATTTATTGGTTTGAGAATTAAAGACACATAAACGAGAAAAATGAGCTCCAATATGGCAATAATCTGGCTTTACATGCTACAGCAGAAACTATCATATCAGTAATATTATAAAAATCATTATTTTATTACTAATAGACAAGGTGGAAAGTTTCACAAAACGACGTTTATCTCTGAATCTAAGCATTTTGTCTAAAAATTACAAGAGACCAAAAAAACTGACAATGAAGTTTTGTACTAGGAAACTAATCCGTTGGTCTCTTGGGTGCACACCAAAAAAAGTTGAGGGAGTTAGAAAGCTACAAACCCCGCGATATTCATTTGTTTTTATAGTAATGTTAACAATAATTTAGGGATATACTTAGGTGTAAATACTACAAACTCGTACCAAATTTCACCTCGATACCTGTAAAACTGTGGATTATATAGTAAAAAACAATTTTTAAATTTCAAAGTGACACCCTGTATTTTTTAAATGAAGCGTTTTTCAGAAATTTACCAATAACAAAATCGTCATATATTGACCTCAAGAATCTAGGGTTAATGCGATGACATACTAATTTGCAACACAAAAGTCAGCAGCTTAAAAAACCTGATACGTCGACATTGACTTCAGCATTGAATACTTGAACCAGAATCTGGCAGTACTTGGTACTTTTGACTGAAAAGTAAAATTTTAGCAGTTCAAATGAAACGTCTTGAAAAAGAAGAAGTCGGAAAAGTATGGCACTATCACTTTATCATTGTATTGTTTGAGCCAGTCTCAAAATAATGCATATTCCTCTTCATTTCATTTATTCAAAATACAGCTTTCATCTGTCTAATAAATACTATGTTTTGCGTATGACTTTTGATGAAATCTGCCTGTATTGCCTTAGCTATTTAATAATAAAATAATAATAATAATATTTATTTTCCTAAAGGTTTAGCATACAATAACAGGAAATTTACAGTTAGAAAAATAACATGAAGTGTAACACATCGATATGAGGACAAAATGAACTAAATAAATACATATTGGAATATTAATAATACTTTAACCCTACAAAATAGGCATGATATACAGGGTAAATGAAAACGTACTAAGAATTAACATATTTAACAGTTTAGTTTAGTTTAGTTTAGAATAAAGTTACAGTGTATATCGCAAGAACTACAAATAAAGTTAAAATTGTTGCACATAAGCACTATTGGCGATCTTAGAAACACATTTGATCGACCAGTGAAATAGGAAAAGGTTAGGTTCTGATGAGAATTGACACGGGGCACAGCATAGTTAATCTTCTCAAGCAACCAACTACAGTCTAAATTATGGTTAACTAGATTTTAAAGAAATACGACAATAATACAAGTACGGCGAGTTTTCAGTGAAGCAAAATGAAACCTGCTTAAGAGAATTTGTTGATCACTACTTCTCGGCGGATAAAAACCATCGGTTAAAATGACAAAAATTTAAGAAATTTTCTTTGTACATATTCGAGTTGATCTATAAAACATCTATAAATAGGAAACCATATTAACGCCGCGTATTGTAGCCTAGTACGAGTAAGAGAACAATATAGTAATCGTAAAGTGCGTAAATTAGTGAATTCCTTACAATTTCTATAAATGATACCATAAGAATTGTATGATTTTGCAATTATATCTAACATATGGTCGTTAAACGTAAACTTTTGATCAAACATGACCCCGAGATCCTTAAACTTTTGATTCTATTTAGGACTTCATTATTAATTTGATATTGATAAAGTAATATATTATGTCTACGAGTGAACGAAAGCACATTGCATTTTGGAATATTTAAATCTAATCTATTCAGATCACACCACGTTGTTAAAAAATTTAAGTCGTTTTGAAGGATCAAACAGTTGTCTGAAGAAGAAATGTTAGTGAATAATTTAAGGTCATCTACAAACATTAATTTATAACAATTTAATGAGTCTGATAGTCGTTGATAAACAGAAGAAACAAAAGGGGACCTAAACTAGATCCTTGAGGAACACCAGAGTTTGGCCAAAATGGGTTAGAGACAAAGTTAGCAAAGCGAACCCTATTTTCTCTCCCAATAAGATATGATTTAATCAGTTGGGTAGGTGCAGGTGTGCAACCAAACCCTTCCAATTTAGCTAAGGAGAATGTAATGATCAATTCGACCAAACGCCTTTCGAAAATCAGTAAATATGACGTCAACTTGACCTTGAGAGTCCAGTACTTCAGAAATAAATTGGCTGAAGCAGGCCATGTTAGTCACAGTGGACCTTTTGGGCATAAAGCCATGCTAAAATGGTAATATAAAATTATTAATACATTTCACGATGTTCTTATGCATTAAAGATTCGAAGACTTTGGCAAAGTTACAGATGAGTGAGATTGGTCGATAGTTTTCAATATTATTGATGTTACCTTTTTTAATATAGAACATACGTAGGTTGACTTCCACAGCGCTGGAAATTTTGATGTTTGAAGTATAAAGTTGAAAATATAATACAGAGGAGTTGTACAAATTGAGGCACAGTCTTTTAAAAGAAAACTAGGTATTCCATCAACACCAGCAGTTATTGAATTTTTAGAGTTCTTTAGTGCATTTAAAATTATATTTTTAGTAAAGTGATTCAAGGAGACAGACGTAGGATAAAATTTTGTTTTAAGTTAAAAATAGGGTCGGATTGACGAAAAACTTTATTAAAAATGGACAGTATGAAATAATTTGTTATTGTACTGATCCACATTTAAGTAATAGCTACCTCAATATTTTAACACGAATTGGCAGGGCCAACATCAATATACATCGCCTTTCTCGAAGTAAAGGTGATGTGTGGTTCACATGCCTCCACTACAGTTAGGGCAACGGTTATTCAAGCGGCGACTTCAATAATGTTCACGATAGCCTGTGAGATAGCCACTAGTCTAAGGGGTCATTAAGGGGTCACACCATTCAGCTAAAACGGGAACATCAGTTGTAAAAAGAAAGGTACGCTTTTAAAAGCTTGTTAGGTAACTTTCATTCTTAATCTAATTTATTTATTTCGCCCCGTTGTCCACTTGTAATAAATGCCTGACCTATTTACTATTACGCCATCAATAGTCATCTTGTCAAACACTCAAATAGACCGGCCATTCTTCACACCCCCAACTGCGTGGACACCCTCGCTATTTCAATTCTCATTATGCCAAAACCGCCGCTCCGTTTGTACCCCCCTCAGGTAGCGAGAAATAGCAAAACCGCTTATACAATAAATCCGACACTCAAAAAGCTCCATTGATATTTATAAGGTAAGTACCGGCAGTCAATAGATCGATGAGATCGACGCGTGCCCTGGAATACATTAAAGCACGGAGATTCAAATTTGTAGAATTGAAAGGGGTGAGGGGAGACTAGGATTTGCTATAGTGTGCACAGGTAGTGGCTAGTGTTCAAGTGCCTAGACAAAATTATAAATGCTGTCTCCTTCTCCCATAATTGATGACTACATGTATTATTATTATTATTATTTATTTTATTTAAAAATGTAGCATTTGTAACTATACGACTATTTCTATCCCGAGGAATTTTTTTACGCTTTTTACGCGCTTGAATGTCACCTGCTCAGTATGGCTTTATATGAGCAACAGAAATACACTAAGCAATGTGACAGGCTTTACACAGTATCTGTCGAGAATATTGACGTCCAGAGTCACTCATTTTACAGGGTGATTTTTTGAAAACTTCACACCTTAAATAACTTTAAATATAGCAAAAATTTAAAAATTTGCAAAAACAGGTAAACTTTTGTTTGCAGGGGGACAACTTTTGAGATAAGTTTTTTAATGGATAGCGCTTACTCTCTGAGCAGGGTAGACACCCCTTTAAAAATTTTAAATGGAACTATCCATCTTGTGATACATCATTTGGAAGCTTATTTCACAAAGAGTTTGGCCATGTAATTAGTTTTACCACGTTTAACTTATTGACGGGGTAATAGATTAATAGTGCCTACGAAACAGGTTGCTTATTAAATTGAATATTTTGGACTCTTTTCAACAAAATGTATTTTATTTTAGAGCGGAAATAAAATTTGTCCTTACGAGAACCCAAAATTTAAACAAACAACTTGTAAAAAATATGACACTTAAAAAAGACTCCCAGAGTACTGAAAATTTTCTTTTAACATTATTATTAACATTAAAGTAGTTATCATGTAATTTTTAGAAAGTCCATGTCCACGAAAAAGAAAAATTATTTATTTGTAACTCCAAAAACAGTGTGAACAAAACCATAGAAATTCTAACTTTACAATAGATCCTCAAAATGTGCACCACCTCTTTCCATACAATAATACAGACGGTTCTCGAACTCCTGCTGCACTTTTCGGAAAGTTTCAGGTGGAATCCTCCTGCACTCGTTAATAATTCTTTATCGCAGATCGTCCAGGCTAGTAGGTTGTGTTTTGTAAACCACGGATTTTGAATGACCCCATAGAAAGAAATCTAAAGCAGTCAAATCGGGTGATCGTGGCGGCCATTCAATTGTTCCACGCCTACCAATCCAGTGAAGAGGAAATCTACGATTTAACCAATTTCGCACATTAATGGCGTAATGCGGTGGGGCCCCATCATGTTGGTAAAACAATTCGTATTCATCCAACATTGGATTTCCTTCAGGGTCACGTTGGTTTTTTAATTGCTCTGTGATTAAAGGATCAATAACGTTATCAAGTAATTCTAAATACATTCCCCCATTTAGCGTCCCATTAATGAAAATTGGACCTACAATTGCGTTGCCAAGTATTCCAGCCCAGACGTTCAGCTTCTGAGGAACTTGTATATGACCTTCTCGAAAAATATAAGGATTTTCGTCACTCCAGTACCTGACGTTATGTTTATTTACAGAGCCGTTCAAAAAAATGTGCATCTTTTCTGTCATAATTTCGCAAAATTGCAGTCTTCTATCGAAGTCATCTTCGCCGAGTTCCTGGAGAGTTTTCATCTTATAGGGATGGAATTTGTGCAGTTTTGTAACTTTCCTTACAGATGAATAAGAAAGTCCAGTGGCTGTAGAAATGTTACGCAAAGAGCTAGTTGGATCCATTGCAAAATGACGTTGGGCCATTTCATCAACGACTCTATTCCCTGCCCTTTTTTGTTTACTACAGATCCAGTGTCTTGAAATTTCTGCACGAGATCTTGAATGTACCTAGCGTCAACATTTTTATCGGGGTGCCGTTCGTTAAACGCCCTTGCTGACGCACGAGCACAGCTATGCTCAGCACCGTAAATAAAAATTATTTCTACCCTTTTGGCAGTTGAATAAACCATTATCACTTGGACTCTCACTTTAAAATTTCATGCAGGCGATTTATAAAAAGGAATGTGAACAAAAAGATGGTCGTGCCAAAGAAGTAGCCAAAAAGTTGAAAGAAAAAATTGGAAACACAAAGTAGATAATTATTCAGCCAATTCAGTATAAACTGTCGAGTTGCAATATCAAGTAATGTCGAAAGAAAATTTTAAGTATTTTTGGCATTTTGCTTAGGTGTAACAATTATTTTTTTAACAAGTTTTTTTAGGCTTAAGTAAGGACAATTTTTATTGTAACTGCAAGACAATAAATTTTCTTAAAAAAAGTCCAAAATATTCCATTTTATAAGCCTCTTGCTACAATGCACTTTTTGATCCACTACCCCGTCAATGGGTAAAAAATAGTAAAACTAATTACATGGCAAGACTCCTTGTGTAATAAGCTTTTAAATGATGTATCGTAAGATGGGTAGTTTCATTTAAAATTTTTTGAAGGGGTATCTACCCCGCTAAGAGGGTAAGCGCTATCCATTAAAAACTTATATCAAAAGTTGTCCCCCTGCAAACAAAAGTTTACCTGTTTTCGCAAAATTTTAAATTTTTCCTCTATTTAAAATTATTTAAGGTGCGAAGTTTTCAAAAAATCACCCTGTATATAATTACATTATTTACTGTCAAATCTTTCAATTCGTGGCTGCAACAAGCGCCAGTACTTCCAAACATTAAAGCAACCTAAAAACATTTGTACCATTATTTGTTGAAGCAATACATGATTACTTTACTTGAGTCAGTAAATATTTTGAATTATCTGCATTAGTTAAGACAGTATTCTTTTCTTGGACAGAAAAAGTTCTAGACTTCTTACTCTCAAAACCGCTAGATTTTTGTTTCAGGAGAGAACGTAGGTAATTTAGAATATTTACTGATATCTTTATAATCTTTATTAATTTCAACTGAACATTGTGACGGAGAAAATAAAACATCTTTTCAACTATTAGTAGCAAATAACAGTTGGTATGTTTTTTTCAAAATGTAAATTGATTAAAATACTCTACACGTACCTGTTTCGGCGTTTATCAAAGAGTTTGTAGACAAAATTGATGCTCATCATAAAAAAGTATGACAATTTGTACTTTTGTATTTAATGGCCGAAAAGTATAGCTTAAAAAATACTAACCCATAAGCACCAATAGTATATGCGCTTCCAAAACTGCATAATATAAATATACCAATGAGACCAGTAGACTCATATATTAATGCACCGGCTTACAAAGTATGCAAGAAACTCAGTGATTTAATGCCAGAACAGATGGAATTTAGCCCTCAATTTCCAGTAAAAAAAATACTCTTTAGACTAACACAACAATTTGCCTAGCATCGCAAAACTGCGCTTACATTTGATGACAAACGTTTAATCGCATATTTATTAGTGAAATTAAAAATCTTTTACAAAAACGTATCATTTCAACGAACTTGAGTGACCTAATAAGGAATGAGTTGACTACGTTATTAAACGAATGCTTAAGTCAAAATATAGATGTTGATTTTGTGGAGTCTTTCTGTAAAATTAAAAAAGCTTTGTGTTATTATAACGTTTCGATCATTTATTAGGATCTTTTTCGAATATAGTTATTGTATTATGTACAAAAATAAACACAAATATTAAGTCAAAATTATTTCCATTTTAATAATAAATATTACACCCAAAAGAATGGTATGTCTGTGGGTTCCCCACTGTCTCCCTTTTTGGCTGAATTATATATGGACAATTTTGAAACACACAAATTAAATTTAAAAAAAAAATTGGTTGAAAACATCCACTTTTGGGCAAAATATGTAGACGATATTTTTTTGTATTTCAATAGAAACAGATAGAACGTTAGGTCAATTTCTAAGTTACATAAAGCAATATAATAAACGGATACAAGTCACGATTGTAAAAGGAACAGACAACAGATTAAACTTTTTGATCTCACTATAACCAAACATTCAGGGAAACTAAATTTCAGTATACATAGAAAACCAACAATGAAAAAGGCAGATTTTGACATTGAGTTAAATATTATGGCTCTGATTCCACTGCGATAGATAAAATGTTAAAGAATAAACAATCCAAATTACTTTTATCCCATAATCCTATTCAAAATCAGAAAGATGTTAGCAGTCTATAAGTTATATAGGGAACATTATTGACATAATTGCAAAATATCTTACAACTGAAAACAAAAATTTTCATTCCTGTCAACAAAAATAACTTAAAAGGATTGTTAGTAAACAATAAAGAAAAGCCATAGAGAACTAACAAAAGTGGCGTATATGAAATCAAATGTCAAGATTGTAATGTTTGCTATATAGGCCGTACTGGCAGTTTGAAACATGGACTAATTGAACACAAAAACTTTATAACAAAAAATTGTAATTTATACCCCCAACCACAAGATTTATACTTGTGGTCACCCTTAGCAATAAGCATAAGTTTTGTCTACAAATCCTTTGACAAACATATACGTGTAAGAGTATTTTAGTCAATATAAATTTTGAAACATACCAAGTGTTATTTTCTACTAATATTTTTTGTTGATGAAGTCGATGCCTCCAAGGTTTCCGACAATTTTGCAAAATATACAAGCAGTACAGTTTCAAAAGAGGAATGTACTTGTTTATATGCCCTCCATTCCATCAATTTACTATAAATTTCTTCAGACCTTTTTTTCATTCTTTGGATTATAACTCCGCGGAGGTTTGCAGTGCTTAATTTCTTATCTCTGGTGGAGTATTTGAAACATCTAAGTCACTTTCTGAATCAGAATTTATAGCGAAACTGTGACAAACACAAATTGAGCTGATTTAAAAGATATCAGCGATACCGTAACAGCTAGACGTAGGTGACAATTAGTATGTAATGCCCCTCCAGTAAACACTTTCTGTCTTTCTCAAACAGTCGATTTAAGCATTCTGGTGGCACACAGTAGTTACCTTTCTCCTACTGTTTCTGAGCTCTGGCTTGAAACAATCATAACCTTGTAAAAAATACCCACCCCGGTTTAGAATCTGACTCCCTTCCAACTGCGAAACCGTAAAACACGGCAACAGTTTCAACCCCCGTGCATTGTAGTCCACGTAATCGCTTCGCATAGCCGAAGTCACCCCAAAATGTGCCAGATTTTTTGCCGACCCCGTGCCATATGAAGCGTGAATCGACATTGAATCCGTCTTAGGATTCCGCCGATACAACAGAAAACGGGTCGGCTACAATGCGACCATGGGAGAAGAGCCGGGCCCACCTAGATCTCTATTTTATATCAACTGGGGTGCTGGACAATAGGTTCATCTGTCAGGTTACACCGATGACCGTTGGTCCAGCGGTCGACTGGCCTCGAAACCGTTTTGCCCATTCGTTACGATGTGGAACGGGATTTCGGGATTCTGGGAGCTTGGACAAACGCGTATTCGTTTTTGGTAACCGTTGCGTGCAGTGATAATTATGAAAAGCTTATGGAACTCCTTGTTGTTCAAGATTCCACGAAGTTTTAATCAAAATTATTAAAATTATTTTTTAATCACCAATAGAAATAACAACTACGTTAAAATTGGTATGTCTTACTGGTAAAAAGCTGCTATTTATACTAATAAGTGCCCCATAAGAGACTGTTGAAATATATTTCTGATTTACCATATACAGGGTGATTTATTAAGAATGGACAAACTCTGAACTGGAGATACTATACACCAAAATATGGTGATTGTGCTTAACATGCCTTATGCAAATGTTATTGGGTGTTCAATGGTTTTGTGATTTTAAGCAGTATTGTCTGCAAAATTGACATCTTTATGTTTTTTGGCAAGCGAATTACGAATTTAATGCTAAATTTAGCACTAATGTATACAGGGCGTTAGTTACACCCTGTTACAACATATCTTTTTTGCTTAACGAGTTATGGCTAAAATGATTAAAAAATCTAAAAGGCAGTTCTATTTTCAATAAAAAGGCACATTTGTTTATATTATTAAAATAAGGAAATGCCACGACATAATGAACTTTTTAACAGTGAAATGCGTGATATGGTTTGTGTTGTTGCTCAGTCAAATTATAGTGGACTTGGTGCAGCCAGAAGTTATTTGGAATTATACCCAAATCGAAGACAACTCAATCACAAACTGTTCAGACGTATTTATAACCGCCTAGGCGAAACAGGGTGTTTTCGTCCTAAAAGCTTAAATGGTGCTAGAAAAACTATCAACGTCGATGCTGAAGACGAGGTTTTAGTTCGTATTTCGGAAAATCCAGATATCAGTACTCGTCGGTTATTTTGGAATAAGCCAATCTTCTATCTGGGGAATTTTAAAGAAAGGTAATCTCCATCCATATCACTATATTCCTGTCCAAAATATTTTACCTCAAGATTTACCAGTTCGCCTACAGTTTGCTCAATTTATCCTAGGTAAACAAACTGAAAACCAGGATTTTCTTAATAACCTCCTTGTGGGACTCCGAAAATCCACATGCTCTAAAGAAACGACATTTTCAGCATGAATTCAAGGTAAATATTTGGTGTGGTTTTTTTATTAGTCCTTTTGAACTTCCTCCTAATCTGAACGGGCACCTCTATTTAAACTTCCTTGAACAAAATTTAAACACACTAATAGAAGATGTACCACTAGTAGAGGTGTTACGGAATAGCTTTTGTATGTACCTAGTACGACCTGTTCCAGTTCCAGTTACGTACCTATTCCAAATACATGTTCCGCTTCCAAGCTGTTCCAGTTTTGTTCATGACGATACTCCGTCGCCTCGGGAACAGGTGTGCGGAACTGGCAGTTCCTACCTATTCCAGTGTAATAGGTCCTGTTCCGACGCAACACCTCTACGGTAAACGGTATCGAGTGTCGACAAGCCAACTTTTACAATCTGCATTCTGTTCATAATTTTGTTATGGACCAGCATTTTAAATAGGTAATCAACAATACATAAAAAGTCATTTTCAATTAAAGTGTTTCCTTTTTGTAGCAAACATTGATTAGTAGCCAAAACAATGTTGTTCAAAGTAAAGTTGCATTTAATGTATCATAGTTATTTCAAAATAGGGAGGTTGTACAAAAAATATTGTACTATACTTGTGTCAAAAGTGATTTAAGTTTGTTTCGATTCACATTTCTGTACATTACTCATATGATGAGCAACTATTATTATTACCTTTATACATATTAATAAAGTATGAATAGCTAAAAATTTTAATTGGAATATTTATCAAAAATAAACGATGATATAGCAAAAGCCACTCTTTGTACTTGCTACAAAATAGCAAAATACTGTTAAACAAGTAATCGTAATGTTACTGGCAATTAGAATAACTACTTTGTTTTATGCGTGCATTTCTAATCTTCTGAAGCTCAAATCCCGAAACGGTTTAACTGTTGATTGTCGAACCAGTAGGTATATATTCAGTAACAACAAGTATACTGGATCGAAGAGAATAGCTAAACGAAACTGGCAGGTCGTACCTGTTCCAGTGTAAAAGGTCCAGTTCCAACGCAACAGTAATAGTTCCAGTTACGCACTTATTCCAATCGAAAACGCTCGATGCGAGACTGTGGACTCCTAATAGGTACATCAGCTCGTGCGGAACAGGTACGCGGAACTGCCAGCTCGTACCTATTCCACTGTAACAGGTCCAGTTTCAACGTAACACCTCTAACCACTAGTAATAAGGCGGAACATGTGGTTTATGCAAGACGAGGCACCACCACATTTTTTTTTCTGACAGTACGCCAATACCTTAATGAACATTTTTCTCAGCGGTGGATTAGGCATGGCAGTGAATTTGTTTGGCCACCTAGAAGTCCAGATTTCAACCCTCTAGACTTCTCAATATGGTCACAAATGAAGAACATGGTTTACAAAGATACAATTAATTCCGTCGAAGAATTACGACAGAAAATTCAAGAACCTGCTAATATTATTAAAAATAATCGACAAATGTTATTTAATATTCAAAGATCTTTAAGCATACGCCTTACAAAGTGTATTGAAGTGGAAGGCGGTCATTTTGGGCATTTACTTTGAAGTTTTCTTTTATTACTGCTACTGATTGTTATTTGTTGCCTTTACTGTTGTTACCCGCATTGTAGTAATTTAGAAAAATAAATTCATTTTACAACAAACACAATTCATTAAATGTTTAAAATGCAAATAATTTAAAAACTGATAGAGTTACATGAAATAAACAAGAGTGCCTTTTAGATTTTCTAGTCATTTTAGTCATAACTCATTAGGCAAAAAAGATATGTTGTGATTTACTTAAGTAACAGGGTGTAACTAGCAGTAAATTCGTAATCCTCTTGCCAAAAAACATAAAGTTGCGAATTTTCCAGACAATACTGCTTAAAGTCACAAAATTATTGAGAAATTTCAAATTAAAATTCTAACTTTGAACACCCTGTATCTCGTAAACCTGCAACATTTGTATAAGGTATGTTAAGCACCATATTTTGGTGTGTAGTATCTCCCATTCTTAATGAATATTATTTTAACAGGGGTAGGGAAATATGTTAATTTATATTATTATGTACTACACAAACTTATGATAATAATGTTTTATATCCACTGGGTAAAATATACCCAATTACAAGAAATAGCACACTTAGAGATTCACACACGATAAATACCAATCATGCAAACTACATGTAGATTGTCGATCAACCATAAGGTTGACAGGTGATCGTCGTATTACACTTGTTTTAGAGGGTTTTGAGTAGGAAGTCGTATTTCATCTAGTATGCATACAGAGTACATTAAAATACAGCTGTGCCAAAGCCAGGGGTAATCGATCTAATTGTTAACTATGTTGTACAGAAATTTCTTTAGCGAACGAACTCTCGTATTTAAAAAAATAATATTTCGAAGTTCATCGCATCTAAACGCGTTCCTGATGTGCATTTGCGCATATGTTCCTTCAATTTGCCCGTCCACAAAATACAAAACATTTATCAACTAGCCGGTCACTTTTTATCACGTAAGAAACTCAATTCCATTTATTGCCTTTTCGCCCACCATTCCAGTTTTTGCAAACGTACTCGTTTTTTTTGCCGCTATTTAACAAAAAAAGTTGTGATACCCGCATGGAACGATCAAGCAAGTGTGAATTTTCAACCTCCAGTATGTGCCGGTGTCTCAAAGGCGGTGACGTGTTGTTAACGTCGATATTAATTAGTGCATAATTAAAACTGTTGTGTTGGAATGTGCGGTTTGATAGTGCGGAGGTGTTGGCGTTTAGATTTATTGAACAAATGGTTTAGTGCGTGAGTATCAATTTTGTTTTTTTTTTGTGAGCTATGGATGTTTTGGTGGTATGCCAGTCACACCGGGTTATTTAGCATAATAAGATTAATTCAAAACGTTTCTAAACGTGGTGGTTGCTTTTTTATCGTAAGAGAGTACTTACATCCTAGTTAATATAATGTTTACATTTTGGATTTTTGTTAGAATATAATATTTTCTTAACTGATTGTCCATTAATTACAGTTGCCGAATGCGTACACATCATTCTATAATGTGCATTACTTAGCTTGTAAGTTTCTTCCAGTCTTCATACTCGTAGATTTTAAATACAGTTAATGATTTAAGAAAACCCAATCTATGAACTCATAAATAGTTCTTCGACTGATTTTATTTAAAATTTAAATTGTGCGTGCAACGTAATTAATAAATAAATCAATAATTGCAACAGCTGCAACATAGCAATTCACATGACCATAAGTATTATTAATATAGTAGTTTTGATATCTAATATGAATGATATTGCAGTAAACTATATTTTAAGGCATTTAAATATCAGTGTAGGGCAAAATTTCTTTTTTTTTCATAATTTATGTACAAAAATATGGATTGGGCATGGGTAATTGTTTGTCATCAATTGGCAGAGATGTTAATGATTTTATAGAGAATGCAATTTTTACATTTAACTTCTTACATATAGATTGATGATGTGTTTATGATATGGAAACGTAATCAATAATTCGAACAATCTGTCTCTTGATAACATATACATACATTCCAATGTTAAATTTAAACGGAAACAGAAATAGAAAGCAAAGTATTTACTTAAACCATAATCGCCGAAAAATTGCTCAAAGAATTAACCGGTATCGTGATGTTTCAAAATGGACTATAGGGAGAGTTCTAAAGAAAAGTGAACACATTGTACGCCGAAAACTAAGAAAATGTCCGTGAGAATATGAATCAAAATTAGGAAAAGGTATTTTTTTGATTTTAGGTAATTTTTTTTGATGATTTTTTTAACTTGATGGTTCAGATAATTTCAATTGTTATTATTGGCGAGATTTGAGGTGAGAACCTGAGTATCTTTCAAGACGAAACTTTGGAGGTGATACGTTAATGGTATTAGGTGCCTTTACAAAAGCAGGCGTTTTATAATTGGCTTGTCCATCAATACGAATGAGCAGTCGAGAATAGATTTAAGTTCTTGAGATAAATTTAATGCTTTTTTGAAATAGCAATTACGAACGAGATTTCATTTTCCAACAAGATAAGGATTCATGTCAGTAGAGAGTTCGATGGCTTGGTTTGCCAACCAAAATGTCGAATTGTTAAGAGTTCCCGTTTATTCACCAGATATCAACCCAATTGAAAACCTTTGGGGAATCTTAGTTTGATGACTATATGCGGATAACCATGAATATTAAATAATTAAGAATGGAGGCCAAACCCATGATTAATTTACGAACGTTTCGTTAAAATTTGTTCATTGCTGTGTAAAATTTAGATGTGAGATTTAGTTGTGCCCAATAAAAAAATATTCTACTAAAATACGGGGACTGTTAATAAATGACCCTGAATAGGCTACTTCTTATTATTTTGGTTTCTTTTATCCCTCTTGTTAATCACATAAATTTACGTTTGGTTTTGACGAAGAAAGACTTAAAATTCAAGATGGGACTATAGTTATGTTGCCCAGTTTATAATTGCATAAAGTTTCTTAGTAGAATAGGAAAGTCCTCTTCATTTTCAGTTAATATAACGGAGAAGTCCACTCAATAATCGCGCAAAATTAATGA
The DNA here is from genome assembly GCA_025024175.1 of Rhyzopertha dominica. Taxonomy (NCBI): domain Eukaryota; kingdom Metazoa; phylum Arthropoda; class Insecta; order Coleoptera; family Bostrichidae; genus Rhyzopertha; species Rhyzopertha dominica. The sequence continues at coordinate 4,898,776 of QCXZ01000001.1, read as the reverse complement.
AAAATCAAAAGAGATATTATCATGGCACTCTTTGCTTTTATACTAATATTACTACTTTGTTACAGGCTTCAGCGAGATGCAAGGCGGTATCACCTACTATATCGGTAAGTACTTTTCGTTTTCTTCTAAAATCTTATTATGCGGTAATGAGTGAAAACAGTTGCAAGGCGAATAGCATTACAATGACTTAACCCTTTCAGACCTGAACTTTTATTTTTTGTGCAAAATATATTTGGTTGTTGTTAAGTGATATATATTGATAAAAATTATTTTTGACAATAATAAACAAATAACACGATGTTCATTCCCAAAACAATACTAGACATGGAGGTAATCCAATTTCTTTGGTGTATATTTGTAAGCACATATTGTAATGTAACATACCCAGGTTCGTAGAGATTTAGATTGAAATGTGATCTTCTAGTGCTTACCTACGTTGTGTTATTTTAATTAAACGTACCTTCGATGCATTGGTTACTCACGTAAATAGGGAGATTTGATGTAATCATAAATAATACCAAACAACCTCAAAACAACTAATTTATTACTAAACAAGATCATATTTGGAGGGTTAACACATTGTAGCAATGCTGCTGAAAATTGTTATTTAAAACAATGAATGATCTGCCAATTCTAGATTTGTGTTCGATATCACTTTCACTCTCAAGATTCAAAACTGAAGAGATTTTTGTTAGCATAGCCGACTATGGTCAGCAGGTACTAAGGTCCCATGCGGGAGGCAACTCAGCTATATAGTTGAATGGTTTGGTGCAAAAATCTTGTTGTTTCTTTTACCAGATGTTTGCCCAGCACGGGAGAAAATATTAGTTCATACATCAAGGCTCTAACATCACACTTTCAAGCATCACGTATAACTATTGCTGCGTGGATATAGCTAATCAAAGAATGCGAGAACACAGTTAAGAAAATGACATAAAAAAATAAACGGGCTACAACAGCAGCATAGCTTACAATGTTACCGTGGACTCCAAATACAGCATTTATCCTAATTAATTAATTAATAGACTGTTTCAGTTAAACAACTGAATTATTTAATGACAATGGTGATTGTAATTAATTACATAATTAAATAATGTGATTGAAAAAGGAACACAAACAATAAAAATTAAAAATTAAACAGTACTAACCTGTGAACAGTTGAATGAACACACTGAAACTGAATCGCATATGTTTGTCGTTCACTTAAGAACCTACCCCCTCGAACGTCGCAAATATGCCCCATTCCCAAAACCGATACGAAATATAAACTGAACAATTTGAGAGGCAATATGAATAAAATACAGAAATTTGAAGGTTACTGGTTACTTCAATATCAAAATCAGTGCCCACTACAATGGATTTGGGTTGAAGTAAGTATATTTTTTAATTCGAAATAGGTATGAAGTAATTATTAACACACAACATTATGAAAGCTAATCGTATAGCTAATAATATTTTAATAGTTATGGAATGCTTTAGCTGTTGTTAAGCTTTTATGTTTGATAAATATAGAGTAATAAAAGTCCGAAAAGCCTGAACTAGTCTCCCAGTGATGTTTTAAAAAATCCTCGCGTGCCTCCCCAGCGCCAAAAAATCCCATTACAAATTGGCGCGCGGATTCCATCCCCAAATTACCGAATAAGTACACGTCCTGCAGCGGACCTGCAAGCTGCACATTTTCACTGCAGATCAATCGGCGTAAGGGCAAAAAAAAAGCATTAGACCCATTTTTCTTCGAGGGAGAACGACGATGGCCTGCCGAGAAAAGGAAGCGAGAACGAGTCGCGATCAGAAATTCCGAACACGTTTGCGTTATTTCTCCGGTAGGTTTTTGCGCCACCATCAACGACGTCACGTCGGCTTCGCCGTCCCTTTCGGCCGCCGGCAGACGCTCGAGACGTCGATCCGAGATCGATCCCGGCGATTTTATTTCCAGTAGCAATAGCTCTTGGCAAATAAAACGGGTTGACCAAGCCAGTATTTACGTTGAGTAATAGTTTTATGCGTGCTTTGTTTTTTTGGTGGGCTGCATCTCGATGTACGTCGATGTTCGAGTCGATTTTTTCGATGCCGATAAGTGATCAATGACTGTCCGGGCTATGGCTCGCGAAAATCGAGCAAAAAGTCGAAACGAACGCGGCAACAGTAAACTGTTCGAGTCATGAATGTGGAAACGAGTATTTGGGTCAAAAATGACACGCGGGATGACCGTAGGCGGTATGCGGCTTGAATTATACTTTAATATAGATAAGAGTTTCCGGTTTTTCCTTATACTGCTTTGCCAGAACCGTAAATTACGTATGTGTAGCTGTAATGAGATATCTTAGCTCTTTATCGCTGGAATATATCTTCATTTATACAGTTTTTCACTGACCAGAACGTTATGTTTAACATAATGTACTCTAATATCAACACATTTCTTCCGTTTCATAGTAACAAGTACGGATATTTACTTTTTTCTATGACCTTGCGTCGCCGCACACTCCAACGAAAACATGATTTTCGTCCATAGTGACAGACAACTCAGAACACGTTGATGCAAGTTTTCCATCCAGATTTTGTTGGCAATAAAATTAGGTTGAGGTCTAATACACTAGCTCACCCTATCGCTTTAAGGAAAAAACTTTTAAATATAAACGTACCAGAGAAATTCATAAAAAATATTTTATGTCTACGGTTTGAATAAACGCAAATAAATCCAAAAATTGCCGATAATATTTAGCTGAAAAATATAATTTTAGAAACACTCTTTAATTACCTACAAGTTTCGTTACTACATTTTTCTCTGAGTAACGTCACTACACAGCAAGATAGGCTCAAACCTCTAGATGCTATATCTTCTAAAAGAGTTGTTCCAAAATTGGTTTCTCTAAATAGCTGTAGAAGGTTTATTTGCAAAAGTGTCATACATTTATCGATTTCTCAAAACATTTAAATGGACCGAATATATTTTTTCACTTCGTTTCGTAGGCTATTATGTAAAAAAAGAGTGGTGAAAACCCAAGGCGAGTGTCATTTTTCCTTTTTGAAGTTATTGTGAAAATAGTACACACAAGACACAAAATAAAATTTTACAATATCCTTCTTTACGACTTCCGCTATGAGTTCATTAGATAATGAGGCATGTCGTTCTTTGTGTCTTCGAACTTGATAACGTTATTTACATGTTCCGATATTATTAGATCAAATTTGGGGCATATTTCAGCAACCTTAAAAAATTACCATTATCACGTTTGTAAAGTTCTGAACTAGATCCGCGAAAAGCCAGATTTTGGTTTGTCAAAAACTGATGTATTGCAATTATTCGTTCTATGATATCACGCCAACGTTTTTTTTTCGATTACGAAGCTTCATTTTTAATTCACACCACTTTTCAGTAGCTTTTATGAGGCTGTAAACTATTTATTGAAATGTTTTTATTCGTAAAATGCAAAGTGCAGGTACAAAATGTTCCCAGGACCTGTCTGGTCGAGTTGCTCCTATGTTTTCCTTATAGGAATTGTAATGTAAACTTCATTGAAAATTACTCGAAAAATTAACTGAATTATTTGATGTTTTTCTTTTCAACATTAGAAATGTAAATTCTGAAAGGGCTGAATTGAGCAGTTTTTATTTAATCGCTTCGGTTAATTAATTAAAAATAATTTTTTTGAGTGTTTTTCATTACAAAAAATAATCCCTTCGAAAAGAATTCGAATAAGCCGTATTCAAACTTTCGTTAAAAATTGTCATATTTGCAGACGTGGGAATCAATTAAAATTATTATTTTTCTCTCTCGACTTATACATAGGAAAGGTATCTGTTTAGGCAGGCTATCGCCTTCATGTGCTGGATATTTTGGATCGTAAACTCGTAATAACAACTTTCAACTGACAATTGGCCACAMATTCTATTATGAMTGTCGTCATATTTGAGATACCCCATCAACACTATTTTGGTTTTTTCATTGCCACTGGGCATCGGATACTCCCCTTGATGTTTATAATTGTTCAAATAAGAATTAAAAAMATCACTAGTTTCGTACAGAAACTAATAATTACTATGAGTTATTGTTACCTGTATGATATACAATGATTTTAAGGATGTAAATCCCGCGCACTTTAKCTTTTGGAGGAAATTTTCTTTGATAAAAACGTACCAGGGAAATTCACTAAAACTATTTCGAAGTTCCTAAGTTTTCTATTAGGGGGCATATTTGACATCATGTTACAAACAAAAAGCAAATAAATCCAAGATTTGCTAATAAATTTAGGTGGAAAATAGAAATATTAGAATCTTTGTTTGATTACCTAAATGTTTCGTTACATTTTTTTTCTCTGCTTGCATAGTAATGGCACTACAAAGCAAAATAACATCAAAACTAGATGCTATTTCTTCTATCTGTTGATATAGACTATTAATCATAATAAACGCTTGCTGATGTCGAAATTATTAGATTGACACATAAAATTCTAATCAGTTTAGTTAATATTGTACATGTCTAGTTAGAAAACTCTCTAATTGTACTTAAATATGATCATATGAAGAAAAAAAGCTAGCTTTTCAACAATTCATTATCGTTATTTGTGAAAAAAGGAGAAATGCAAATGCAATGAAGCAAAATACGTATGGTTGTAAAAAATACAACTAGCAATAATTCAACCACCAATACCTTCATTATTGCAAAAATACTGCGAATATAATGTTGTGATAAAAGTATATATTATTAGTAAATAAATAATGTAAATTTTATTTAACTAGCCAAAAAAAAAAAACAAAATGAAATTGTTAACAATAAAGGGGTCAACTGGCACTTCGAACATTTTTGTTAAAAAGTGTATGTGTATTTCCTTTTTGTTAGTATTTAGTACATACGTTGTTCACTTATCTGAACAAATTTTATTTGAAGAGATTGTTATGTAAAATTCAATATTCTTGTACCTATTGCATTTTCGATAATGAAAACATCTATCGAAATCGTTAAAAACATTTGGGATTTCCATTAAAAAAAGTTCGATGACTTATTGCTCAAAAACAAAAAAGTGTAAAAATTTTAAATCTAGAAGAGGACARTGAATTTTTCAAAGAGAAAATTAACTTGTCCGACTACCAAATATTTCCATTTTAATAAATATTCGATTCCTTTTGACTAATATAGCGTTTGATTTAATACAATAAAGTAGAAAAAAATGAGCATATTTTTTTATTTTCATATATAATAGTGATACTTGTTGGAAGAAGATGATTAGAATACTTCTGAAGAATTACGATTTGTTCTGCAAACTCTGAAAGGCACGCCTAAGCTGTCTTTCCGCTTCAGAGTTCAAACCCAGCAGTTATGGAAGTTTTATGGTCCAGATTATTCAGACAATAAGTGATATCCCATTTAATTTTTACTTTATGTTCGACAGTTGTTCTTCTCTACGTCATAAGCACTCTCAAAATTACCAATTTACAAAAAAGAAGCAATCTCCCTAAAATTCTAGATAAGTCTACCATAAACGGCCCACCCTTCGCAGCATGTGCTTTTTGACTTGTAAACCGTTTTCTTATTTTCATTTTTAAGAACTATACTTCACAGCAACCGTTTTCGAGTAACAACTCCATGAGTCGCAATTATCAGGATATGCACGAAGTTTTTTACATAATCTATACTCAGTTAAGCAGATAAATTCTGAATTCTCAGCTGTGATGTTTTTCGACACTGTAATTGGACCATGTGATGGGCTGTGTATCTCAAATGAACAAGTAAATAAATAAAATCTCGCAGCGTTATCTTTAGGGACTATAGCCGAAAATTATAAAATGCTGGATGACCTGCTACGCTACATTTTTTTTAAAATACAGATGCAAGGTTTGTTTTGAATAATTGATTCAGTCACACCAAACTTTACGATCTCCCGACGGACCAGGGAACGATTTCATGCAGCAAGTCAGCATCCCACGTGAGCTCCAGTTAAGTCCTTACCCTCACATTATTATCAATGGGAATATTTTGTGTCTGTGTAGTGTCGGGATCCCGCTGCGCCAGGCATATTTATACACAAAACTCCGCTTGTATTTCACGTTATGTTCACCTCGTTGTGCCCGCTAATTTATTCGGTACGAGTGTCTATATTTGTACGCCGATAATTGAGCTATGATTTGTGCACTTTGCTGGACCGGAACGGACGGAATATGAAATCGTTTTGTTTTTGGGATGTTTCACCCGGGCCTTCGTTCAATGACACACCACACAAGGATGGAGCAATCTAGAATGGAAATTCGTTTTTACTTCACACCTGAACTGGCGTGTTAATTAAAACAATTTCAAGCTACGGCTCGTACAACGGCGGCAGTAAATAAATTGGTAATCATTCGACGAAACTGGATTTGCAGCTACCGGAGGAGCACACGATGAATGGGGAGTGATACGGTTTCGCTTTTTAATGTAATCGCCAGATTAAAAGAACAGGTCCGTACTGTTCGAATCGACGATTTTATACATAAATAAGCAGCCCATCAATGGGAACAAAATCTATCAACCGTGACGTGGAAACTTAAGGAATAAATAAAGACGAAATGAAATAATAAACAACAAAGCTTACACTACTTATTTTTTAAGTATTATTTTGCATTTTATTAGATTTTAGTCAATGTCAGCGTCGGTTTCATCATCGTCGCCAAGTTGAATTATTAACTCCGCCACCCTGTAAAGATTTTCTCTCTGTCTGTCTTATATTTATGTTTTGTGTTGTTATACCCTCACTGCAACCTTCGTGGAAAACGCGGTTTATTAATTGTGTTGGCCGCCCCGACAATATTTCATACACAGTAAAAAAATACGTGTTAAATTTAACACCAAAAGTGGTTTATATAAGTCCACACTGAAAATGGTTCAATTAACCACTTCTAATTTGGTAATTTTCACGAAATATGAGAGTAAATTTTGTTACACGGTTACGGTGTACATATTTTTACACTGCAAGGTGTACTTTTCTACGAATAAGCTAGGTGTAAACTTCTACCCCAAAATTGGTTAAAATTTTCGCGGTACTCTGTCAAATTTAATATTTAAAAAACGCTTAGTAAATATACCTACCACAATTCGCGAGACAGTTTTCCTAGCAATAACTATCATAATTAAGTTATAAATTAGTTATAAAAGAGCACACAAAATTTTATTCATTTAGCATACCTACAGTATACGAAATAGTCACTGCTATGAAAATTGCACTTCGATTTTCGTGAACTGGTGATGTTTTTTTAATATGATCCAAGTAAAAAATTAAATACAATAAAACGTAAATATAATTTGTTAAACAAGTTTATTTTTTATGGTTCACCATACAAGCTACTATATATTATTTACGCACATCAGAAAAGTACGGAAGAATTAATACTAATACATTGTGAATATGTCCTAACTATATTTAAATAAACAGTGCAAATTCAAACGGTCGTAGCATGAACGAGAAAGATGGCGCAACACATTTATGGTGTAATCGAAGGCCGCATAAATATGATCCACGAGTTCTTACTTACCTTTGCTTATGCAGTCTATATAACTACAAGTGGTGTCCACTAAAATCCATTTTGTGATATCATTTTTTTGTGATTTTTATTGGCACTTTGGTTTTCACTTCCATAATATGCGTGAACGTAAACTGTGGATCGACTAACCTGGTAACCCGCAAAGAAATGAACAAATTTTGAAAACATCAACCGGCATGTCTTTTATTGCCTACAAGAACTCACAAGCGTGTGGAGTTAACACTGCATGTGCAAAATAACACGGCTGCGTGTAAACCCAAAGTTAGTAAAAAGTAAAACAATAATAAGATGGCGATAATTCTACGTTTTATTCGTGTACAATATTTACTCATTCAGCGCGCGGTAAAGTTACGATTAACAGTTTGGTTAATTGCGCAAGCTTTCACCAGTTTTAGAGTAAAAATTAACACAGAAAGTGCTAACCACTTAATTTTTTGGCTTTACACCGTAAATTTTTTTACTGTGTGGCTTTTCGTTTAAATCTATTTTAAACTTTCTGTGGAGAGATATAATATAGTTTATTTCCAGTGAAAGACTCAAAATATCCAAAAATATAATTAAAAAATACAAACACAAGAGAAACCTAAGAAAAACTACAATATGTTTTACACCGAATCTTTAAAACTCTCGTAGGCAGTATTAATAACATAATTTGAGTTATCATCATTAAACTTTAGTAACTGTATACGCATCAGGCGCAATTAAAATTTGGCATGTATTAAATAATAACATTTAGATCATTTTCGCTTAAAACAATTAGCATCAAGTTTGTATAATTGTATGTGATAAAGATTTTGGGTAAAAAATCGTGAAAACTTACCTTGACCTTGCGAAAGCTAAATCCTTCCACAATAATTTTTCTCGGGCACTTAGCATTGTCTCCATGATGAAGGAAATTATAACCAGTACACAAACAGCAATTACTTCGGAAATACTAACAGTTGTAAGACATTTTCGCATGTTTTTTTTTTGGGTTCCGTTAGGCGATTAAGCGTCATTAACGATGCATTTTTCCATATATATTTTTGTTCATTTGTACGTAATGCTAAAATGCTAATTCGGCGGTTTAATTCAAAAGTTTATCCGATTGCTGCGTGGAAAACATCTTCAACTGGGTTTCTTGCAACTGATTGTGGCCTTCTCTTTTCCCGTCAGGTATCAGAACACGAGTTGAACTGCATGAAGCGGGATTTAATATGTTACTACAAGTTGTTGTTATCGACATTTTGGTATTTGATTTAGTGGGTGAGATTTAGTGATATTTCGAGACCCTTGGTCCTTATATCTAACTATCCGTTCATTAGGTTTTTTACTTACCCGGAAAAAACAAAGAGAAAACAGAGCGAGGTCAGCTGGACTTACGCAACGCCATGTGGAAAGTTCAGTGTTTCCCGGGATTGTTGTGGTTGAGTTTCCAAACTGAGACGAAGCAGCGGCGATAGATCTGAGTCTAGCTCGGCTTACGTAACATCCATTGTGAACTGAGCCCTGTCCTGAAGGATGTGATATCTGTTTCTGTACCAAATTTTTGTTCTGTCGTCTTACTTACCTCACATCGTTCATTTGAAGTGATCGCTAAGCCTTTTTTGTGTATACCTATTTTGTATTGACTGCCATAGTGGAGATCACGCCGAATCGTGAATTCATGTCGCGTTTTATAGCATTGTGTAGTTACATTTTAAGATAAAACGTACCTTTTTAGTTATCGGTCAAGTTATTTGTAAAATAATATTGATTAATTCATTACTTACCTGATTATTTTGTATTCTCTTATGATCTCTTCCAGCGTCTTTTTCTTGTATAGTTTATAATTCTGATACTTTTTCGAAGAATATTTGGAGACCGTTTAGTTTTATACCGGCTCACAAATGAGATGAGGAGAATTAAACTGACCGTTTATTATCAGGTAGGAAAAAACCGCTGCAAATTGAATCAATCCCTCCACATCCAATTGTCAAAATGACATTTACGTTTTTATTTCTTATACTGTACGATTAGTAATCAGATTTTGAGCATTTTGTCTCTCAACACATTTTTTCTAAGACAAAGTCCTCGTGATATTGGCAAAAATATATAAATTTTAAAATCGTTTTTTCTCAAATAACTCGAAAATTATTAACTTAACAAAAAATTACAAGAGTGCTTTCTGATCAGAAATTTGATTTTCTATATAATACCAAAATTTTAAAGAAATCGTACGAGCAGGGACCAAAATAGGTTTTTTGCAAATATTTCGAAAATATTGAATAAATTTTCTAAGACACTTTTTGTGAGAAATTTTATTTCCTATCTGATTGCATTTTCATTTTTTGAATATATTAAATATATTTGGAGATATTTAGGAAAAACCGTTTTCTTTAAGTGACGCTTTTTTTGCAATATCTTCTAAACAGTTTGCTGCACCGAAAATTTATGAGAACAAATAATACTCGCAATTATAGTACTAATCACATACTAAAACGAAAAAAATATAAAAAAATTAAAATTTGCAAAAAGGGTAGTTACTCCTCAATTTTGCCCCCTTCCCGATATCCTACTTACCCCAAAAACAATAGGTCGCTTGGGGTAGTTGAGATTTATACGTTTGCCAAATTTCAAGTTCATATATTAAGTCTTTCGAAAGTTATCGTGTATACAAACAAAACCACAGACACACAGACAAGAAATTTTTTTGCTCAAATTTTGTTTTCTTTGCGTTTTCGACCATTTTAAAGCAAATGAGCAAATAAAAATTTTTGAAAATTTTTTTCGCGATACAATACATCCATTGGATGTGGAAGTAATTGAACCGCGCGAAAAAGTCAGTTTGGTAGACTATAGCACCAATGAGCAAACTGAAACGGCAAAGCTGAAAGCGCCTCCCCGCACTTCAGCCCTCCGAAATTCGGGAAATCAGAGTCCCTGGCGGCGCTCCACGACTGCCCGGGAAATAATTAAAATTAATCAAGAGCCGAGCTGATAACGAAGCAAATGATGAAGTATCCTGGCGGCGATAGGGCGTCGGTGCGCGGGGTGGGCTGGGGGCGCACGCCACCACCGCGGCTTCTATCTCACCGTGACTGCGCGCTCCGCTGGGACAGATAAATACTAACGAGATCTTTCAGGAACGCAATCTACCCTTCCKGGTCTCTTGCCGTGTGCACCACCCCCAGGGCTCACCCCCGCAGCCCGGTTATTTACCGTGCATCCAGGAATTCCGATGAGGGCAGGCAAATCGAATCCGGCACATCGGGGTCTCTAGATCAGGGAGAAGACACGGTGAAGAAGGTGTGGGCTTTTGCAAATCTGGTGCGCAGCAGCGTATAAGTGAAGCTATTTCTTCGAATAGGCGTGATCAAGCGACACTCTCCCACGATTCCTTCTCGAAGCGCTCGAAGCATACACCTTAAATTTTAAAAACTTTACAAAGGAATGTCCAAAAAGATTGAATCGGGCCACCTCGCATCATTAACTTCAAAAAACTGTTCCCCCTATGAAGATAATCAATGAAGATAACACCACAACTATCCCAAGTAAATGAAGCAATAGCCAGAGTGCTGCCAGCCATGCTTCATCCATGGTGCCAGCCCTCTACAGGAACTCCGAATTCTTTTTAAGCATTGGAATGATGATCATATTCCCAGTGTCTTAGCTATAAATATAAGTCCAAATTTTCGGTCTTTTATACTTTTGTTCATCTTGAACATATAATCATTAATCTCCTTACCTCGTAACCCTTTTATGTATGGAAATGACTTGCTACCCATTAATAATATCACAGGCGAAATAGAACGTTTTAAAAGTTTTTTTTTGCTGAATGGTTAATGTTCGTTATAGTAGTCTTAAGTTAAATATAAAACACTGTTTCATGATACTCATCACGCCCCATTTAACAAATACAGGTAATTTTGAAATTTGAAGAAAAGTATGTATAAATTCCTGGTGAAATAAAATCTTTAGATATATTCAATGTTTTAACTATTTAACAATAAGAAGAAACGATACAAACACTTAAAAATATACATAAAATCAAACACTCTGCTATTTTTTGAGTAAATCCTTCGTCTTATTGGTTAGCGCCGATGTTCTTCATCCGTTTCTCTGTAGATTATCCAACAATAGTTAGCCATCATATTGACGCCCCAATAGCCTTTCCATCTTCTTTCCATATCTTTAATGTCCTTCTGAAAACATTCCCCTTGTTCTTCACTGTAATCTCCAGGATTTTTTGTAAAATAATCAGTGTGGGAACTCATATTGTAACCTGAATTTTTGTAACAGTTTAACACTTCTTTGACTTTGTTTTTGTAAGTGGAATTTTTAACGTAGCCTAGAAATTTCGGGTTGACATTCTTTAAAGGAAATCCTAGGTTTTTCTTTTTAAACTTGCCATAACATTTTCGAAAAGTTCCTCTTTAATTAGTTTTTTGATATCAAATAAATTAGGAAAACATGAACAGAGATATTTGAAAGTGTCTCCATCTTTTGGTAACGCCTTGACAAATTGTTTCATCAGTCTAATTTAAATAAGCAGTGGTGGAAGCAATATCTCCTCAGGATCTATCAAGTGACTTGAATAACATCCTTTTTTCCAACTTTAATTTTATTTTCGAAGCTGTAAGTCTGATTTTTCCTAGTGTAAATCTTTTGCTCTACTATCCCACTCGGAAATATAACATGGAAATTTTGTATAGCTTTGTTGTTGACTAAGAAGCATGTACAAAATTTTTAAGTCATCACAAATTAACCAATCGTGTTTAATCTATTTTTTTTCAAAACACTCTTCGTTATAAATTTCTTTAAGTTGAACTGAATGTGTAACAGGTAATGATACTTTATTGTCAATATGTAGAAGAGCAGCTTTTAGGCTTAGAGCCTATAAGTAGCCTCCATTTTGTGTTTTGTACTCAATGCCACGTGGAATTGGTTTTAATACCGATGAAACATTAGGATAGACGATTTTGTGACGGTTTTTAGAGTTATATCTCGTTAAATTGCTCAAACAAAAATAGCAATTGTAAGAATGATTTGTTTTCTCCAACCACACCATATAGGAGTTCCAAATGGCAATGATTTTGGTATACCGTAAATCCATTGTCCCAGTGTTTCAAGGCCAAAACAACATGCTTTGGTACCCACTGTTTATCTTGTTTTCCTAACCGAATTTCGAAGTACGCAAAATAAGAATCTTTTACAAAGTCTGATATATTTTCTCTGTTTCACTAAGGTGCATTGTCCACATATATAACAAAAAATACCGGGGCGAGAAAAAGAGAAAGAGTTGTATGTATGATGTGTAATCGTTCAAAAGAGATGGAATTATTTATTCAGTGCAGTTACTGCTATTTAATAAATATTAAATACATCAAAAAACGTGATGTTTCAGGTAAAATTATGTTAAAAACTTTTTCATCGCTTACCTGTGTAATGGTTGAATTCCTTACATAATATAAGCTCGAATGATAAAAAAAATTGATATGGTTTTATTAAGAAAGAACATGCTGTCATGTTAAGAAGCAATGTGAAGTACTGAAGTAGGTGCGTAACAACCTAAATGCAGTTGTTCAAGACTTATCTTTAGAAATAAACTTTTAAAACCATATTTTGCGGTAACTAAATAGCGTGAACAAGATTAAATTATGTTTTAACTAACAATTTGAACAATTAATGCCATCTAAAGCTCTTTCCACAACATTTACAAGTACCTATTCGTAGTCTTATTGTTCAGTACAAGTTAAAATGTCATAGGCTTGCTAATTTTGCACCATCCAATCTGAATTGCAAACCGACCGGACGCGCTTTCTCGAAAAGGCAGCGCCATCCAAAAATCGGTCCCGAAAATTCGGTGCACTTGTTGAGTCCGCATGCAGTTTTTCTTGTATACGCCTGACGAATCTAAAATCGCCAATCGGCACAATTTCGACTGCGAAACGATCCCGCGAGCTGTTTATACTTTCAAATTTCGTCGTCGTTTTGAATAAATATTCAATACGTGTGGCTTGCCTCTGTTTTGCTGCCCGTCTTCCGTGTACCACTCCTTTCGAAGGCCGTTCCCAACCATTTGGTTAGTTAACACCTGCGAACATTTGTATGGGCAGCTCGGCATCCATGGTGGCCATCAAGGCTGTTTCTGGACAGGAATCTTGATTAGAGTAACCTGAAAATCATGCAAATTGGCGTGGAGATGCAGCAGATGGAGAGATAGCGCAATTCTAACCTTCTACTTCGAATCAGTCGAGAGTGTATGGAAGATTACTTCTGTTACCTACCAATCTCATCCAGGTTTAGTATCGTTAATATACATAGGCCTTTCAAGTCCATAACCTGACAATTTTTACGCCTTTTTCTTCCAAGTCTTACACTGCGTTTAACCACCGTGTCTTTAGTCAACCTTGTCTACTGTTTCCAAATAAAACACTGCCTTCACCATTGTATTCGTTTCTATGTATATCGCTTTTATAAACTGTGTTATTGAATCCTTTCCGTACAGATCCTGTAGTTCAGAAAGAAGTTACAAGTTTACAAATCCCAATATCTCGGTTATTAATCGCTATTCCCCGTTATATATGTCTTTATGATTAATTTAATTTTCATATTGAAGAAAAGCAGTAGAAAAACTGTCGATTACTTTAAGCTAAACTTCAACACCTTTATCAACACGATGGATAGACGCAAATGCACCAGGCCATATATGTTCATTCAACTGTTTCGAAAGAGTCTTCACATTCACAAGAAGGGTTGATAGATGCAATAGATGGATCTAATTTATTAAGAAAAAGGTTGTATTTTTCATGACCAATGCGAAGGCGATTTACAATGACCCAAACGAGGTCAGCTCCTGCCACCTTTTCTGTAGAATCTATAAGCTGTTGATTAAATATATCTTGTTTCTTAAATTGTCAAACAGAACACCATCCATCTTCAATGATGAAAGTGTAAGGAGCACGAAGGAAATCTTCTTTCCACAGAGGTTTTCTGAAAGTTATCAGAGTTGTAGGTAGCAAACTGTCTGCGAATATTCTGAGGAGCATTGTCTGAAAGAATCGGAAGCCAAGGTAATGGAGTTGAGTTAATTGTTTCAGTGATTAGTTACATTGCAGTATTTAGTTGAGTGTCAGTTTTCTTTTGTGTGATGACTATTTTACCAGACAAGATGTCTATATGTTTCTTGTGGGTTAGAGACATACCTATCTAGGGTCACAGAGAATAAATGTTTGAGAATTATGTTATTTGACAAAACTTGAAGTAAGTTGTTTTGTCTTTTGATGATTGTTGAGATGAAAGCGAGCCACTTCTGTCTTCAATGGATTAGGGCACAAGCTCCAGTATAGTAATTCACAATCTCGATGTCTGTTGAAAGACTTTGTTCAAGTACAGAAAAGTCTTTACTTTGCAAAGCCAATGCCGTGTCGTCAGCATACACAAATTTTCTCGATTGCGTTACTTATGTAAAGGTTGAAAAGAAAAAGCGACAGAATCGATCCTTGTGGAAAATCATTATTCAAACAACTGAATTGACGTTGAGACAGCATTCGTTCGATGAACTTCGCAGTCTTTCCACATTTCAGAGTATTAAATCAGCTTTAACATATGTGCTTAGAGCCAGGACTTGTCACAGCAATTTGTGTTCTTTCTAAAACCTGTTTGTTCATTCGCGAGTGAGTCTTCAATAATATTTCCTATTCTATGGTAGAGTAATTTCTCTGGTAACTTGCAGCAGACACTCAGGAGGGCAATGGAGCGGTATCTTCCTGCTTCATTTGAAGGTTTCCCAAGCTTTAAGACAGCAATCGTCTTTGTTTTCTGAAACAAACTCGGAAGAGTACATGAATTTAAAATATTATTACAGAAGTTTTTCAAGAATTCTGAGTATACCATCAAAACCAGCAGCTTTGTGGGCTTTCAGAGCACAAATAACTTGCCGAAATTCTTCCAACGAGAATAATTGTGACAACTCTATTGAAGATTCGCATCTTTCTCTTAACCGACGAAGTTTTCCCTTCATCCATTTCAATTCCTCCGTAGATATTTGAACAGTATAGGAGATATTAACCAGTCAACAGGTTAAAACTTAGGCGAAATTGATGATGTTTGTTTATGTGTTTTAGTAGATTCCAACTACTGCGACTAGAGTGGGTGGTGCTCTGCATTAGGGTATTCCATTTCTTCCGAGATTGATTCAATTCCCTTTTAATATTTACAAAATACGCTTTCTTGTAGTTTATTAATACTCGAGTTTTATACTCCAGGACCGTATCGTGCACGCCACTGGAAGACCGTAAACAGAAATCTAAAGGTACAGTAAAGCGCAATAAAACCCATTACAAGCCGATGCTAAATCATTGTTGCGCGGCAATGAAACTTTTATTCAACGCCACGGTACGTAAATCACAAAAGCAAACCAAATTTATGACGTCCTTATTATCAAAGCAACCATATGTCTGCCGGAATGTATTGCTATTGTTTTTCGTACAAGTAATAAAGCCTTTGTGCGTGGTGTTATGGTGTTAGCGACACCTAGAAGGAATATCTCGGTTGAATGCTAAGATATTATCAAATATTTTCTGGAGTGGTAAGAGAGATGTCATCATCCCCTTTTTCCACCATATCAGTAAATATTTCTTTGCTCGGTAGCCCTTAWAAAAACCGGTGCTAATTGAATCAGTACKTCCACATCCAATTGTCAAAATGAATTTATGTTTTTATTTCTTATATTATACGATTAGTAATCATATTTTGAGCATTTTTTCTCTCTATACATCGTTTTYTTCCAAATAACTCGATAATTATTAACTTAACAAAAAAATACAAGAGTGCTTTCTGTACAGAAATTTGATTTTCTACATAATACCAAAATTTAAAAAAAATCGTACGAGCAGGGTCCAAAATTAGTTTCGAAAATGTCACTTTTTGTGAGAAATTTTATTTCCTATCTGGTGGTATTTACATTTTTTGAATATATTAAATTTTTTTGATAATATCTTCTTAACAGTTTGCTGCACCGAAAATTTATAAGAGCGAATAATACTCGCAGTTATACTACTAATCACATTCTAAAACGAAAAAAAATTAAAAATTTGCAAAAAGGGTAGTTACCTCCCAATTTCGCCCCATTCCCGATCCCACAAACAATAGGTCGCTTTGAGTAGTTGAGATTTATACGTTTGCCAAATTTCAAGTTCATATATTAAGTCTTTCGAAAGTTATCGTGTCCACAAACAAAACCACAGACACATAGACAAGATATTTTTTTGCTGAAATTTTGTTTTTTGCGTTTTCGACCATTTTAAAGCGAATGAGGAAATAAAAGTTATTGAAAATTTTTTTCGCGATACAATACTTCCCATCCGCTAGGTGTGAAAGAAATAAATACTATATAGCTGAACAAAACTTGTTTTTATCAAAATTTAGTGCAATTGAACTCTGTTACTTCAAATTTTTACAGCTTATTTATAAATCGTCATTAATTTCTGCAAGGATATTAGGTTGTGTTTACTGAAAAGTGTTTATCAGGCCAACTAGATAGCAATATGCCATCGTATTTTTGTGAAAGCACGCAGTTAACAAAACTAAGCCATCTTAAAAGTTGTATCTTTTGTACACTAAATTAACTATGACTTAGGGTCAGGTGGAGTAAATTTAGACTGAATTTGCAAGTTCCATGATACTAAGTCAAAATCATGCTAAATAATATCTTTTTTTAAATCATTCTAGGACTTAATTTTTTGGATTTACTTCTTTTTCTTTCTTTTAAATCATAATCTATTTACTGCACTCAAACTGGTCATTCACATTTACCCCATTCGACCCTAAATGGACTTTTGAATTAACAGTAAACTTTGGGATTTCCCTTTAGCAATCATTTTGCAAATTTTTTTCCGTTGGCAGTATCCCATACCACGTACATAAGCCTCATTACGTGACACTATTTTAGCATGCTGTTCAACTCCCAGACAATGCCAGAGAATACGTGAGTGACACTCCTTTGAATACCACTGCCAATTTTCTCCTCAGAAACGTTTACTGTAAGGACCTGCTAAATAATTTATCTAATGCACTGCATAACCAAAAAAGTTATGAATCTACAACACCAAATTTATATCTGCACATGTTCTTCGCGGCGTAGCATCGATTTGCAAATGACTGCCTCATGAATAATCATATAGCGTGAGGAATTTAAATATCCAGTATTGAATTGCTTAAAGAATTATGTTTCTGCGTTTATGTATATCAGATTGTAGTACTTTGATTCTTTTGCTGCATGTGAACCCGTAAAAGCCATCCCTCGGGTCTTTCATTGCTCAATATGACATGTGCCGCTTCTTTACACAATACCTACGTCATTCAAAATCCAACGTACAATTAAAAAACCACCTGTCGTGTGCTGGTGATGAACAAGCCTCACTGACGCCGTCTGCTTGCGCACTGACTAATAGCAGTTACTAACCAACCAACTATTCTGTTACTTGAAACAACTCAACCATGAAGATATCGTAGTGTCTTCTGTATTGCAACTGAAGGCTAAATTAATCTTCTGTAGGAATCGTTGTTTAAAAAATACTCCAGAGTGTTAGTAGTTACGTTACGTAATAATCTAAGTTCAATTAAATCGGCTTCGGCTTCTAAAACGAATGGCCAAGTATAAAAATTTAATATCGGATCTGAATTACCCGTTGGCAATGAAATTTATTGTCTATAATTATTGTTTGTTCCGTAATTGTTGCAGAATTCACGGACACGGTCGTGTTTACCACATTTGGAATTTTTATAGCAGTTAGCTGTGACGTTGTAGAAAATCAGGATGAGCAACGGGCAGTAAATAAAGTTTTGTTTGTTCGGTAGGATTCCTAGGATTTAGATCCACTTAATCATAAGAATAACAGTATTATTAGTGGTTGAAATTTAGAGTTTGCAGATGCTACTAGATATTTCACTTTAGTGAATGGAATAGGCCCTTCTTGTCAATTGAAGGAAGACTTCAAAATTATAACTCATTTAGTGTCCTCAAAAACTTTATTCCAGCTCTTAACTATTCAGAACACACTATCAATATAAGAGTCATTTTTGTCACTGGATTGGTCGTACACATTAATAATGAAATCCGGAACCAATCTAGTACCATAGATATCTTTATCACTGCTAGCATGCTCTATACCTTTTTTTGACTGACTCTTGGTGTATTTCTAACTACTGCCTGGATATATCCGAAAATGTTTGCACGACTGATATTGGCATCGTAGGTTGTAAATGCAATTTTAATCTTTTGCAACGGTTCCTTTGGCTGAATTCTTCGTGAATAAAGAGACATTGTATACCTATGATTATATTTTTTGTTAGTATAGTTATAGGTTATTAAGGGCGCATTATAGTTGGGCCAAAAACTTTATCGCTCTTTAATCTGCCATTGAGTTGGGCCAGAAGGATGCGGACGGTGGATTATGAACCTCCCGCTGATAGTTATCGATAACGAATCCTTATCAGATCCTGCTACCTGATACTACTTAGAAAAGTAGGTAATTTAAACGCAAACATTTTGTGCCTGTGGACCCAATAGATCACGAAACACAATTAAGATGGGTGGGACTTATTTGAAAAATGTAAAATATTATTGGACATTTGTCCATAATGTCCTAAATAATTTGTTAAAGAGGGTGGTTACCTGCTGAAATGAGTTTATAAATTCTGAAACGCAAGCCAAATTAAACACTTTTACTAAAATTTCTAGCGCACATTCATACCGGCGAAATGGAAGTTGTATTCATGCAAAGTGAAAAAGGCAAAAAACTGTTGGTGGTGAATAACTACAAGTTTTGCATCGCAAACGTGCTGAAAAACGGAACTGTGCGTTGGAGATGTACAAATAAAACATCGAAATGTCCCGCAAAAATCTACACGTCGGCTGGAAATGAAATCTTGGACTCCGAATTATCTCACAATCACAAAGAAGACATAAACCTGCACAGGCAGATTGTCAACAACAGTGTGAAAAGGAAAGCTCTAGAAAATGTACACGAAAAACCTGCCAAATTTGTGCACACGGAACTTCGGTCTAACCCTGGCATAAGCAGTAACATAACGACTTACGATATGGAACTTGTAAGGCATAATATATGGATGTGCAGGAGGAAGTTAACTCCAAATCTACCCAAAACACAAAAAGACGTTTTCGAAGCAGTAAACACTTTGACACCTATGGCAGATAAAGAAGAATCATTTGTCTTGATAAATAATGCAGACCAAAGTATCATCATTTTTGCTCCAATCTTTACTTTTTATGTTGTACTTAAACTGTGTATATGGACGGCACATTTGATTTTTGTCCGAAATTTTTTACACAACTCCTTACAATTCATGGATACAAGAATGGACATTACGTTCCATTGGTATTTTGTTTGCTTCCGGAGAAAAAGCAATCCACATATCAAACATGTTTGAATATGTTGTGTCAGAAGTGCAGTGAAAGTGACAATTTTCTCCTAAAAGTGTCGTGATTGATTTTGAAACTGCAATCTACAATGCTATTATGGATACGTGGGAGGAAGCTAGAGTAAGTGGATGCCGATTCCATCTTTCACAGGCATGGTATCGAAAAATTCACTCGCTTGGACTGTCACAAGATTATAAAACCACACGGAAGTTGGCAAAATGTTAAGATATTGTTTTGGACTTCAGTTTCTTGATTGTGATGAAGTTGGTGACGCATTCGCATTCGATTTAACTCCAATCATGCCAAAACATTCGAAACTTCAAGAGTTTTGCGACTATTTAGTGGACAATTACATGAGCGAAAATGCCAAATTTACTCCAAATATTTGGGCAAGTTCATCTGCCTCCTCTTGCAGAACAACCAATGCGTGTGAGTCATTTCATTCAAGATTTAATAAAAGTTTTTATTCGCTTCATCCAAATATTTTTCAATTTGTTGATAGTTTGTTGAATTTTCAAAGTAAAGTTTATGTTAAAATAAACACATCCAACAAATTCCAAAAAGTTGTTAGGCGTACAGTAAAATTAAAGCAAGATTGTCTTGAAGTCAAAATTAATAACTACAAACAAAATCTCATAGACAGGCTGACATTTGTAAAAAGTGTTTCATTTAAATACGCGCAAAATATGTAAATATTTTTTATACCTTATTGTACATACATATATGTTAATATTGTGTTATTACGTATAAATATAGGTTCGTATTTTTGTAAATTTGTAAATATTTTAATACTTTACTGTACATACATACATGTTATTATTGTAAGGTATAAATATAAGTTTGTATTAAAACTTGAAAATTGTTTTATTTTATTCCTTTAAGGGTGTTTGCTAAGAAAAAAACCGTAGCAATCACATTAGTAAGTTACACACATCACATAAATTAAGGTCTTTCCTAATTTGCTAATAATAGTCCATCACCCGCTGTTCGGGCAAAGCAGATTCTTGGCCCAACTATTATATTGCGGGATTAGTTGACCCGCTCAGTCAGAGAAGGGTTAGATAGGTAGACTGGCCGAACTATACGACTCCGGTTATTAAAAACCTATTGTTTTAATTCAGGTATGTCTGCATACAGGTGATAAATACAGGACAAGCTTTTTTCTATGAGCTATAATAATGAATGTAATGAAAAAACTGGAAGAGGAAATTAATGATTGCATTACACCCGAGGGGGTAACCACTTAGTGTAATCCAGGGACAGGTGCGATGTAATCTCATGAAACCCATAAAGTATGTAAATCATTATGTAATCTGCAATACAAATGGCTGTAATCAATTTGCACTATCTCGGGGTTCCGTAAGAATCAAACCAYTTTAGGCGCCACTTTTAAATGCTAGCTATCCGAGTTTGATTAACATTATTGTATAAGTCTCTTATACTAGCTTTTCTTGGAGATAGTGAACCATGCAAAGCTTGTATAGATTACATACTCCGCAAAACAAAACAAAAAAAAACGTTTGAAGTATAGTTAAATACAATTTTTATTATTTAAAAACGGAGAAATAGAACCAAATATTAATGCTTATGCAAATTTCTGATGTAGGAACTTGTAGCTTATCAGAAAGCTCTAAGGGTATTTATATAGCTGTTATGGTTTTATTTATATCGTTCGAATAGTAAAAAATTTGAAAACTGAATCTGAAAGTGTTCATTATATCGGAACATAGAGGGTCGCTACAAAGTATGGAGCCAGAAGGATATTTCATTAAAATGCATTTTCTGGAAGGCACGTCATTGAAAGGGATATTTTCCCTGACTTCAAAAATGCATCACACTTGTATAATTTATTGTTTCTGGGTTGAAAAAAGTGTGATCTTGCAAATAACTTCGGGATAAAACCATACTTATTATCGCTAAGTAAGAACAAAAACTTCAGGTGACTGGTGATAATTTTCATTCACTTTGTTATTTGCAATCGCAATGCATCAGTTAACTGAACATGATCGCGTCGAAATTTTGATGATGATTAGTTATGGAGATAAAAGGCGAAGTTATTCGGAAATAGTTGCACTCCACAATGCAATTTATGAAGATCGTGAACCAATTGCCAGATCAACAACTGTTCCTTACAACAGCGTACTCTTACTCGCCATATTAGCAGATCTGTTCAGAAAATTGTGAAAAAAAGAAAGATACACAATTCACTTATTACAAGAACTGGGCGAAGATGATTTCGTTCGTAGGATAGCTATGAACATGATAGGTGAAGATAGAAACATTTTAAATTGGATTATGTTTTCTGATGAAGCCTCAAATTAATATTGGTCGGACACAAATCCACATTGGATGGAACAAGTCCACACACAACACCCTCAGAAGGTGAATGTCTAGTGTGGTATTATTAGTGAGCACATTATTGGGCCTTTCTTCATCGATGGAAATTTGAATGCGGTCAAGTATTTTGTAGCTCTTGCGCGAACATTATACCAGAACTTATTCGCCTGTTCCCGAAAATGCTGCGCGTCCTTCTGAACAGATATGGTTTCAGCAAGATGGTATACCGCCTGACTTTGCAGACAACGTTCGTGGATATTTGAATGCGATATTTCCAGACAGGCACGGAGCGATAGAATGCCCAGCACGTTCCCCTGATCTGACGCCGCTTGATTTTTCCTGTGGGGGTATCTGAAGCCAGACGAAAATTACCACCAGTCAAGGAAAATTGGTAATATCTGGCTTTTTGTCCATTTTAGCGATAAAGAAAATTCTCTTCGTCCTTTGTCACACTCTTCTCAACTCAAATGCAATAAATTTTACAACTGCGATACATTTTTGAAATCAGGAAAAAATATCTTTTTCAATGATGTGCTTTTTGATGAATTTGGTTGTAAAGTACAAAACTAGCAAACTTTCTAGAACAAGTTATATGACAATATTTTCTCTAAAATTAAATTAAGCAGCTTTTTCGGTCTTTAGGCTTCCCATTAGTCTGTTTATCTGTTTTTAGATTTACTGATCACCCTGAAATCTCTTGTGATCACTATGTAATCGTATTAATCCCAGAATCAGTTATGTAATCTGTAATCAGTAGGACAGATTTTTTTCTTCGTGATTACACCTTTACATTTAGCGGACAAAAAGTTTAAATGGAAGTCTACAAACAAGAAGCAGTACCACGTTGCGAATAAGTTCCCCCTTCAGGGGGTGACTTTTTCACCTTGAAACGTCGACCTTTCCCGCACGGCGTTTTTCCAAAACGTCCCCCCGAGTAATAGACGAATCGGGCCGCGTATTAATGCGCAAATAATTACGTAGAAGCGTTTATTGCTTGCAATTCCGCTGAAATAACAGGCCTGTTGTGTTGGCCGGCTCTTACTAGATTACTTATGTTGTCGCTCTGAGCTTTTTACGTGCCAGCTTTGACGTGGTAAGCACACGGTCGACGGTGTTGATTCATTCGCCCGGTATATCGGTATCTTGATTTATACTCGTCTCAACAACCGCGGTTGTTATTACGGGCGAAAGGCCGATTGGTGCAATTGCCGGTGTTTAACGTTTTTCGACCTCGTATATGAGGGAGCAGCGGAAGCAATTCACATGCTGGGGGGAGGATAAGGAGATCGTGCTTAACCATACACTGCGCTTTCGCAATAAATCGATTTTGATGTTAAAATCTTCATTTTGTGTGCCCCACTTCAAATGAAAGCCACTTCCGCGTTAGTCGTAACTATAATAACAATTGCGTAATCTTCCGTCCATGCACTAATGGACCACCCTGTATAGAGCTTCGAAAAAATTAACATGACAGAGTTCAGTAAGCAGCTTTCAATTGATACTTATCTTAGTAAAATGAAACAACTAGAAAAAGAGAGAAAGATGTAATAGCTTAAGGTAGACAAACCCATTTAGAGAGGGTGTAGAGATCATTACTGCCACCATTTATGAAGTACACTGAGAAAAATGGTTTTGCTGTAACAGCAAAATAAATTTTGTTAAAATATTTTTTTGCTGCATTTACCAATTTTGTTTGTTATTTTGATAACAGTGCTGAATCCCGAACAAAGAAATGCGTTTGCCGGGCGAAGCAAATACGAGGCATGTTTTTTAAGTAAGTACCGTTTTGGAATTAAAAAAAGGCGTGCAAAGATATCGCAATAATTTTATCTTACATGAAAGCCTGTACCTTAATCTACTTTTCTACATAATTTCCGTGAATATTGAGGCACTTGTCATAACGTGGCACCAGTTTTTGAATACCCTCCTCATAAAATTCTGCCGCCTGACTTGTTAACCACTGTATCACAAATGTTTCGACTTCGTTATCGTCTTGAAGACGCTGACCACCCAGGTGTTTCTTCAAGTGCAGGAACAAATGGTAGTCGCTGGGCGCCAGATCAGGGCTGTATGGAGGATGATCTAGAGTTTCCCATTTAAAAGATTTGATGAGATCTTTGGTCCGATTAGCCACATGTGGACGGGCATTGTCATGCAGCAAAACGATACCCTTACTCAACTTGTCACGTCTTTTGTTCTGGATTGCACGACGCAGATTGTTCAATGTCTTACAATAAGACGCTCCATTGATTGTCTCAATACGAGGCAGAAACTCCACTAGCAATACTTCTTTTTTGTCCCAAAAAACTGTGCATGTGATTTTCCGGGCATAAATTGTTTGCTTAAACTTCACTTTTTTGGGTGATGATGAATGTCGCCATTCCATGGATTGTTGTTTCGATTTTGATGTGACGTAGGCCACCCATGTTTCGTCACCAGTAACAATTTGGTCTAAAAAATCTTCACCTTCATTGTGGTACCGCTCAAGGAAAGTCAATGCACTGCCTAAACGTTGGGTTTTGTGCAAATCCGTCAACATTTTCGGAACCCAACGTGAACACAATTTCCGGCAATTCAAGTTCTCGGTCACAATGCGATACAAAACACTACGAGAATATTGAGGAAAGCAGTCGCACAATGATGAAATTGTAAAGCGTCTGTTTTCTCTCACCTTTTCGTTCACTTTCTGCACCAAATCTTCATTAACGACCGAAGGACGCCCACTCCGTTCTTCATCATGCACATTTGTGCGGCCATCTTTAAATGCTCTCACCCATTTCCTTACCATTCCATCACTCATAATGTTTTGTCCGTAAACTTCACAGATCTCACGATGAATATCGATCGGTTTTACGCCTTTAGCACTAAGAAATCGTATAACAGCCCGTACTTCACAATCGGCGGGACTCACGATTGTCGGAGGCATCTTAAACACTCAGTAAACAACGTATACAATGAAGAATCAAACTGTAATGGCGTCAGTGCGTAGACAAGAGATGTAAGTAACCAGCGCGCATGCGCGGAACGCCGACCGTAGCGCTGCGGCGGCGGAATCGCAAAACGGTACTTACTTAAAAAACATGCCTCGTACTTCATAAATTACTGATTAGTAAACAACGAAATAATATCTTTGTCTTCGTAGCAGAGGGTTATTAGTACCCACGGCAAATACTTCTTTCGATTCTCGTTTCATCTGTTGCTACTAAAAAGCACATTCTTTTTTGTGGTTGCCAAGCAGTATTATTACCTGCAGCAAATAATATTTGCAACAGTTACCTTATTGATTGGTGTTGATTAGTGATTCTTGCAGAGTGGTGTTGGTAAACGCAGCAAATAATTTTGGTAACGGTTACTCTGTTGGTTTTCCGTGCAAGTTGGTATTAGTTGCGGGAGCAAAGATTGTTTGTAGTAATTGCTGAGACATGCAAGTGTAGGTAAAATAAAATAGCGAATTTTTCTTGTTGCGAGGGCAAAAAGTTTTGCTGTCCCTATTTCTACAAAAACTTTTTGCTGACGTTACTATGTATTTTTTTGTTTACCCAGCAAAACCTTTGTCTCGGTGTAAGGCTACCGGCATTCTACTTTATTGGTTTCGGTTCAAATCCCTGCTGGGTATATTTTCCATACTTATACAGCGTCTATAGATATGACATCATTTTCCAAACAAATTCAACTTTTCATTCCGCTCCTTTCGTTGATCTAGATCCCCAACAAACCGTTTTAACGAAGCTTGAAGCCTTGTTCCACGTACACGGTCGGTGGCATGCAAATGCCCTTCCATTAGGAGGTGCGAGCCCCCTTAATAACCGCATAATGACGTCATAATGCCATGTGATATCCCGAGATTGGCGTATCCAGGACGCCTCGATAACCCTGGCTGCGTTAAGATGCCACTAACCCCTCGGGATGGCGAGGTTTAGATGTTCAAGTGCCGGGAAGCGACCGCTGCTGTTTTACTTTGTATATGTAGGTTTGGGGTTGAGGTATTGCTAAATTTCTTGGGAATTCTGGATGGAGTTGGTAACTACTCATTATGATATGCAATTTAGTTGCACTTTCTTGAAGAGCTTTCGCTCAGTCGTCAAACATTGTCGTCGATCGTTAAATTTCTTTTTCGTGTATTTGATAGAAATGGACAATATTGTTTAAGACAAAATAATTAAGAAAAGTGAGACTTTTCGTGTTAGCAACACTGTTTTTCATCCATTTATTAGGATAAATGTTAAGTGTACAATTGCTAAAATTATGTTTCGGATACTGTCGATGTTGCCGGTGCAGAGATGATCGAAGACTGCTGGTTAGTTGAATTAGTAAAAATTCTTTTTAAAATTTTTACTTTATTTGCTATACTATCTTCTATAACTCCACTGCTATGCCAACCACCGTGTCTCTTCAAAACTTGAATGTCGGCTCCACTGTCGGCCAGAAAAGTCGCTGAAGTTCTGCGGAAACAATGTCCTGTGAAACTGTTCGGCTCCGGTAGACTTAAAAACGCGGCAATTTTCATTGGTATATTGTAGACGGTGTTTATACCAATTGGTTGCACTGTGCATTTGCCCTCTTTATAATATATAGTCTACGGTGGTCCACAGGTTTGGGTCTTAGCTTCAAGTACTTTTTTTCATTTCTCCAGAGACAAAACGGTTGGTAAGCTTTCTCGTACTTTGCTTTAGACTTTGTAGGTAGCAAACTTGATTCTGCTTCTGATACTTATTTCAAAATTTCGCCTTTAATTTCACTTGATTGATTCATTTGCAGTTTGCAGGAAAGCGTCATCACAAATTATTTATTTACTCTTGTGATGTTTTGTTTCTATGTCGACAAGTCTACACAAACTTGACACAGCTTACAAACAATTTATTATTAAAATTACCGAAAATTTCGCGATATACAGGAAAAAATACGTATTCTACGTATAAGAAAAGTGGTTATTTTACTTGTAAAGCAATCTACTGTACTGTTCGAGATGCTTATACTTTTCTTGTACGACGAAAGCGTTAAAATTAAAATTAAAATTACTATAGCTGTAGGAAAAGATCTATGAAATCGACTTATGCAGAAATTTATTGGTATTCCCTCCCTTTACAGCAGGCTTCGCAATAAATGATAATAGAGATGGATATTGATCTTCACTCAATCATTATTACTATCAATATCACTGTCACTATTATTTACTGGGTCTATAGTTATGTCTTTAACAATATTTGTCCCTTATTCATGTTCTATTCTATATTCTTCTCCTTAATTTTTCCTTGAATTGTCCCCATATCATTTCGATAGGATTAATAATACAGTGGTATTGCGATAAGCGCCTGACAAATTAAATCGTACGCAATCTGATCAGTTTTGTATCCTTTTTCATATGTCTTCAAAATATAGCTCTTCTTTTATTATGAATTCTTGAACTTCGCCCTTTATTATTTATTTATTATTCATATACTAATAATTTTTATCGTAAAAAGGCGAGAACTAAATAGATGATACATTGGAATGTACAAAAGATGAAAAGAACGATAAACTGTACTTAACATTAAATAGCGAGTGAGTGCGGGGTATTTTTCAATTTTCGTTTTCGAAATTATTGACTTTTGAGTGTCAGTGACCTATGGTGAAGGAAGAACAAGTTAGAATGTAAGTTTGCTTAATTGAATTGGCCCATATCATTTCGACAGGGTTAAAAATACAATGATAAGGCGATAAACTCAGTGCAATCCGCATCCGATCGATTTTGTATTTTTTATTCCTTCTTTGTATAACGGGCTTTGATTAGGAATTCTTAAACTTTGTTTTTTACTGCTGTTTTTTGCCATACAATTCTATTCCGAGATTTTGTAATGATTAAAGCAGCCCTAGAAAATTTTCTTTCCGCAGGCGCAGACGTGGCAGCTATAGACAAAAAATCTTTTGCCATTAAGGCAAGGTTAGGAAATATGCTTTTGTGGTTTCTCCACGACTATATTCAGAAGGATCAGCTCGTAGGCTATTTGTATATTTATCTATTTCGTAACGCTAAGACAATTCATTGTCTTCATCAATACGTGATTTCCTAAACAAACTGTTAATACCTATGAGAAACTCCTCTTTTGCTTGATTCTCATCTGGGTTTGAAGATGACGAGATAGGTGAACTTGGACAAGAATGCTGAAAATATTTATTCTTAAATATAATTTCAAAATAGGAAACTGCGCCTATTTCTAAAGCTTTCCCCCATTGTGTATACGAAAATGTCTCTATCTTATGCCGTGGGTCTAAACTTAACACAACACTATACAGCCAGTTTGTCTTTTTATAGCTTTTTTTTATTATTTTGTGTCTTGCCGTCTGAATACTGTTTATTAATGTTTCATAGATTTCATCTGTTTTTGGGCTTCTTGTCAAGATCATGTGCCCAAATCTTTAATTTATCCAAGAGCATATTTATAGCCATAATTACCATCGAAAGTATGCAGCAGGTTTCACCCTCTAAAGTCGTGGAAATGGTTTTGAAACTCTTAAGATATTGGCACACTCGTTCTAGCAGGGACCATTCCGTGTCCAATAACTTTAAAGTTTTCATATTATCTGTATTTCATTTCAGGCCCCACTTAAGCCTTTAAAAAGTTGAGTTCCACCGTGTTATGACATCATCATTTATTAGTTATTTTAATTGTATTTCATCATTGCTTTCGCCAATCAAAATATTTTCAGAACAATTAAATTCAGAATGAAGAAACTTAACGAAAGCTCTCGCGTCCAAATTAATTATATGTGCAAAACCCATGTTATTGACCACTGTAATAACTCGGCAAAATTCTGCCAATATAGGTATGTTACAACGGTCTTTACATGGGTTGCAGATGAATTCCTAGTTCAGACACTAGTTTTAGATGGAACAGGTTCTACCTCAAAAATTTCCAAATATACTAATGATCTTATCAAAACTTCAAATCTTTTGAATGGTGAGAAGTTTTTTTTAACTGTTTCCGATTGCAAGGTACCTAAATTGTATGGTTTGCCCAAAATATATAAAACTAATGTCCCGTTAAGACCTGTAGTCAATACGATTGGCAGTCCTTGTTACAGATTGGCAAAATTTTGTGCTTTCTATTTAAAACCTTATGTAAGTAAAAGCCAGTAGTTTCATCAAGAATTCTTCTGACTCTATTGACGTTATAGTAGGTTTAAGTATTTCAGAAGGTGGTATTTTAGCTTGTTTGGACATGGTTTCTTTATTTACGGAAGTACCCATATCTCAAACGATAGATATTATCAAAACCAAACTTAATAGAGATGTCCTAGGTGACACGATAGCCACATTATCGGAACACTGTTTAAAATCAACTTATTTCTTATGGAATGGTACTTTTTATGAACAAAAATCACGTTATGCAATTGGTTCACCTCCAGAGTTTTCAGTTTACGCCAGAATGTTGGTATAGTGAATTAGAAAACTGGAGGTATTGGATGTTCTTTAATGTGTCCTGAAAAGTCTAAAGAACCTTACGAGAAGACGTATAGTGGTTTCCAAAATGGTTTAAAGAGAATTAAGGGGAAAAGTTAATATAATAAATTAGTTCCTTCTCATGTTAGGAACAATAACCCATGAACTCAATAATACTACAGTTTCCTCAATCTACAACAAGCTCGATACTTCCAAGTAATAGCCCCCGCGATCATACTCTTGTTACCTACATCATCCTCCCCGCGCAGGAGGCATTACACCCCACATCCTCATCGGTAAATACATCATCCTTAACCCAAGGAAAATCCTTTGAGCTGCGTCTCCCCATCCGCAACCCGATCACGTGCCGACGCGGCATCGCCGTTCGATCATCAACGTTCCCCCCATTCCCCATCATCGGAGGTACGCCGGGCCGTTTAAATTTTGATTGTTGTTATGACAAATCGGCGAACAATTGTCCGTATGGTAATGCGCGTGGGCCCGCTAGCGTAATGGATCGGTGCTCCCATGGGCCTTATGCAGATATGCCTCGAATGGAAGACGACAGGCGCACCCCGGTGACGGTGTGTAAAATGGGACTGGGTGGGCGGAGGTTTTTTTTTCTTGGGGAGCTGGGTGACGGGGCGCGTGGAGTTGCTGGATGCTTGGGTGTTTCGCAATAAAATCTAGGAAAAAGGTGGCATAGAGATGTAATAGGTGGAGAGGATCCCAAATATCTTCTGAATTTTATGGAATTATCAGTGCTTAGTGTGGATATGCACATCATTATAATTATCGCAGCTGTCCCAAATGTACTACATGTTTTGTTAAGGAGATTACGCCAGTATTCTGCTTATAAGATTCAACATATAAACTTGAAGAGAATATCTTCAAAAGTAAGAAGTATTTTTAACTCATTCTTTGTTTTAATGTAAGGTTTTACTTTTACTTTACTTTTATGAAATTTTTTAATACTTGAAAATGAAAAAAGGTGATTAACAATTTAAAAAAATTGGGCTCCTTGGTAACACCTTGGGAATGTCGTAGGTCAAATTTTATTTAAAAATTTTGAAAAATGCGACTATTACAAACCTATATAAACATTAAATAGCAAATAACGCTCTTTATACAACCTAGTTACAGTAGCGTAATATATAAAAGAATTTAATTTCCACAGTTTATACAAGCAACATAAGATAGAGAAAGTAGGTACATGTAAGCTGCTTTAACTAAAACAATCTTTAAACAGTTCAAGTACCAATTACATTAAATTAAAAAAATAACTTAAATTTCATTTACGAGGGTGATGCTTTCAGCTTTCATTTAATAAAATTTCAGGCAACATGTACTCAATATAAAATTCTGCAAGCTTAGAAAGTGTCAAACAACAAGCCTTTATTTGTCCACATAACAAATGTTATAAACAATTGTCTTTACACCTGATGAAAATAAAATTGTTTGTTTTAATTTTGTTAACACTGAATGTACCAAATAGGGTTGCGGTTCAGATTTTCTTAGAAAGAGCTATTACCAAATTGAAGAAATGTGCTAATAAAATAAGATTTACCTGTTACGAAGTGATCTAATCTGGTAATCCCTTGGCTGCTTCATCAGCACCCATTTTGACTACCTAATATGTTTGTGTAATGTCTGAATGGTATAACGCTTTTAATAATAATTGTAGAATTGATCTATTTATTAACCAACACCACCTTATCAAATAATTGGTTGCAATTTTGCTTATAGTCAAAGGACATGTGGAAACGCATCCGCTTTACTTATTGAACTTATAATTATTAGATTCCTTACGATGCCTTTGATTGTGATATAATTGAAAAGATGATTCAAGTATGAAAAAGCATGTTCATTTTCAGCGATATTTGTTGGAGGAAGATAATTAAAATATGAAATTAATTTGCTCCCCAAACTTAGTGCGTGACGACAAACAGTCCTTACATATTATGGTGATTTTAGGGCCCTGTCAATCATTATTTGCTCTCAGTTCAGGCAGATAGATGATAAGGCGATATTTCATTTAGCTTTTATGCCATACGATCGTCAGTTCTTGCTTTCTACGTCGTCAGCTGCTTCAAATTTGTTTGTTGAATAGTCGAATAAATGTCCTTATACTCTCATAGAATATTTTCATTTTGTTGTTGTAAATCAGGCTCAGGCGACGCTGTTCGACAGCTTCACAACTGTCATCTTCGGGCTGTCTATAGTCAAATTCTCACACAACATCCATCTAATTTGCCGTTATAAACTGGAAGGAATCGCCTTAATATTGTTGGTTTGGTCGTAGACTATAGGTTATACGATATCTTTTACTATAAATGAGGTATCATCTGGCGTACCACAGTGTTCTCACTTAGGTCCAATCATATTTTTAATTTACATTAATGTGAGTCGAAGTTTCAACCATTCTCGTTTTTTATATTTGTGGCTGACTTGAAATTACTGAGAAAACTCACTTTCATTACTATTTGGATGACTTTATTTTTATTTCCTATCAAAATGTAGGATTCTCAGAACCGCAGGGGTTAATGGATGCTGCAGACTGCTTATATAGTGTGGAAGGTCTACTCTGGCACTTGTTAACTGTTTTTGACATCCAAGTGTAAAAACAGACCTACGTTTTACTTTCCTCTTTCACATGGATGGCATAATGAATAGTGGCAATAAAATAAAAAACGTTCTAAAGAGTTGTTGAATCAATACAGATTATATATATTAAATATTATTGTTAGAAATTTAATATATTGTATAGCAGGGCGATATTCTGGCCTTCCTTTTCTTAAAATATTATACAGTTACATTATATAGCTATTTATAATGTTGAGTATGGATACTGGCCTTTGGACTCAATTTTTTCTCATTGCAATTTCGAGTTTAGAATGTTTTCAACTGTAGCATTGGGTCCAGTGCTGCCAATGCGAAGCTGTATTTTCTTTTTCTTTTTCATTCTTGCGTATTGGTGACAGTCTCGAATTAACAGAAATTTAGTCGTTTGATTTGGCTTTGCTATAGCTTAGGTTTCAGTTTTTGGCGATACCACTATTACTTGCTTATTTTTAAGGATTTCTTGTGATACTGAGATGCCCAGTTTTCAAAGTCCAAGTCCACCCATACTGAGTGTCCTCAAATATGACTAGTTGTTGCGACACAACCCTTGCGTGTTTAGCTGTCATCAAACTACCGTATTGTGCGTCGCGGCCGGCSAATGGTGGAAATTGTCGGGCACGTCTATAATTGGGCGCAAGTTATGCGTAGCCACGTCGTCCTCAAAGAGATGGAGGTTCGCGGGTTGCAGTGCGGAGAGGTGCAAACCAGGCGTTTTGCCCATAATGCCATCGCACGTAGCTATTCCCTATTGTTATACGCTCCTTCCGGTATTTGCCACTAAAAACGTCAGCGAGTACCTGTGACGGCCGTCGCGACCCCGAAGAAACTGTTTTCTCCTCAGATGTCAAACTGAATCGGTTTTTGGTGCCAAAATTTAGTTGCCCTACGCTCGAAAAACAATCGAGGTCGAGTCCTGTGACCCTAGTTTCCGTTTAGCCACCGCGACTCACATAATTATATTTGACCGCAGGTCTGGCACTTTTCTTGAGGTCTAATCTGGCCGTGGTATCTTCCCATTGTTCGGCATTGTGACTGTTTTTCTGTCGGACCAATGGTAACGCACGGTAGACACGTCGGCTCGTATTTCCGTTGAACAAAAGCACTTCGACGACGTCCAATTATAACCATAAAGAGAACGATGTATTCCCATTGATAAGTTACCGCATCGAGTTGTGGGAAGGTGAAGTACTAGATGGACATAATTCCACGGAAGACGGCGATGTTGTTAGGAAAACGAGCCACGTCAGAAAAGGACATAGCTCTATCTATGGGGTGTCTCAACTAAAATTTGCACCTACTAAGATCTTGTTATCTCGGTTATCAATGCATCCATAATTTATTCATCTTTACACGATCTTTTTTTAAGAATACGACCTAAATTACTGTGCAAAGCCGTTCAAATCTGATCGAAAATAAATAAATGTTAGTAAGAATTTAGGATGGCAATGCCATCTGTCAAATTGAAGTATGCAGTTGCATGCCAATTTGTCAGGCTACAGGTCACTTCCTTTAGGAAGTAGTACCCGTTATGGCAGCTAGGTGGCTTTGTCATCATGTCAGTGTAATGCTGACAGATGGCATTGCCATCCTAAATTCTTACCTTCATCATACCATTGCTTTGGTATATAAGCAAAAMCAGTTCTATGCCGTGTTGTCTACACTAGACCTAAACTACACTGATGAGCTGTAATGACAGCGAAATAGTACTATCTGCAGTTGGTTGAGGTGTAGACAGCACAGCATAGACATGCATTTTAATAAATAAATGTTGCAAATTCAAATGTCTATACATAAAAGTGTGAAAATAAATCTGTTAACAATGCTTGCGATAACAGCACAAATACAGTAACCAAACAGTCAAAAAGATGCCCCCGACAACGCACACAGTAAAAAGTTACGTGTGAAATTTTACACCAAAAGTGATTTATATAAGTCCACACTGAAAATGGTTAAATTAACCACTTCTAATTTGGTAACTTTCAGTAAATATCAACGTAAATTTTATTACACGGTTACGGTGTACATACTTGTACACTGCAAGGTGCATTTTTCTACGAATAAGCTAGGTGTAAACTTCTACCCCAAAATTGGTTAAAAACTTCACGTTACTGTGTCAAATTTAGTATTTAAAAACGCTTAGTAAATATACCTACCACAATTCGCGAGACAATTTTCCTAGCAATAACTATCATAATTACAGTACGCTAAACAAATAAAACACATTTTGTTCTATTAAAAGTTATCAATTAGTTGTATAGAGCACACAATATTTTATTCATTTAGCATAGTCACTGCTATGAAAATTGCACTTCGATTTTCGTGAACTGGTGATGTTTTTTTAATATGATCCAAGTAAAAAATTAAATACAATAAAACGTAAATATAATTTGTTAAACAAGTTTATTTTTTATGATTTACCATACAAGCTATTATATATTATTTACGCACATCAGAAAGGTAACGAAGAATTAATACTAATACATTGTGATTATGTCCTAACTATATTTAAATAAACAGCATGAACGAGAAAGATGGCGCAACACATTTATGGAGTAATCGAAGGCCGCATAAATATGATCCACGAGTTCTTACTTACCTTTGCTTATGCAGTCTATATAACTACAAGTGGTGTCCACTAAAATCCATTTTGCGATATCATTTTTTTGTGAATTTTATTGGCACTTTGGTTTTCACTTCCATAATATGCGTGAACGTAAACTGTGGATCGACTAACCTGGTAACCCGCAAAGAAATGAACAAATTTTGAAAACAGCGACCGGCATGTTTTTATTGCCTACAAGAACTCACAAGCGTGTGGAGTTAACACTGCACGTGCAAAATAACACGGCTGCTTGTAAATTTTTCACGGTTTTGGGTAAATTTACACCAAAGTTAGTAAAAAGTAAAACAATAATAAGATGGGGATAATTCTACGTTTTATTCGTGTAAAATATTTACTCATTCAGCACGGCGTAAGGTTACGAGTAACAGTTTGGTTAATTGTGCAAGCTTTCACCAGTTTTAGTGTGAAAATCAATACAGAAAGTGCTAACCGCTTAATTTTTTGGCTTTACACCATAAAATATTTACTGTGCACACAACGCAAAATATCACTGTTGCTGCGCAGTACACCACTCATCGAGCAAATTCTTGAACACATTTGTAGAACACGCACTCACGACTTCTGCATGCAACGAATTCCATGCTGCGTGGATGCGGTTGCTCAAAAAGTTCTGGCGACAACAGCTGGTGGAAGCGTTCATGTACCAGCTTGTACCCATTACTACGTAACATAATATCTTCACTGATTTCAAAAATATGAATTTCTATAGAATAACAACCATAAAGAATTTTATATGTTTCAATAAGGTCACCTCTCATCCGTCTTTCAGATAATTTGGGCAAACCAAGAATCTGAAGTCTCTGTTCATAAGTTAGGTAGTGAATGGCAGGTGACAATTTGGATGCTCTTCTCTGCACTCTTTCCAAAGCATGAATGTCGCTTACAAAGTATGGATTCTATACACTAGCTGCGTATTCTACAATAGGATGAATATAAATTTTAATGATTTTTGAAAGTAACTCTGGCGAAATATTTCTGAACGAAATAAATTATTTTTTGGGCACGTTTGATAATGTGTCACATGCGCAAAGCCCACTTTAAATCATACGATATTATGAC
This sequence comes from Rhyzopertha dominica, assembly GCA_025024175.1. Taxonomy (NCBI): domain Eukaryota; kingdom Metazoa; phylum Arthropoda; class Insecta; order Coleoptera; family Bostrichidae; genus Rhyzopertha; species Rhyzopertha dominica. The sequence continues at coordinate 4,862,797 of QCXZ01000001.1, read as the reverse complement.
ACCCAAATCCTTTTGTTCCGTCACACTGGTAGGATGCCTTCCATTGAGTGTGTAATTTCGCATAGGATTATTGTGACTTATATGGAGTACAGTGCATTTTCCGGCATTTAATTCCAAACACCACGCTTCTAGGTTCTTTATAGAGCTGCAAATTGTAGGATGGTTCACTAAGGGGTTTCCAAAAAACTTTGTGTCGTCAGCAAACAGATACACTCGACAGGTAATTTCGTGCACCAGGTCACTTATGAACACGTTAAACAGAAGTGACCCCAAGAATGATCCCCGAGGACCTCCGCTACGCACATCATATGGCTCTGATAACCGATCCTCCACCCTCACTTGGCACACTCTGCCCTTCAAAAAGTCAGCTATCCAGTCCAACAGTTTACCCCTGACCCCATATGCTCCAGCTTTTTGAGCAGTCTCTCATGTGGAACCCTGTCAAAAGCCTCTTTGAAATCCAAGTAGATGACATCAACTGGGTTACTTATATCTATCTCTTTAGCCCAAATATCACTGTAAAAGATTGCTCGTAGTTGACCTATTAGGTAGGAATCCATGCTGGTTTTTATGCAATACGCCGCTGCTGAGAAGAAAATCAGTCACCCTTCGGGATATTATTTTTTCAAGACATTTACACGCTAACGATGTTAAGCAAATTTGTCTATAATTTTTTGGAGAAAGTTTATCACTCAATTTACCCAGTGCTGTTCATCTCCAACAATACTTTAGATGGGGTGCTTCCATTCTGGAACCTTTCCCAGTATTTGAAAGACAACAAAACCTTGCCCGTCAATCGAAACTTATCGTTTTATCGCAGTTATGTTTAATTTTACCAAAGTACTGGAGATTGCTTTCCATAGACACTTGGAATATCACGTGCGATTACAATTTTCAGACTGCCAACATGGTTTTATCCTTGGTAGGTAACGTGTATCTTGTTCAAGCTGTCTGATTTTAGACTACCTCACTCACTTCTTCAACTCCTTTGTCTTATCAGTTTCCTTTTTTACCCGTAGGGTGTAAAGGTATGCAGTGTCTCTCAATCGTTTACTGTCTTTTGTACTATTTTCTTCCACTTAGTCCTGTCCTTTGCTATTCTTCTAGCTTCGTCCCAGGTGAGGTTTCTCTTCCTCAAGGCCTCGGCCACTGTCATGTTCCATGTCTTTTGCGGTCTTCCTCTCTTTTCTTTCCTTGTACTTTTGCCTCCCATACTAGTTTTGCTGGTCTTTCCTCGTTCATTCTCACCAAGTGCCCGAACCACTTTAATTTATTCTCTTCAATAGTTTGTTTAATATACTCTATTTCTAGATCTTCTCTGATTCTGTCGTTTCTTATTCTGTCCATTCTAGTCACCCCCTTAACACGTCTCAAGTATTTCATCTCTGTTGCCTCCAGTCTACTTAAAAGTCTATCACTTAACACCCAACTTTCACTATCATATGTCAATATTGGTCTATAAATGGTCTTGTATACCGTCATTTTTGTCTTCTCACTTATTTCCTATTTGCTTTCTCTAAATCCATCATCTTATATGATAATGATATCTTGTTGAATGTGGAGTATCATGACCTACTATGTGGCGATGGTTTCAAGCTGCTTACCTCTATTAGGTCCCTTGAGGACGCAAGTCGGCTACGGAGCTGTGAAACTAAATGAAAATTAATTATTATACATATTAGAGGGATAGTAGCCATTGCGGACTAATAAAATAATACTCTTTTTAGATTGCCAAGCTTTTGAAATATTCTATTTCTTCTTCAGGGCCTACAAAAAATTTTTATAATATAAGATGCCAGAAGGCTTGGTACAGTTACTTACGTCTAAGCGAGTTTTAAACTATGTATTTGTTATACAGGCTACTTTATAATTGAGTATTTTGTTAGTATATTAATTTAATCGATGAAAACCAAAAATACTCAGAACCTACCCCAAAAATTTCCAAAATTATTAATGATTTTATCAAAACTTCAAATCTTTCGAATGAGGAGAAGTCTTTTTAACTGTTTCAGATTGCAAGGTACCTAAATTGTATGATTTACATAAAATCCATAAGATTAATGTCGCGTTAAGACCTGTAGTCCATACGATTGGCAGTCCTTGTTACAGATTGGCAAAATTTTGTGCAAACTACTCGTATTTAAAACCTCATGTAACCATTTACATGCCACATCTCATCACCCTCCCATTCAAATGAGTAATCTTATAAGGACCAACCAATTCAAAACCAGTTTTATCAATTTTTACAATACAACTGAAGCAGGAAACTTGATCCCAGCCGACTTTTGCGCACGGAACCTTTTGGCTAGTGGAGACCCGGAATGCTTCCACTGTTTAGATAGCTCTTTATTCTCTTGGTCATAGTGATGAATCGATGTTACGTCCATAGTGGCAAAGTGATCCAAAAGGTTCGAAGGATCTTCAAAACCACATTTTTTTCGACATTGTCATACGAACACACTTCAATCTGGCGTGCTTAACTTATGAAATTGTGAAATAGAACTATTTTTTCGCGTCGTCTTTGCATGCCAAGACTAAATCGCAGTAATCCTTCCATCTAGTTTATCGCTTTATCATTTTAACTGTATTCTGAAAATGGCACCATTTTTACGCCAGCATACCAAAAACTAAATTTCCCACGACTCCGAAGAATCCAATCATGTTCACCGTTAGAAATGTCCACGTGCAGCATATGCCGCGCGATTTTATCGCCAAATAAATTTCTAATTTCCTAGATGTCACCTAGCCCCGCGGCCAACTCTGGAAATCGGTCGGCCCACTTGACATCTGGTGAAAAGGCCGTTTCAAAATTTCTTGGCGGACTAGGATTTTGAACGCATCGGAACAGGGTCATCAGCGCGTTTAGTATTCCGTGTTGACATTTCGAAAGGACCAGTTCGGTACACGGCCGCTGGTATAGAAGTAGCATGTGAAATCGCCATCGACCGTTGTTTACCCGCCAGTAGCGTTTACGCACGTTGAATTTTTCATTTGGGGACAGCGGAGGACGCCGATTAAGGCCGGAAAACAGCGTAATAGGAGCTTCATTCGTACTTGAGCAAGAGCATTTCAATAGGTTAATTATTGAATTTTAGAAAATTTATTATGGAAAACTTGATTTTTATCTTAATGGAACTATATTGTTACACTTGCACATGAGCAAAATTTTTCCCACTCGATTTTACTCAAACCATTTTTATTGTACCAGTAAATTTCGCTTCCAATTTTTTTTTGTATACGTATATATCGCAGTAGACTTCATGCAAATCCAATTATTTCATAGTTCTGTCAAATGTGCGGAAAAAGGGTCTACTGTCGTGGTGATAGTTAAAAATATTGCCTATTAATGTCCAGGATATATGCACATAAACATCCAGTGTGCAGATTCTCCAATGTTTGTACATTCCAAAGATTACACACCGCATTTAAAAGAATTGGAAGAAAATTCTCACACAAGAATTATATCAAGGATAGTTTTCCTTAGTCTAGAGATTGCAATTTTGCGAATGGAATTTTAATAATATTTTTGTGAAATGGTACTGAAATATCAATAGGTTATGACCGAAGATGATTACTGCATTCTCTAGGAAAAATCTTATTTGAAAGCCGTTTTGTTTTCTGTCAACTGTTCAGGGTAGTCTTTGTCAACGTTACAATTAGCCCCTGAAGATGATAACATATTTTAAAACAGTGGCCCTAGGTTCCAAATACTAGGCTTTTTTGAAAGAGGTTTGCCCATACTCAACGTTACGTTTATTTATTTTTAATAAATTATGGTACATATTCTTAGGACGAAGAAGAAATATATCAAAGTAAATGTATGAAAACAAGTATTTTCCGTCGTATTAATGATAAATGATCTTTGAGGTTTATTTGTGTAAACGGTAGTTTTACTACAATTGGGGGGTGGAGCCCAAATCTTGTATATCATATCAACCACAGTAATATATATCAGCTTTTGTCTTCCACAAGAACCAGCAATACCCATTTACAATTTTTTAAGCTTGTAACCTGCTGAATTTCATTTAAAAATTATTTGTCATTTGGTGATTTATTCTTTACTTTTACTGTAATGTAAACAATTGTATTTTTAAAGGATGTATTTCTGTTCATATGTACTTGTTAATCACTTTTTATTTAGCCAACATTGTCAAAAAATAGAGGTTACCAATTTTAATGCTATAACTTTGACTATACTGCACGAGTTACTTTGTTAAATTCTCGTAACTGGAGTTATTGGATGCTGCTCTGAATTTTCAATAAAGGTAGAGTAAAGAAAACTGACCTTCCAATACTCAAATTTAACAAAATCATTAGTATATTTAGTAATTTATCAAAGCCGAAAGGTATTTCTTTGAGGGTTTATTATTAATGGAAGTTGCTCAAAAGTCATAATTGTTTGTATAATGTACCTAGCTGTTTGGAGAAGATTTCATAACTTAATTTGTAGAAAGGTGTTAATTTGTAGAAAGTATTGGATACAAATCTGCAGATTTAGGGTTATTACTAGTGTCACCTTCCACACCACGTTGAGGTAATGTTAAGTTTCTCACTGCATTCTTATAGTAATATAAATACAGACACCGTCATTGCAGTAATTTACCTACAGTAGAACGTTAACACACACCTTATTATTTTGAAAACAATCGTAGTAAACTACTAACCTTCAAGTTCAGTGATGCAAAAAAAGTAGTCATTCTTAAAAAAAACCTTTTTTGAATGTCTGTTTAGTATTCTTTTCAGTATTAAGTAAATTTGATGTAACTTAGATTAATGATCCACTCACTGAATAATATAAGGTGAATGTTTTATTTTCTGCATCAGCCCATGTTTCTGGTTTAGAAAAAAATTAGAAACAACAAACATTCTAAGATTCGATTTTCAGAAACTAGAAAATCAGCAAGTAAAGAATATGCTTATAAGAAAGTCTTTTTTAAAACACAGCTAGAATGTTTCGTTCACTAACGATTGGCGATTATTTGTAATTATTTAAATTTTTTTGAAAATTTTGGAATTTGCGGGGTGCTTGAAAAAAATTAATATCTTCAAACCACAACAACATGAAGACATGTGGTTTGAGAAATTTAATTCCCTATGAAATTTTCTTTATTACTAATTAATAACTATACGCTTTTGCAAAATTTTACTAATTATGCAGAACTCACTTTGAAGGACTTCTATCCCAGATGACTTAATTTTTTTAAATAGAACGGCATTACATTTTTACCCCGTTAAGAGCTTTCAGTTTCATTAAGGCATGTTGGGATGTGTTCTTAAAAGTGGTGTACCACAAGGCTGTAAATTGGCTCCCCTAATAATTCATTATGCTCGTTGTTGATGTCTCAACCATCTATTCATACCATTCTTAGTTTACAACGGGCTAAAGAAGGAGGTTCAATGTTTAGATGGTATACGAGGCATGTTTTTTAAGTAAGTACCGTTTTGCGACTCCGCCGCCGCAGCGCTACGGTCGGCGTTCCGCGCATGCGCGCTGGTTACCTACATCTCTTGTCTACGCACTGACGCCATTACAGTTTGATTCTTCATTGTATACGTTGTTTACTAAGTGTTTAAGATGCCTCCGACAATCGTGAGTCCCGCCGATTGTGAAGTACGGGCTGTTATACGATTTCTTAGTGCTAAAGGCGTAAAACCGATCGATATTCATCGTAAGATCTGTGAAGTTTACGGACAAAACATTATGAGTGATGGAATGGTAAGGAAATGGGTGAGAGCATTTAAAGATGGCCGCACAAATGTGCATGATGAAGAACGGAGTGGGCGTCCTTCGGTCGTTAATGAAGATTTGGTGCAGAAAGTGAACGAAAAGGTGAGAGAAAACAGACGCTTTACAATTTCATCATTGTGCGACTGCTTTCCTCAATATTCTCGTAGTGTTCTGTATCGCATTGTGATCGAGAACTTGAATTACCGGAAATTGTGTTCACGTTGGGTTCCGAAAATGTTGACGGATTTGCACAAAACCCAACGTTTAGGCAGTGCATTGACTTTCCTTGAGCGGTACCACAATGAAGGTGAAGATTTTTTAGACCAAATTGTTACTGGTGGCCTACGTCACACCAGAATCGAAACAACAATTCATGGAATGGCGACATTCACCATCACCCAAAAAAGTGAAGTTTAAGCAAACAATTCCTGCCCGGAAAGTCATGTGCACAGTTTTTTGGGACAAAAAAGGAGTATTGCTAGTGGAGTTTTTGCCTCGTAATGAGACAATCAATGCAGCGTCTTATTGTAAGACATTGAACAATCTGCGTCGTGCAATCCAGAACAAAAGACGTGGCAAGTTGAGTAAGGGTATCGTTTTGCTGCATGACAATGCCCGTCCACATGTGGCTAATCGGACCAAAGATCTCATCAAATCTTTTAAATGGGAAACTCTAGATCATCCTCCATACAGCCCTGATCTGGCGCCCAGCGACTACCATTTGTTCCTGCACTTGAAGAAACACCTGGGTGGTCAGCGTAACAAGTCAGGCGGCAGAATTTTATGAGGAGGGTATTAAAAAACTGGTGCCACGTTATGACAAGTGCCTCAATATTCACGGAAATTATGTAGAAAAGTAGATTAAGGTACAGGCTTTCATGTAAGATAAAATTATTGCGATATCTTTGCACGTCTTTTTTTAATTCCAAAACGGTGCTTACTTAAAAAACATGCCTCGTATTATAAAATACTTAAAAATGAGCTTGATATGATTGTCAGAAGATGCGTTTAATAAATCCTTTCACAGTCTACCTTCAAACATATTAATATCAATGTCGCCACAAGCGAGGCGTGTTAGCTTCAGTTACAACTGAACCATGTTCAGGGAGCATCAACATTTATGGAAATGAAACCCAGAAACGTATCTGTACGTTGTGGTATAGCAGCACGCAGCGGCATATTCCCTGGGGAGGCGCAGTTCCACCGCCAGCCCTCTCTAATCTCAGTTTTATTAGTGGCACGATAATTATTTGATACTGCATGCGCTGTATTAATTTTTACAGCCCCGTGTCGTGTTTAATGTGCTCAAATTAATGCTGACGGAGAGTAAAATTACGAAGACAGGGGAGGTTCAAGATTCGCTAGATTTTCGCTGCGTTTGTTTGTCCGTATCGGTAAAATTGAAACATCAGGGCGGCCGTGCCTCGCTCGCTCCGAAAAACCGAATCGAGAAGGCTTCGGAATTTAAATTACACAGGTTGACATTGGATCGGCCGTTAATTGGAAGTTTCCTGGTCGTGTTCACTTAATGGATTCTGATAGTCGAGAGAGAAAATATCTAGTTTGAAATTGCCAACGGTTTCTGTCATTAAGAGGAGCGGGTTTGTGGAGAAAAAAGGCGATGCAGGAAGACGGGATCGTAAAAATTTCGGACCAGTAGAATCATTCGTTTGTCGCTTGTTAATCTCCGAAATCCATAGTGTTTCTGGGAAGACTGCACGACGCATTGAGAAAGCACAAATGCTGCATCTAAAATTAATTGAAATAAAATATGCTAATGCCCCGTGAGCGTGCTGCTTTTATTAATACATAATTTGACATCCCATTGAGAATATTTTAACGAGCTCATTACGTATTAAAAAATTCAGCGCCATAATGATTGACAAATATGTATCATTAACACTGTTTGCGTAAGCGATACTCTTGATTTTGTTTGCTTTCGTTTTCTTTTGTGGGGCGACCACACCAATCCAGGAATTGCCAATCGCAGAAGACGTTACTACACATCGCTGACAGTTTACGACCATCATAAATTGGGCTGATTTACAAAGTGTTCTGGGCTGCGCAACGCGACTGGCCATCGGCAGATTCTTACGTAATATTCTGGCAAAATGGATAAAAAATACGTTTGCTTAAATGACAGCTTATTGTGCAAGATTTGTTGATTTTCGTTCAAGGGCTGAGATTCCAGATTAAAAAATATTTATACACAGTATAGGAACTGATCAAAGTTTTCTTACAAGGTATCCCAAATACGTGTTTGTCAGACCCATGGTTGTATAATAAACATTTTAGCAAATTAAACATTTAAATTTAAGTCACAACTCTTCTGGTTTTTTCTTGTTTGTACTTAACATTTTTCTTGTGTTTGGAGCTTTGCCCCCCCCCCCCCCAAGCATGTGCAACGCTCATTTACTGTTGCAAATAAAGAGGATGAAGTTCATTATTTTAAAATAGTTCAAAATTATACAAAACTAGTACTAAATTTTCGAATTTGTTTTTAACCTATCGTAGTAACGATTGAGAATAACCAGTCAGATGCTGATATCTGCGATTATGCAAATAAAGAACAATTATTATTATTATATTATTATTATTACAAACCGAATGTCAGAATCGACTAGTTTAATAACTACCTCAAATCAAGTCCACTGTTAATGTCCTTTTTATTATGTCAGATAAAAAATGTCAGAGACAAAAAGATCAAGTCGATTTGGTAACATCTCCGATGAGGAGATCGATAATAATAATAATAATAATCGTCTTTATTAGAAATGGTACACATTAGGCGAAATTTAGCCTAAGGCTATTCTTACATTTAACCTATTGGTACCACAGTACAGAATATATAAAACAATACAAGTAATGATATAAATAAGTCTAAGAAACAGGAACACTCAAATCAAACAACTATTGTTGATCCAGAAAATGCTTCTTAAGGGAACGTTTAAAAGACATCAGAGAATTGCAAGAGAATATGCTTTTACAGGAATTATATAATTGTGCGCACTGAAAAGTAAAGTTTCTACAAAATAATGCCGTGCTGTGATTTGGCACCGTTAGCCGGTCATTCTCTCGAATTACTCTGTTGTGGATTTCATCTCGAAAAACCAACTTCCGACGTAAGTACGCAGGTGCACCAGTAATTATGATCCTGTACACTAAAGCAAGCAGATTATATTTCATTCTAGCATCCATATTTAACCAACCGATCTCCTTTAAATGACATGTGACATGATCGTATTTACGGAGGTTATTAACTAATCTACAACATGAATTCTGAGCTTTTTGCATTCTGCTCCTGGAGGCATGGTCTATACAAGAGTAATACGGAACATTACTGTAGGAAAACACTGACAGTGCCAAACCCTCACACAGATCTATTTTAAGATTTTTATTTAAAACATGTTTATTAGCATAAAGTAACTTCAACCGTGCATAGAACCTACGTATAAGAATATTTACATGTTCTCGAAAACGCAACTTATGGTCTAGTACTACACCAAGGCATCGAATACTTTGCTGGAAAACCAACGCATGCCCGTTTATTGCAATATTCAGTTGTTGCATGAGTTCTGAACGAGTAGAGTCCGACGAAAACAACATAACAACAGATTTGTCAGCGTTTAGCTTCAAGCCACGTTCACTGCAATACATAGCAACACACTGAAGGTCAGCGTTGGTCTCCCTACAAGCAACATCTGCATCAGCAGGCCCAAAGCAATGTAAGATCTGTAGATCGTCCGCATAACCCTGCATGTGACAGAATTTTACGGACGAAAACAGATCGGCAGTATATATTAGAAATAATATAGGTCCAAGCAACGAGSCCTGGGGTACCCCAGATACAACATTGCATGCAGTTGATATTTTGTCATTTACTGACACGCGCTGGGTCCTGCCAGTCAAATAAGACTGGAAAAATGCTACGCTAGTTGGGTCAAACCCATAGTAGATCAGTTGAGCGCACATAAGATCGTGATTGATTGAATCAAATGCCTTGGAAAGATCGAGTGATTCAGGAAATAATCCTAACACATACAATTTGATCTTGATAAATTAGCGACTATTTACATATCTCAATTTTTCTCGAGTGCAGTGCTCCAAAATTTGACATTACTACCTAACACTGGTGTACAAAATTATTTATAATAGTGTTAGTCATAGTTGTTTCAGTGCTCTGCTAATGTTCCACTGTAGACAATCCCTTTGTCTTTTGAAAATAAATCGTATATTATATTTAGTGTGATCTGTTACTAGTCTTGCAAGAATGTCTTCCAAACCGCCTCTAACTGAATTTGCAAATTCGTTAACTATCAAATTTGATTGATTTTCCCTCCAACGGACAGGGCAACCCTTTGCCATTTAATCTGGAGATTTGGGTATAAAATTTACTCTTATCCAACCAAATTCCCATGACAATTTATGCAATTACAAACGTCCAGACAAATCATCCGGATCGCCCCCAAACAAATCATGCCTTTACCTGTACGCGTCCCTCTATATCTAATATACATTTTTACATACGGGTACCTTGTATTCAAATAGACCCGAAAGAAATCGAACGCATTTAATGGACGATACGGATTGTTCCGGTATAGCCAAAAGGGGTAGATGCGACCCATCATCTCTTTATAGGCAAAAATCGGTCAATAAAGGAAGGTTGGTATTTAGGGGATCGGGGTTAGATATTCAGAATAGGTGTCCCTTACACTTAATATTCAAGCAGGTAGCTCTGCATACATTAAACAGGTAGGTAAAAAACCTACTTCCTACTACCCTATCGATATTTGTTTACATCGGCACCTTGCCTTGTGCCAGGGGTGGCTCCCTCTGGCCTTACTGCCTTCTATTCGTGGTAGATCACCGCCGATGCAAGTGCCGATGCAAAACACGGTTTTTGCATGGGAATGGACCGATTCGAGTTCCTACAGGGGGACTTATGCATATTACCCGCTACCTGGGCCGACATTATTAAATTAGGATGACCTTTTTTGACCCAAACGATGCAAATGCCTGTTTAAATATGCAAGCCATTTGAATAAGCCTTTATGGTTTGTTGCGGAAGGGTTTTTTTCTCATGGGCCGGGAACGGTTTTTTCCGTTCGACACTTCCGAGGTGGTTTTTTCGTAACGTTTTTTTCTTCTGAAGAGGATGAGCCTGACAGATAAATTTTAGATCGGCTGTAACTCGAGTCCGCCAAAAGAGTTTACGTGATATTCCGTACAAAATACCGGGACGTGATGGAGATGGGCGGGGGCAGATAGTAGTTTCGTTGGTTGTGGAAGATTTCGAAACGGAAATGGCGCACGTGAGGGGACGTCTGTATGCCCAGCAACTTTTTTTGAAGGGAAGATGTGCCGGATATGATTATTAGTTTGTTGGTCTTGAATTAAATGATGGGTCTATGCAGTAATCGATCATTTATTTTCTAAGCTAACAGTAGCTATAGCTAAACGTTAAAATGACAGTAGTTTTGAGTTTATATGGAATCTACGACAAAAGTTTGAAATATCTATTTTAGACTTATCTTTATATTCTTTCCATTCCATCTTCCCACGTTTACTTGTTTCTGATTGCATAAAAGCAATCCTTGGTTACCCACTAGTCAAGTAAATGTAATTTTTCTACGACTTTTTTTGTACGACCATGCTATCTCCGATTGTGTATCATACTTGGTTTTAGAACAGTATGCTCTATTTACTGGTTGCCAAGTAAAAATACCTGGGCAAGTAATTACTTACTATAACCTGGTCAGAAAACTTTGATTGACTGTTTTTGACGAGACCAAACTGGTATTAATAATTCGACAAGTTTATCTAAAATACAGGGTCGCTACAAAGTATGGAGCCAGCAGGATACTTCAGGTTCCGTTCCATCGATTTTTCTGAAATTGTGCATGGGCCTATGGGTAATTAAAATGCATTTACTGGAATTTTTCAACCCCGTGTCAGCTCTCGTTTCCGAGATATGGGCGCAAGTTGCATTTTTTAAATAGGAAGGGGGGATCAGAATGATATTTTTTCCTGATTTCAAAAATGTACACACTTGTACAATTTATTGCTATTGAGTTGAGAGAAGTGTGATAAAAAACTTCCTTGCAAAAATTTTCGGGATAAGAACCATATTCGTTATCGCTAAGTAAAAACAAAAACTCCTCGTGTCTCCATTTTACTCGTTACCGGCGATAATTTTCATTCACTTTGCCATCTGCAATCGCAATGCCTCAGTTAACTCAACATGATCATATCGAAATTTTGATGATGACTGCTTATGGAGATAGAAGCCGAAGTATTTGCACTCTCTCAATGCAATTCATGAAGATCGTGAACCAATTGCCAGATAAACAGTTATCAAAACATTGCAACGTTTTGAGAAAACCGGCGGCTTCAAAAACCAGGACGTCCGATAAATGTTCTTTTAGATGTGCAAGAGATTCCCAAGTGCTCCGTACAATAGCGTGCTCTCACTCACCATATTAGCAGAAGATCTGTTTAGAAAATTTTGAAAAAAGAGAAGTCATCCATACAAAATTCACTTATTACCAGAACTGAGCGAAGATGATTTCGATCGTAGGATATAATTGTGCGAAACTGCTATGAACATGATAAATGAAGATAGAAACTGAATTATATTTTCTGACGAAGCGGCTTTTTGCCTCAATGGAAATGTCAGTAGACGTAATTGCAGATATTGGTCGCACACAAATCCACATTGGATGGAACAAGTCCACACACAACACTTTCAGAATGTCTTGTGTGGTATTATCGGCAGGGACATTATTAGCCTTTTTTCATCGATGGATATTTGAATGCGGTCAAGTATTTACAGCTCTTGCGGGAACACATTATACCAGAATCTATTCGCCTGTTCCCTAATCGTGAAAATGCTGCGCGTCCTTCTGAACAGATATGGTTTCAGCAAGATGGTGCACCGCCCCATTTTACAGTCAACGTTCGTGGATATCTGAATGCAATATTTCCATACAGACAGATTCTTCTCATCTGACGTCACTTGATTTTTCCTTTAGGGGTATCTGATCGGCCACATAAGGCAGAAGATTGAAAAGAACGAATCAAGGCAGAAATTCAGAACTTACCTCCAAATATGCTACAAGAACATTAGAAAACTTTTACTCAAGGTTGCATTACTGTCAGGAAGTAAATGGAACATATTCTGTGCATCTTCTGTAATGTAAATTTGAAAAAGTATTGCATTTTTCATGCAATCATCTTTTTCTTTTTTACTTTTAGGGTACCCGATTCGCAATAAATTGATCAAATTTGGACGAAAATCATCACTAGTCAAGGAAAAATGGTTTCTTTTCAATTTTAGCAATAAAGGAAACTGCTTTCATTCTTTTCGTTCTTTCTCAGGCTCAATTGTTGTATTTACACTTTTCTCAACTCAGAAGCAATACATTATACAAGTGTGTACATTTTTGAAATCAGTAAACTTATAATTACGAATGATGTGCCTTTGATCCCCTCTTCCCATTTAAAAAATGCACCTTGCGCCCATATCTTGGAAACGAGAGCTGACACAGAGTTGAGAAAATTCCAGAAAATGGATTTTAATTAACCATAAGCCCATGCACGATATCAGCAAAATCGCTCGAATAGAGTCTGAAATATCCTGCTGGTTCCATGCTTTGTATAGCGACCGTGTATATACGTGAGCATCCATTACCGTGCCCGAAAATCTCACTAGTCTAGTTCCCCGCGCCCTCTTTTCATTACACACTAGTCGGCACCGATAAAAAAGCGCCCAATGTCCCTGTAACATCCGTGCCGCGCGATTTATGGCCCTGTATCTAGTCACCTGGGGCCAAACTGACCGCGGGTTTCCGTCTCGACCGAGCGTTGAAGTCGCCGAATTCTATTCGGCCGGCCTGGATGCCGGGGAAGCGTTTTACGCGTTTCTGGTCGTGTTTTGGAGGCCCTGGGATGCTTTACGACTAGTTTTAAGCTTGGAGGCCTGTAAAACGGCCGGGATGGACGGGGATAATTGGAAATTGGGCGGCTGATAGGTCGTAAATCAGCGGATGGGTTTTGGAAGGGTTTAGAGGTCAAGAAGTGGATGTTTCCTGGCTTCAAACGAAAATACTAGGTGTTTTTAAATTAATTCTTCTTCAAGAAAATTTCACTCTAATTGTAATCCACTCTATTCTTATTTATTGGTTTTTTTTTACGTTAAATTAATATAAGTATAGCAGAAGACATGTAATGCAAATTCAACTGGCAATATATTCGATTAAATTGAATCAACTAAACTTTGATAGTCGATGGTCCATCTGATCTTCCTTCGAGACCCGATAAAAATACAGGAGACCAAAAGATTAGGATTTAGCCCWGCGCTGAAAGAGGTACAGAGTTATTKTTTAAATCCCTGTTTTGATAATGTATCCTATTTGAAAATTACGTAAAATGAATGTTGAAGTGCATATATATATCGTACGCCATAACAAAAAAACAAAAAAAAATATTTGTAGGTAGATAATTTCAGGTCTGAAATTCGAATCTTAGGAGTCACCGCCAAAACGCTTCTATCCAAGGTTATACTCGTGACGTCAAGTGTCATGTGAACATTACCGAGGAGCGTGCTGTTTAATGGTGTAGTATCATTCTTGTATTGGAAAAGCTTTTGTGTGGTGTTTATTGAAAGGACGGTGTAAGAGGTCGGACCAAAAAGTGATTTGTGTAGTTTTACAAGCATCTATTATGTATGGAAAACAAAACAAGTGTTGTTTTGTACATGGTTATAAAAGTACTTCAGTCAGTACAGCTAACAAAATTTTTGCAACCGTTCCTCGAGATTATCAACGTATGAAAAAATTGTTTAAGGCCCCTAGACCTGATATGCCGAAATTGTAAAATTTGTTTTTCTGTCGTGAAGATCATCTTAATTCTTGCCGTAAGTTTTATTTGGGGTTATAAGTGTTTACCATTCAGTTTCCATTTTGTTATAGCCTGAAGAGGATATGAAAAATTATATGCGTTTTAAGTTGATAGAGGGAAATGTTATAATAAAGAACCACGTCGTTCCTCATATATTTGACTGTTAGCCAGACTGGAAAGGAGCCGCAAGAGCCCCGAAAATAAATGGCAATTTATATTTATTCTGACCTCAAAACAAATAKCAAGTTTAGGGTACATTTTTGATTCTTATATTTTTATGTTTACAAATAGTATATTTCCAACAACCCACTGTGATCAAATTATCAATGCTACGTTAATTTGATAAAAAGTTCACTTATGCTGTTGCTTGTTGCTTTTACGTTACTCATCTCCGCCGCGTTGAACCGCTCGTCGCTGTGCACAAATTCCATAGCAATGAACATGCCCTCAGAAGTCATAACTCATAAGTATTTCACTTTTTCTTGGCGTATTTTAATTGACATGTCACAAAATGAACGCAAACAGCAAACTGATAAATTGACTGGCTGAGGCTGACGCGTGACGCGCTGACCCCAGATGTAAACAAGCGGCCATTTACAAGACACCTGACGTCACGGCCAATATGTTCCCGTTTTGGCGGTCCTAGTTGCAACGGTTCGGCTGAAAAGTGGCCTAGAATGGAAGGGTCTATTTGTGAAAGATTAATTTCTGGACGT
This sequence comes from Rhyzopertha dominica, assembly GCA_025024175.1. Classification (NCBI taxonomy): domain Eukaryota; kingdom Metazoa; phylum Arthropoda; class Insecta; order Coleoptera; family Bostrichidae; genus Rhyzopertha; species Rhyzopertha dominica. The sequence continues at coordinate 4,847,455 of QCXZ01000001.1, read as the reverse complement.
CCTAACTCATTTCTGACTGCATTTTTGGAATCTGGAGCTCAAAATGCATCGCCGTGCTGATTTTGAGCGAAAATAATTTCCACAGAAAATTGAAAAAAAGCAAAGGCTAACCGCTTTGTTGTTTTTTCACCTTGAAACTTGATGGTCTCCGATTGCGCTAATTTTATGTTCATTTAATAATGTGGACCTGCTGCATTTGGGACTTGTGTCAGTTGATTCACATTTTTAATATTAAAAATACACCTTACGATCCATTTTTTCGAATTTATAAGCTGTCACAGCTGTTTTGTGGACTAGATGCTGCCTATTAACATGCAATTTAATAAAATATAAATACATGGCAAATACACAATTATAACAGTATTTACATGAAATTTGGTACATGAGCAACTTTGTAAATTTAGCACTTTGTTAATATGTCATGTAGTCTCAGGTTTACTGTTTTGGATTTATTTGGAGGTATTTGAAAATATTGACATTTGCAGCGTGGTCTAAAAAATACTAGCTTCGAAACAAAATAAAATAGAGAGATGCGGTTTGAAAAATTAAACCCCCATGTAATTTTCTACATTACTAACTTAGTACTTTTAATCATGAAGAACTCAATTTAAAGAATTTTTATTCCGGATAACTTGATCTTTTTAAATAGAACGTCATATATATTTTTACCCCATCGGATGCTAAATTTACTAATCATGCATTTTTATTAAGGCATGTTGGGGTCTATTCCTAACAGGATGCGATTTTATATTATTTTTTGTGGATTAAGACACCTTGCAAAAATTAAGCAGTCGTTGGCAGCTGTTTTATGGTAGAGTGACAACAGAAAAATTCTGTGCTGTTGTATAGTTACTTGTCACAAATGGCAAACAAACAAATGGCACCATTACAAAGGTACAACCGGTTCAATACTTAAGAGAAACAGAAAAAAGCACATGCCAATCGATTTGTTGGAGAAGTCGTGGAAGAAATTTTTGGTGATCGTGGTCCATATAAGTTTCCACCACGATCTCCTGATTTAACACCCCTTGATTATTTTATTTGGGGTTATGTAAAATTGCAATTCTAAATCAGCCATGTTGAAAATTTCATGAGGAACTGAATTTTTCAAAGTGCATCAAAGCGTCACAGATGTCAAAAATTTCAAAAAATTTTAAATAATCACAAAACAGTAAGGCTTAGACCACATTTCATATTAAAGAAGTGATAATGTCATTCAGCGAGGATCCTAAAAGTCCCATAATATACAGGGTGTTCCACTTAAATTAACAGAATTGCTATCAACAAGTGCCGAAATCCGAAGATGATTTAAATGAATGAGCCCATCATGAAACTATAACCTACAAATTTTGAGAAAGTTGCTTCAATTGGTTATATTATATCTTTTAATGAAAGCTGTTCGTGAAATACCCTGTATATTGTGAACGGATCTCTATAGAAATTCAATGCTCTACAATGTAGGATTTTTTTTGCTTTACACCCTTATTAAACCATTATTAGACGCAATAATCACCAGTATTGCATGTTTTGGAACTACAAACTCGAAGTTTTTTTATTCTGTCACTTATGCTGTCAGAAAATCAGCACCGCCGTAACAACTTAACGCCAGAGCATTTCGATACCTATAATCGTTCAGAGAAACGTCCGCAAAGAACTTTATTAGCCTCGACACTGAATAACACGTGAATTAGCATAATTTTAAGCACGGATCATCGGCACAACAAGCAGTAGTAAATAGAGGAACGTGTGTATAGCAGTTTGTGTTTCTCATTCTGTCTGGTCAGCCATTAATCTCTCGAATGACTTAGGCGAGAGGAGAGCGCAGAGGCGGCGACTGTACCGTTAAAATTTGTTACTGGTCTAAAGAAATGTGTCGAACAATTGATATTTTGTTGTAGAAATGTTTTTGAAGTACTTGTTTGGTAGAAGAATATTATGCAGATTTACGCTGCTACAATTTTTTGGCTATATACGAACCATACGAATTATTTAAGCAATAAATTTGCTAAGAATGACATCACATAAGGGTTCGCTTATAACTTGATTAACAGGAAATCAAACCGCCTTCGGCGGCGGCATTTTGTAAATTTTGAGATAAAATCTGCTACCTTTCTTCCTTCGTAGCAAACTTCCCAAGGAAGACTAGCTAGTGTGATTATGTATGCAATTCTACAACTCTCCTTTCGCAGAATGTTCTTCAACAGGTTTAATCTAGTAATGCTTTGCCCTATTTTAAGACTTTTAGACATTTCATCAATAATTTTATGTATGTATTTAAAAAATTAAATAAAAAGAAGTCTTGCTACAAGACGTGAGTTGGAAACCACATTTACCCAAGAGAATAGCATCAAAAATCATAGCAAAAATGAAGGAATTCTCCCTATCCGCGGCGCCGCCCATGCCGGCCCAAGAAAGTCCCAACAGTAACAGACAACTCTTATTACCATAGTTTAGCATAAGCGTGCCGTCTCCGCGTTAATGTATTCCCAACTATTAACCAACTATAATGGGCATTATATTATTTACGTGCTGTACGGTTATCCGAGTGGCGGGCACACTCCATTATGCATACTGGATTCCTTAATTTGCAGTCTCAAGTGTTTCGGAATATTTAAGTTAATTTATTATAATAGCATTTAAATATGCACCTCGGCTGGACGTTTATGAATCGTTCATTCATAAAGTTGATTATCGGTGCAGCGAGGATCCAGCGGCCTTGGCGCGCGCCACTGTTCTCATGCTAATTGCGATGGTTTTGGTGTTGGGTACACCCTTACAAAGAGGAGGAAGAGGGTCTGTCGCGGTAGCATTTTCCTAGTCCAGTTTACATACAACACAATATATTATCTAATTCTTCAATGCGCTTAATCATGGTAGCGAATACGTCCGAGTTATAGTTAATAAATTTAAAAGAACTGGGCATAAAAAAGGTATCACAAGGTTGAGTAGTCCGAATTCTGCTACAGATAAAAATTAAGCATGCTCACTATGTGCTAAATGTAGATGGTCCTGACGGAAGAATGCAGTTGATGATGGACCTCACTGGATGACAGAACACATACAGAGTTTGTACTCCCTGAAACTAAATGTCTGGGCTAGTATTATTGAATATTGAGTAAAACATTGTAGCATTTTTATTATTGCTATAGAAACAGCATCCTTAAAAAGGTCGTATATGGTATATTCATAGCAGGTTCATCGCATACATACAAATAATACATCTACCTTATTGCGCCCATAAGATTGCTGAAAGTATAATTCATAATAATAAATCATAACTAAATTAGTAAACTTACCTTGCTATGCAACTTAAGTTGCCTATATATACACTTTTAAAAAGGCCCTTCATCTTATCATATCGCCAGAACAATATCTTCGTGGCCTGCGGTACTTCGTAAAAAACGCTCATTCTGTGGCTGGCATCAGAAAGCAGAGCACGGGAACTGTTAGCCTTTAAAAATCGTTAACGTTCTGCTAGAGAATAATAATTTCTTACCTGCTACAACTATTAGAAAGTTGCATCATCCTTGGGTACTCATATATAAGATTTGAACCATCCATTTATCCATTAACCTTCGACAATCGAGGTAATTATTTTATCAGTGTTTGAATATTATACTTACTGAACAAATTAAATAGGATCCTACGTACGGGCCATATCGTTGGAGCTCTGCTCACATTGAACTGCAATCCATAAAGCGAATCTGGGCCATCTAATCCACCAGGCCCCTGTAGAGCTCATCCATTTCACGATCTGGTCACTTACATTGCAATCGAGGGGAACACGAAGATATCACACCAGGTTCCTGTAGAGCGCGGTCATTCCATCATATCATATCATACGGAAATGAGATAAGTGGAATACTTGCCATTTAATATTTAATATTTATATGCCGACAGGACATAAAAAGACCGATTGCTTTATTTATTTATATAGTCCACAATCTAGATATCCAATTTTAAGTATCGTTGTAAAAAATTGGTGGCGCCCTTACTCGATCCATAGACATTTTGGACCCACGAATCCCGCTCTACCAACGAGAAGGCTGCCGTTAGCGTGTGTTACAGTAATTTTACGTCACAACATACACAGGTTTTATTTCGCTCTATCAGTTGCATTGGGCAGAGAGAATAGTTTTCTGATGAATAGGACAAATGCAAGACTTGACACACCGTTCATAAGTAGTTGTTATAATGAATATTTTGGCTTTCTCTGCGCCCTATAAATCTTAGGTAGCTCATATATGCTGTAAATCGTGTGTTACTGTTCTTAATGGATAGATAAAGGAATCGACATATAAACTTCGCTGCCCGAATGATATGGAAAAACTTATGAATCAACCAATTCTCAAGATGAACTACATTTACCTACTTAAGTAGATCTAAATGATTTGGTACGCAATTTAGATGTATTAAAACAACAATCCGAACTTTTAGGATGCCGATTGAAGGGTTGGAATCTGCTGCACCAAAAACATAAAAGTATCTTCTATCAGCAACACCAACAGCAAAATTATTATTATTATTAAAATTCATTATTATTATTATTATTAATATTATCATGTTGTGTTTTAGATAATGTGACGTTATTGTTATCGTATATAATAATGGCTTTCTTTTGTAATCGATCCTTAAATTCATGTGAGGATACAAAAAAAAACATTTATTTATACTATTGCTACATGGATTCTGCACAATATATACAAAATCATACTGGCATTGTTCATTCGCTAACCAATTTCCGAAGCTGTATATAGTAATAGGGAACACATACAGCTACAATCGAGTTTAACCATCAATGAAAATTAAACACAACGGCTGAGGTTAACTAGATCACCCCCCAAACTACCCCAAAGCCCTAGTCAAACAGCAGCTGACCGAGACGGACACTATAACGGGATTAGTGCACGGAAGAAAACAGGAAATGTTTGGGGTGTGTTTAAACAAACACTTAACAAGATTTGGCCCCAACGAAAACATTGTAGATGAACACGTGATCTGGCGGCTGCATCAAAACATCTTGGTTAGGACAAACAATAATTCCTCATTAGTGGTTCAGCTCTGGAGCGTCTGAACAGTTTGGTTCTTTATGAATCAACAATTCCGTTTCTGACTGCGCATGCATGAGAAAAGATGGGTGGGCTGTATCCTCTAAATTTCAGTGAGGCTGCATTAAATATTTTTGAATATGAAAACTAACATTTTTGCAAAAATTTCACTTCAAGAACTTTGCCTAAGAAAGGGCCCAACGAAAGCTTTAAACTTTTGTCAAATTAATGTTAGTGAGAAAACAATGAAGAATTCAAATTTTGATAACAGTGGTCTACAGAATTATGCTTTTTTTGTTATACAAAGGATAATACCTAATTCTGAAAACAATTCATTGCTATAAAGTAAAAATAACGTCACGCAAAACTTTTTTTAATACGCAATGTACAGTTCTTTGACCACTCCTCTGAAAGATATCCATGCATGTTTTTCGTTATCGTTGAATTGCTAATCGAAGTTATCCGCTTTTATTAACTCTCTTATTTGAGGGCCCACAAATCCCTTGCTGTCTCTGTCAAGTGATTTTACAAAGTTTTTTGTAAGACCATGTTTTACTTGCAGCGGTGGCAAAATAGCATCTTCAGACTTAATTGAAGGTGTATTTAACACATTTTTTTTTGTTCTGAAATAAGTGAACTGCGCTAGGGCCTTTTTTTCTTAATATTATGATTCTCCTTGTTTCTGCTATCCTATTCGCAGAGAAAACAGCAATATTTTGTATAACGCAGTTGTACTTCATGTAAAATTGCAATTACCTTTAAGTGTGCATGTACTTTCCATGAATGTTTGTCAAAATTAAGCTTGTCTAAAAGCACTTTCGTATTATCGTGGGACCCCTTCATGTTAGCAGCATGCGAGCTAATGGTACAGACGGATATATATTTCCGTTGTGTAATAACACAGCCTTTAAGCTAACTTTCAATGAATCAATGAACAAACTCCAATCTGCTAAACAGTACTCTAGGTCCAATGTACTCATTACGAAATGTATATCGTTACAGAAAGCCAAATCCACTTTTTGGGAGGAACAGCTTTGCGAAAATACGTTAATTTTGTGTTTTGGTCCAGCAGATAAAAGATAACTTTGATTAACACACAAAATGCTTTTTCGTGTAACAAAAATCTTGTTGAGCAGTGTAATAGTTGGCATCGCTAGATGGCATTGGCCATCAGTGGTATTGCAGATTATGTCTCCTAAAGCAAAAAGTAAGATCAATTTATCAAGATTCTATACCAAATCTCCAAATAATTTATACATTGAAAGTTTAAAGTCTGTATAAGTCTGTTGAAATTAAAAGAAAATTTCGAATATTTTTATATTTTAGACAACGGTTTTTTCAAACTACGAACTTTGGCAGAATGTTGTAATAGATCGTGGCCAATAATCTAACGTAAAGCATTTTTTCATATCTGCAACAGAGGCGACGCAGGCGGAGGGACAGAGGGGTTTTCTCTTTGAAAACAGTTGTGTGAAATGTCAAAAAACTCGTCACTATTTTTAAAAAGAAACAAGGACCTCTTATAGAATTTCGCTAGAACAAACCGTTTTCGAGAAAATCGAAAAAATCTGAATTCCTACAGGTTGGCGCAAATTGGCCAAAAATTAACTTTCTTTTATTTTCCAAAGAAATTAACACATACAGGGTGTTTCACGAATGCTAATGATCCTGACGAAATTAAAAATGCAATCCAAAATACATTTTCAGAGGTAACATTGATAAATGTTCATCGTATTAAAAAATATAAAACGTAGAGAGCTGTATGAATTGGTAAATTTTGATATAGACTTCAATCATTTGCTTTAAGTAAATTCGGTATTGTAAAGCAAATTTTATTTTTGAAAAATTACCAGTAAAATGCTTCTTAAAATATTTAGATAAGTATTGCCGTTTAAACTGTCGCGAAAAAAAAATAAGGCCCAACAATTTGATTCCCCAATATTCCGCACCAGACTTTCGTCGAGTAGATAGTTTGAAAATGTCCTTCTCTAATCCAACGTGGATTTTCTTGCGCATAATAATGCATGTTATGTTTGTTAATTCCACTATCATTAGAAAATCTTGCTTCATCTGAGAAGCAAATGTTGTCATAAAATCTCACATTCAAATTTTGGTGTTACCGAAAAAGCTACAAAAAGCGTCTTTTAGGATAATCTGTCTCCTTTAAGGCCTGAACCAATTGCAAGTGATACGGATGAAATTGATTGCCTTTAATTATTCGGTGTACTGAAGACAGACTAATACCGGTTGCTCTTGAGAATACCCCTTGACTAATATGAGGATTTTCGTCAATCATTTCCAATACTCTAATTTCATTGTCAGGGCTTGTTGCTGTTCTTTCTCTTGACTTTTTCAGTGGTGGCCAGTTTGTCCTTAAAATTAATTCAAGTCTCTTGAAAATTGTATCGGCAGGAGCTCTTCTATTTGGAAAACGTTGTCTGAATACATTTTGGTTTTTAATAAATTCAGTGACAGGAACCATAGCACATAGCTATCATGGGTTCCTAATTTATTTTTAAAATAATACCGTTACGTAAAATAACCACATTGGCTATGAGAATGTATTTTGGGTTGCATTTTTAATTTCGTCAGGGTCATTATCATTCGTGAAACATCCTGTATTTGTGAAATAACTTTTTGGAATTAATTAAATTATATCATGACAAATGATCAGACATAAGGATTACCTCCAGATCTAAACAGCTTCAACACTCTGTATATCAAAAACGAGGCATTTTCGGACACACGTTTATATAGACTTTTCGTCATAATTTCACGTCAGGAACATGCACTAGAAATCATGACATCGAATTTAGAGACACCCTGTATATTCCTCTGAAGCAAAAGTATCTTCGTCTCGCCACCCTGGATCGCATCCAGCCATGCCCAAAAGCAACAAATCCGAAAGAATGGCCTTTCGCAGCGCGGGATATCTTTTAACAATACACGGCGACTTGAATTGAAATCCGCCGATAGCATCTAAAGCCCTCATTCTTCTGCCCGTGGAACGAGGTATTTCACAGGTGTGTCCCGGTMGCCGATGCGTTTGATAAATTGGCCGCCGCACACGCACGGCTCACTCATATAATAACKGATARATCCGCGGGCTGCTCGCTCTTTGTGCGCAAATTGAATCGTCAGCGGCGATCGCGATGATTCAACTCGCGCTACACGTAGGCCGGATCAACTGGCGAAAGTGTCTTGCTCTTAAAATGTGGGTGGCGGTGGAAAACAATCGTYCAAGAGCCCTTTTGTGCGGGTTTCCATAGTTTACATGCTGCTTAAATGCTGGTATTCAGTGTTAGGCCAATATTGAACACAGAAACAATAAATGCGGCATCTCGGAACACCAGCTCATCTCTCTTTTCGACTACCATTTCAGATGATGAAGACTTAGGTACTTTAATTTTTACGAACAACCACTATTGCTGTTTTAAGAGTAGGAGGGAGTGTTCAACCTAAAGTCTTCAGAGATATAAATCTTTTGACAAAACTTAAAAAATTAGATGATTATGTAGCTTTAGCAGAGCTTTTTCGTATTAAAAAATATGAATCTGTTAGTTATCTAAATGCTATTTTAAATGTAGAGTTAGTGAACTCTGAAGATTGCCGTGGATCAGGAAGCATGGGCATCGCCAAGGTGGGACAGGGAGGGGTGGAAGCCCGACAAAAGAGGAAATGGCGAGATTTATATTGTGTGTAGTTTTTATATTAATTTAGTATATTTAATGTGTTAACTAATTATTAAATTTATTACTGCATAATGCAGCATTAAACATCAAATATCCTCCAACAATAACTATAGCTACAGGTACCTACATAAGGTTTACTCTTCAATTTTGCATTACATTCTTGTTCAGAGATACAAGTAAGCAAAAAATATATCGATATGTCTTTGTTTTAGATACTTAAAATTTTAAATAAATAAAATGCGGCTGATCTACCGGTAAACTAAACTCTTCCATGCATTAAAATTCGAAAAAAGAAACCAACTGCTTGATCTTAAAATCTTGGATGATAAGCGTATTAGGGATTGGAACAAATGCCCAGTTCAAATGTACTTCCAATATATCATCTCACATTTGTGTGTTTAAAGATTCAAAGTACTACTCAAAAACTCAAAGAATAAAAATAAGAAGTAAACAGGTTAGCATGACAAAAAGATTTGTTTCTGATAAAATTGGAATGTTATAATAACAATGCTACGAGTAAATATGAGTTCACAAAGGTTGTGTCTCACAGGTTTAAAATTAATTAAAGGCAGTTAAGAGTTTAACATATATATGCATATATGTACTACATCGTTTCTTTTATTTTTACTAAAGTTCGTAATAAGCTTTTTCTCAGGAATGCCGTTTTCAGAGATCCGCACAGCTCATTTATAAAATATCATAGTTGTTAAGACAGCAACCAAATCAAATTTTGTTTACTGGATATMAACATGCCAGTCAGTTTTCATTACATTTTGACCACGTTTCTGGCTTTTATCGAGTAGCCTTTATTAACTGTTAAATATTTTCTTAAACTGCACAGTTCGTATTTCGTTACTGTCAGAAAAATGTGGCCAAAATTTAGTGTAATGAAACGAAATGCCAAATGGTTACCATCAAAAGAGGTGTATCACAACCAGCACACAAAATAATTCCACGATATTTTTAATGCTAGTTTGTACTGAAAAAAAACATGAGACATGGGCTATATCAAATTCACACATAAAATTGCCATGAAACAATCAACTAGGAGGCAAAATTATTAATTACCTATTATGTATTGTACAGTATAAGTACATATAATACAATTTTTATGGTGAAATAGATCCCCATTAATCAGCAAATGTTGTGTTTTAAATTTCGGTTTAGAAAGATCGGTTGTATAATATTATGAAAAGAGCCCATAAATAAATCTTAAGATGCTCTTTAAGTTGTATACACTGAATACGATTCTGTCTTATGTTATCTTTCCTATGCATGTAGTTTTATAAAAATATAATCTGGATTTAAAAACGAACATACATTACACATGACGAATTAAGTAGAGTATGGAAACATCAGTACTTTAATATAAGATAACTAGGATAGCTTCTGAGAATGCCAGCATTGAAAGTGAAACTTTACTGAACAATATTCTTCTACTTTATCAAGGGGTTTAGAATTTTATCTTTTGTTAAACGTCCTTCTTTACACATTCTCTAATGCTTTGTATCGTTCTGCACAAAATAACTTTCATTTAACCCGTCGCACCTTTGAATGTGCAGTCCACCTATTTCCGTTACAGCTCTGTCAGAAATAACAAAAACCGTGGATTAATTTCGATATTAATCAATCATTCCTTGTGTCAACAGTCGCCGGCGCGGCCTACTGTGTATTACCGCCAATCAACCCCCGTAGCGTGCGAAATCCGCCCTTAAACGTACGCTCTGCACGGCCCTGCGCCCGGTTGATGTCGGGGGTACACAAAATCTCAAAAACAAACACGGTATTATGCCACAATGCAGTCGGGCAACCCCGATTCTGTATCGAACGTACGCTCGTTTGTGGATTTGGATACACTGTTTGGGGTGCGCGTGTTGTACGGGGTGTAAAAGATGAAAAAGGAAGTGAATTGGTCGTTTATAGAGCATTTTTAAACAAGAGAGGTTAAATTCGCCTTCCAGCGTGATGTTTCTGAAGGTTGGACTATATAATTCAGGAGAGATGTAAAAAAGGGATTCAGTACGGATAAAATACAAGCTGTCATCGATTGTTATCCAAAATGAAATTATCAGCATTGGTGGAGATTAGCTTATGTATATGGCTTACTAAATAAAACGCCCCAATATTTGAAAATAAAATTTAATTTATTCATCACAAACTCCTTTAACACCCACAAAGTAATCCTAAACCCTTGGAAAATATTCTTAGACAAACAAATCTTAGCATGAGTTTACGCCACAATATTTTAAAACAAAATTTAATTTATTGAACATAGCCTCCTCTAAGATGTTCATACAGTAGTGATAGGCTAGATAGATATCAATATGCCCACGTACATCTAAAATAGGTGCTTGTTTACTATTCTTTCTTGTTATAATAGTTATTATAACTGTTGATCCTTGTTTGCATACTTATTTATAAATTTAGCAAAATGTATCAAAGATGTAAATTTGTTATATTTTTTGCAGGCAGACTCCTATGATTTATTAACTTTAGAAAGAACTTGTGTCACACTTATAATCTCTTTTATCCATTTCTGTCGTAAACTGTTTTAAGAGACTCATAATTTTTAAAACAGTACTTTAAAATACAACACCATCTTCTGGTTCCTTTACAAAGCTGTTCTCGCCCCTTGCATCTCAGGTTATCCAAAGGGGTGACAGTAGCTTAAAAAATGGTCCAGGTAAAACATCTCTCTCATGGAAGAAATAACAGGACCCTCTTTATTCATTCGCAGCTGCCAATTTTTTTAGTTCTCTAACCTTCCAGCCAGCTGTCGCTTTTGGCTTACAAGAATTTGTTTTATTTTGGTTTGTAAGATGTTTGCGTTTCATCAGAACAGTTAATTAAAGAAGCTAATATACTCTTTTTCTTTTTCAGGTAAGTGGACACTACATGTACTTCGAGAGCGGTGTAAGTTAACAAGTATTTTCGAATCCGCTTATTTCATATTACATTAATGACGTGCCATCATTTTGAATGAGCTCACTTGTGCCGAGTTGCCTGGTGTACACTCAAAAACTATCAAGTTTTATTAGATTCGTTTAGACACTTAAGTGTTACTTATATTTCCGTTCATTTGCACTATAAGAATTCACTCGATTTATATAAACAGTTTAATTTTAATAACAACTGACAATACTAACATGTACAAAATATATAGGTACTCTTAAAGATGGAACTTAAGGATTGTGCAAGGGATTTATTGAAAAGCAGATAAAAATCCAGAATTATTCATTTGCATTTACTTCTCAATTTATCAGGAAGAATAGTAACAAATTAACGAATAACAATGTCATTCAGAAAAATCCTCCTTTTGATCGTTGTCGCTATCATCACTGTTTACGTCAGTAACAACTAGAGAAATGTCTTCTATATCAAATAGTTGTTTCCTTGTTTACCATTTGTCGATTTCTGCATTGTGTGTCGGACACAGGTGGACCATTTTTGAGGGGCAAATGTCTGTAATAATTCCATATAGCAGTTGTAATAGTTATAGTAGTAAGCTGCCTGTACTTTTGGGCCAAGGCCCAAAAAAAGTAAGTAGGTCAGTAACATACAAACACGATAATAAGCTTCTTTGAAAAGCTCAAAGCATGACTCAATGTCCAAATTGAAACCATAGATTCTAGGGACAATTTTAGGTCAATTGGACTAAAAATATCTATATCCAGTCCCTTAAAGTGTGCTTAAAAGGCGTGCATGCAAACATTCTGATGAACTTTACTCGAAAATGGTACATTCTACCAAAATCTGACAAAAGCACTTTTCTTTGCGTAATAATGATAAGGTATTTTCTTGAACAATATTTGAAAAAAGGTCAATCATAAATCATCCATTTTAATCTGTTTATAAATAAAATTTTGAATTTATTTTTAGACCGTCTTATTTATCACATAAAGTTTGGTTAATGTATGTAATTTCAATGAATTATACCCAGAAGTTTCAGCGAAATTAAATAAAAAGAGTGTTGGGGTTGCACCTTTAAGGTACCGTAGCTCCCTTAGGAAGCAAATTTTGTTATAGATATTGATCTATAATTGTCCCTAGAATCTATGGTTCCAGTTTGGCCTCGTGTGATGGCACACCCCGTATTTGTTAATTCCACCACGTTAAATGAGTTACTACTTAGTACAGTTTTTATAATGGTTGAATAGCGATTTTGACAGTAATCAAACACCTAATTAGACGCACCACATCCTACCTTCGCCGATCATTATATCACAGCTACCTGTTAACGCGTATCGCTAATTGGTGATAAGGAATCGGACAGGTCTAACCAGCCAGCAACTTTCTCTGTGTTAACAGCGATTATGCCAGTTCAATAAATATCTGCCGTAAAAAGCGCAACACATAATACCCGCCACCGAACGGATTAAATGATTATGCGTAATTTATAGTTTAATTGGTCGGTCGTTTCCCATTTTATTGGAGGTTATCGGCGGTAAATTCAATTTTTTGCGTGTACGTACGCGTAAGGCGATCGCAGCAGAAAATTCTTTATTGACACCTGCTGGCGGGTTACGAAACGATCGCACGGTTTTATGCGTGCTGCCTTGAATGGTTCCGGTGACGGGATTTTGACTGATTTACGCACGTTTCTGGAAATCTTTGTTGTTGTCAAGGCCTTCAAAAAAAAAAACGGTGTCACCTAGAGGGTAGTTATTGTTTGTGGTTAAATGTTAGAGTGAGCTTAGCAGGAAATCTATAAAGAATCTTTGTCTACGATGAAGTCGTAGGTATACCATACATAGGTCCAGTTTTGTTTTAAGCTTTTTAGAAGTTTATACGTGAAAATGAAAGCTGTCTTCAAAAGAACTATAATGTTTAATAAAAGTAATCACTGGTAAATATGCTGCGTTGAGCACAAAATCTGATTGGACAGATAACACTATTAAACCTTGCATTAATCTAGTACTAGATTAAACCTTCAAAATTTTTTGACGGAACGCACAGAATCATAATAAGCCTGTAATTTTCAATATTATCTTAAGATCTAGTCCTGTCAGAGAAGTACTATAAAATTTGTATAAACTTGATGGCAAATTTTGAATAAATGTTACTTTCTTATACAAATTAATCTCGCCTGGGGTCTAAGCATATTGAATTCACATAAGTGAATGTTTTTAAAATACGAATCACAAACAGTAGATTTATTTCTTCCTCTTAATGTGGCAAATGTATTATATTTAGATATATTACCAAAAATTTTAAAAATTATATCTTTTTTATTTGATTTAATTTACGAAGATCAGAAGAAAAGCAGTTCTATCGCATTGTTTTGTATTGTTACAGTTATAAATGCTGTTAAATTGGAAGAGATCAATGAGAAATGTCTTTTTCGGTTTTCACATATTAATTAGTATTGGCTTTTCACAGTCAATATCGATAACCCAATTTACAATCGCTAAGTTTTGATTGCTTTTTACGTACAGATTTGTCTTAGATGCAGAATTTTTAAGAGGCGATGCTGCACCACCTTTTATACTATCCTAACGACACCCAACTTTACAAATTTCTCTTTTTTTTGTATAAGACATTTCATCCAACTTAGCTAAACGCTTAGCTAACACCAAACTTAAAAAGAAGATGAATTACAAAATTCAAGGGTGAACAAAATAAAGTGCAACAACTGTGATGCTTCTATAAAGGTCAAAGTACACATGTACCTACTTTGATTGGCCTACTTTGACCTACAACTTTTCTTATAACGAGATCAATAATTAAATAGGACTCTTGATAAGGGTCTAAAGACCGAAATTTAGATAGGCTTTATATTATAAGTTATGTGTTTTTAACTCATTGTTGATTATTACTAGTAGAATGTTTCATCATTAACTTCCTACCCCATTTTTATTTACTTTCTCCATTACAAAATAGGGGAACTCAAGTACTAAAGGACAGATTGTAGCGAAAATTGATCACATTAAAAGGTATCGAACACCTACGTCAGATTTTGTAATTTGCCTAAATACCCGAAGGTCCTGCCCATGATGACACTAAATAATCACCTCCCAGCTAGTTCCCAGCATTTCGCAAGCCTAGGCAAGCCCGTGCAGGTGTGCGAAGAGGATTCTTCCCTTATAGGTGACTCACGGCCGGCTAATAATTTTTGCCAATTAAGTCTGTGGGCTTCTTCGTTTCTTGCACAATTTTCGCGGTCTGCGCGAAACCGTCATGATTCACCAATTGGGAACGGCCATAAATCAAAAACGAAGGAGTTAACCATGAATTATTACACAACGAATTATGTCAAATGGAGTCGACCTACTGCTTCCTCTTCCTACTGGTGCGCTGCGAAAAGACGTGGAAATTACTCGTTGTGTGGATGGGTTAATTGGACGCGATTCGTTGTTCGAGTGTTGCGGAACTTGACCTTTCAGAATCATACAGCAGATCTACAAAATTTTAGTTTTTTAAACTATGCTTTTATCTATAGAAAATCAAATGCGTTGACCTAGTTTTACTTGCACAAATACGTACGTAACAGTCTATGATGTTATAACTCTTTGTATGAAGTTTGAAAAAATCGTTCTGATTTAAATTAGAATTAAATCTTAATTCTAGAAATTCTCACAAATACAGTGTGGTTTTTATTCTTCTAAAGTGTAAACAAAATTCACTGAATTATCTTTTTGATAACTACTGAAGTGGTTCTTTAACTCCGAGAATGATATGATACATCAATGACTATGATGTCATCTAGAAAATCACAGGTCATTTTTTAAAAACCTTTCAACCAATAAAGCATAGCGAATGTCTATTCTAAGGAAATGGATAGTTTACCTAAACTAGTTGATTATTGACACCTGCTTTCAGAACAGGTACTAACTGGGCGTCTTCCAAACGCAACTTCTATCATATTCAATGTTGTTCTAAAATGCTATGAGTATAATAATGAGTAATAATTTAACTTCACTTAATGGTTATAATCAATTTCGTTCAAATATCGTTTAAAAAAACTTCATTCCTGATTCTGCCATGTTAAAACAATACCTACTTAAATACCAAGTTAGTGAACTCAAGTTTTGAATTTGTTTTTACAACTAAGTGTCTGAAATTCTCTTGTCCATAAAGATAAATGCAATTGTTCACGATGGCATTCCTACTAACTTGCTACTATATGCCCTGTCGATTATTATACCTTATATCACGCATATTATTAATACACGCATTGATCTCTCTGTTGTATCTGATACTTGGAAGAAATCTGTGGTTATACCAATCCCTAAAAGCAACCTATAGCATACTTCCTACTCTTTCTAAAATACTTGAGCGAGTAATGGCTAATAAACTTCTTCCTTACGTTAATACTTATAATCTTCTACCTACCACATAGTCTGGTTTCGCAAAGGTTATAGTTGTGAAACTGCAGTGCTTAATGTTACTGATAATATTATGACAGCTATGGATTCTGGTCAGGCGTGTCTGTTGATCGTCCTCGATTTTTCCAGGGCATTTGATACCCTTAGTCATGAATTACTTTTAGTTATTCTGCATCACTTGGGTTTGGGGCCAGACGCACTGCGACTCTTTCAGGGTTATTTCTCCAATAGAAGCCAAATTGTTAAAATTGGAAAGACCTGTTCAAATTCATATGTTGTACACTGTGGGGCTCCTCAAAGGTCAATCTTAGGACCGCTACTATTTACCCTGTATACATCTGTTATCGTTCCTGCTGTAAAATTCGGTGAATGTCATTTCTATGCAGATGATACACAAATTCTGTACTCTTTTAGTAAAGATAATGTTACCAATCTCAAAAAGAAGCTGTTAGCAGATTTGAATAAACTGTAACCTGCATCCGTTGTGCACTCGTACACCATAAATCGTATGAAATCTAAAATCATTTTGTTTGGAATACCTCCTAAGTCTGAGGAGTACAACGATATAGTAGCTAGTTTAAACATGAAAATACAACAGCTCCCAACGTCTGCACGCAATTTAGGTCTCATCCTTGATAACCGACTACGTTTTAAAACCCATGTGAACTTCCTTATAGGAAAATCTTACGCTTACCTAAAAATAATTTACAATCTCAAGTCAAAAAATTTATCTGTGTGATACGTTCATTTTATCACCATTTAATTACGCTTATTCTGTTTATGGTCCATGCAGAGACAGCTACGATCGTGGAAGAATACAGGTTGTACAAAATTCTTGCTTACGCCTAATTTGCAAATTTTACAAAGGATCCATGACTGTAACTAAACTATACTTTTTCTCCACAGTGTACAAATTGATGATTTTGCGATTCAGACCTTGTTGTACAGGTCATATTGCAGACAATTTTAAAGTTGGTTCCGTAGGAACTCCAGGGGTCGCAACAAATGAGAAGGATTTAAAGTTACGATAGCGAACTAAGTGGTGTGTGTCACTCAGGTAGGTTGTAACTAAGAAAAATAATGCAGGAGATAATCCAACTGTTTAGAGTTTACTTATGACTGCCAAATGCCCTCTGAAACCTGGTGTAAATTACATCCACTTGCGAGAAGCTGTTCAAGGCTTCAGCTGTGAAATGAGTGAAGCAAACGAGATCAAAAAGTGTCGATCTCTTTTATACAAAACCCTGATGATGTAGAGAAATTAATTGATTAGAACAAATGGGTGTCTGTGAAGACCTTTGCAAGACATCAAATTAGTGTTATAGGGCGGTAATTCGTGGCCATTTCGTTTTCAAAATGTCAGGAAGTTTTAAGAGTTAATTTCCAAATAATGTAGAGGGGAAAAGCCAGTGAAGTAGCACAGTTTTCGACGACAGTATCAACCGAATATCCAAATTTTTGATTCCCTCTTCTTCGGCAAGGCTTAACTTTCGGCGTCCAGCTCCAATTTTGGTTCCTTTCGTCCCCAAAAACGAAAAACCCTTCTTTTACGTAACACCCATCGTGTCAAGCGCGTTCCCGGAATGTCTCGATACAATCTGCGAAATCCGATCTACGCGGCGCTTCGAGAATAGAGAGAAAAAAGTCCCGGCGTTCCGACCCTGAGCTGTGTGCGTCGGTTTCCGCGAGGGGCCCGCGTGTGCACACGGCCGGTTCACTAGGAGTCGGTCGGCCCACGCGTTCTACACCCGTCCAACAGGTTTGAACGCCTTCACTTTTTACGCTTAGCCTTGCGATCGCGCCGGCTGTATACCTACGCCGTGGAAAAAATAGCCACGAAGAGCATCATGCTCGGTGTAACGGTCATTTAATTTCGTAATGTTCTTTTTTTTAAGCTCTTCTATTAACAGTCTTTTAGGTGATTAAGTTTCACTAACGATGCATTTTTCCAATTATATTTTTGTTGTCATTTTGCTTACATTGGTACGTAACGCTAAAACGCTAATTCGGCGGTTTAATTCAAAATAAGTTTATCCGATTGCTGCATCCCGTTCTACATCGAAAATATCTTCACCTTGGTTTCTTGCGCCTGAATGTGGCCTTTTTTTTACCTGTCAGGTATCAGTACACTAGTTGAACTGAGGGCCTGAGTGAACGCTGAAAAGCGGGGACGTAGTAAAATAAATTTCGGTAAAATTCCAACTGCATAAAGCAGGATTTAATATTTTACTACAAATTGTTGTCGTCGACATTTTGGTATTTGATTTCGTGGGTGAGATTTAGTAATATTTCGAGACCCTTAGTCTTCGTCGATAATAACAATCAGCTGACGCTGGATTCGCCCAATTCACTACAGCAGCCATATTTCCTGACTTAACAATCTTCAGTTTAATAAATCAGAGTGTGAAAAGCCCGCCTCCATATAGGGCTTTTTTTTTCTACTTACCTGGCAAAGAAAATCAAAGAGAAAACAGAGCGAGGTCAACTGGACTTACGCAACCCCCTGTGGAAAATTCAGTGTTTTCCGGGATTGGTCTGGTTGAGTATCCAATCTGAGACGAAGCAGCGGCGATAGATCTGAGTCTGGCTTGACTTACGTAACCATCCAGTGTACATTAAGCTCTGCCCTGAAGGATGTGGTATCTGTCTCTATTTTGGACCTAGGCTGAGTACAAAATTTTCGTTGTGTCGTCTTACTTACCTCACATCATTCATTTGAAGTGATCGCTAAGACTTTTGTGTGTATTGCTATTTTGTATTGACTGCCATAGTGGAGATCACGCCGAATCGAGAATTCATTTCGTGTTTTAGAGCATTGCGTACTTACATTTTAAGATAATACGTACCTTTCAGTTACCGGTCAAGTTATTTGTAAAAGAATCGATTGATTTATTACTTACCTGATTATTTTGTATTTTCTCATTATCCCTTGTAACGTAGTTTTTTTTTGTATAGTTTATATTGCATTTGATATATATATTTGTGGCGTTTGTACTAATTGATAACACTTTAACTTTATTTCAAAGCCTTGTGCTATTGGTTTTCCAACGATTGTAAATATGAATGCGCACTCATATGTTTGAAATTGCAGTAAACACTGGGATTCACTAGACTTAGTTCATCCGGCTTTATATCTAATAAATTTAAGTTCAAAAAGTTCATTAGAATTTAATTTCAATCAAGGTGTGTCACTAATTTTACTTCTGTAATAAACGCTTAGTAATAGGTTTTTTTGTTATTTCCGCTAACCTACTGTCGCTGTTATTTTGATAATTTTTTGTCAGTGACTTATCGAATAACTTTGTGGGGCTTAAAATTATCTGGCGCCTTGGCTCTCTTTTTAATTTTGAAATTAGCTGTAAAGTTTGAACCCAGCCCACTCCTACAGCTAGTCGTGGTATTTGCCCATTGCGTGAGCGGTATACACCTGTATTTTTGTTTCCTTTTCTGTTTTTATAAAATTACGTTTTTGTAATACGTGATAAATTGGCGCCCTAAACGTGAGGCCACGTTTTTCTGACTGAAAATTTTCGTATTCTAGAAACAAATCTCGGCGATCACGATCTCCAAATTGACTATTTTTTTGTCGTGTATGTTTGGATTTCTTGTGAGCCCTTTGTTTTTGATTAAGATAAAGCGCTTATTACTTTGCTCGATTTCTATTTTGGATTCGTTTATTGATTTTTGGGTTTATTGTTGTAATTACGAGTTATCCCAACATGAGTTATAAAAAGTTAGATTGCGATCGGCTAAATAAAGACGAAATAAGTTATGAATTGAGGGTACGCGGTTTTGTAGATGTGGGAAATGTTCAAGAAATGCGTAGTTGTTTAAGAAAACTACTGAAGATGGAACAAACGGGAGAAACGTTGACTTACCCGCAATATAATCTGAAATTTGAAGAAGAACGTAAAATCATAGGAGATAAGATCACGGAGATCAACCAGCTAATAAAGGATCTTAATACACTTCGTAACAGTGGTCCGTGCAAAAAAATAGAAACAAAAATAGCACACCTTCTAAAAAGAATCGATCGTATGATAGCTAAAGACGATGATGGTCAGAAGGAAAAGAGTATGTTGTTTACTGCTGTATTTCAGTCATCGAGTGATCTTGAAGAGCGTCTTAAAGCATTGGAGAATGCGAATGGATCTGTGCTGGATGCTAGCATTGCACCACCTAATTCAAGCGATTCAGAAGATGAAGGAGCTAGTGGCGTTGATGTAATCAATCGTAATCTATCGGTTCTTTCTACGACTAGACCTTCAACTGCTAAGTCTGTCCCTGTAATGAAATGGAACATTTCATTTTCCGGCGAAATAAAGGATATGTCTGTATCTGCTTTTTTGGAGAGAATTGAAGAGCTTTCAATAGCTAGGCATGTGTCAAAAGAAGAACTTTTTAATTCAGCTATTGACCTCTTTAAAGGAAAAGCATTGATTTGGTATCGAGCTAACAGAAGATCATGTAATGATTGGGAAACACTTGCGAAGGAGATGAAGATGCAATTCCAACCACACGATTACGATGAAAAATTGTACGACGAAAKTAAAGAGAGAAMTCAAGGAAGTGAKGAGCCAATTGGGATTTATTTGTCAGCAATGTCAAACTTATTTAATAGATTATCCATTAAAATTCCTG
This sequence comes from Rhyzopertha dominica, assembly GCA_025024175.1. Lineage (NCBI taxonomy): Eukaryota > Metazoa > Arthropoda > Insecta > Coleoptera > Bostrichidae > Rhyzopertha > Rhyzopertha dominica. The sequence continues at coordinate 4,826,749 of QCXZ01000001.1, read as the reverse complement.
AGGCAACAAAACTGAAGATTCTTCTAAAGAATATCTCACCATTTTTCCAGCTGAATTTAGGTCTTGTGGAAATTAACAGCATTGATGAATTAAAGACAGTGTGTATGAAACTAGAAGCTAGGAAAAGCTGCATCGATAACTTCAAATCGCCACCTCGACGTAAAAATAATTTATTAGAACCAGATTTGGCTTATATAAGCAATATTCCAGAACCATCCACTCCACAAACTCAGCCTAGTAATGAAATAGCTGCGGTTAAGTGCTGGAATTGTGATAAGTTAGGTCATCGTTCAGCCAACTGTGAGATGCCAAAAAGGAAACATTGTTATAGATGCGGTGCCCCTAATGTTACCGTCCGGACTTGTATAAAATGCTCTCGTGTAACTGAAAATAGTGCGGGAAACGAGCAACAGAGTCACTAGATGGTAGTACAGTCGGCTCTTCTTTAACTACCACCCTTAATAAAAATAATGAAATTGAATCTCAAAAAGTTGTCCTAGATTACATCCTTTCACACGCGCAGGATGATAAACGACCATACCTGGAGGTAACAGTTTTAGGAAAAAAATTGCTGGGATTGCTGGATTCTGGAGCCACTAATACAGTCTTAGGTAAGCCTGGCTGGGATACTATTCAACAGCTTGGTTTTGAGTTATGTACGACTGACGCTAGATGCTGCACTGTAGCAAATGGTGCTCGTACTGAAATAATTGGCTCCGTCCTCTTACCACTACGACTTATGGACAAAATTAAACTAGTTAAGGTTTTTGTAGTTCCGGAGTTAGAGCATACTTTAATCTTGGGTCATGACTTCTGGGTTTGCATGAAGATTATTCCAGACTTATACAGAGATGAGTGGCATTTTTCCAAATCTCCTATTAGCCAAAATGGTATCGCGGAAATGGTAGTTTCGAAATCGGACTTGACTAAACAACAACGAGAAATTTTAGATAAATTCATTCAAGACAAATTTGAAATGATGAAGACCTCGCTTGGGTGCACACATCTAGTTGAGCACGAAATCATTACCGACTCTTTACCCATAAAACAACGCTATTATCCCGTCTCGCCTGTTGTACAACGATATATCGATGAAGAACTTAGAAAAATGTTAGAATTGGATATCATTGAAAGATCCAACAGTTCCTGGTCATCCCCAGTAATTCTAGTTCCGAAAAAAGAAGGCGGATATCGTTTCTGCGTTGATTTCCGAAAATTAAATAGCGTCACAAAGAAAGATGCTTACCCCATACCATACGTGTCGTCCATTTTAGACAGGTTGAAAGGTGCACGGTATTTAAGTTCCATCGATATCAAATCAGCATATTGGCAAGTGCCAATGAAAGAATCTAGTAGAGAATTCACGGCGTTTACGATTCCTGGTCGTGGACTTTATCACTTTAAACGAATGCCCTTTGGGCTTTGCAATGCTCCGGCTGCCTGGCAGAGACTAATGGATAAAGTCATCGGTGCAGATTTGGAACCTTTCGCATTTGTATATCTAGATGACGTAATTATACTTTCTTCTACCTTTGAACAACACCTAGAGTTACTAGAAAAGATTTTTCGAAGGCTATATGACGCAGGACTCACCATAAATAAAGACAAATGTCATTTTTGTAAGCCAGAGTTAAGATATCTTGGCTATGTTGTGGATAAAAACGGACTTCGCGTGGATCCTGAAAAGGTTCAGGCGATTTTAAAAATTCCAACACCTACCAGCGTAAAGGAGGTACGCAGTTTTATCGGAATGGCGTCATGGTATCGTCGCTTTGTGCCACACTTCTCTTCAGTTATTGCACCCCTTTGTAACCTTCTTCGTAAGAGAAATAAATGGACTTGGACTTCTGAATGTGATCAGGCTTTTAAAATTGTGAAAGAAAACTTAATAACTGCCCCCCTATTGCATAGCCCGGATTTCACTAAACCATTTATTGTCCAAACTGATGCTAGCGCTTTTGGTTTGGGAGCTGTGCTAAGTCAGCAGTTTTCAGATGGTGAAAGAGTAATCTGCTACTTAAGCAGATCACTTACCAAGCAGGAGAGACAATACAGTACTACAGAACGAGAATGTTTGGCTGTCCTGTGGGCTTTAGAACGCCTTCGACCGTATCTAGAAGGTAGCCCGTTTACAGTCATCACAGATCACCACTCTCTCATTTGGTTAAATAATCTCAAAGATCCTTGTGGTCGACTATGTCGTTGGGCTGTAAGACTGCAGCAATATAATTTCAGTATTATACATCGTCGTGGAAAGGAACATGTAGTTCCTGATTTATTGTCACGATCAGTTCCAATTTTAGATGCTGTATCGATTCCTAGTATACAACCCGATTTTGACTGTTCAAAAACTAACGATAACTGGTATTTGAAGCTACGCGAGAAAATAATACGCGATCCAATTTTATATAGACAGTGGAGAGTTCAAAACAATGTTATTTATAAATATGTTCAGGGTAGTCCGCCAGAACTTACTGATGAGGAGGATCACTGGAAAATTGTAATACCAAAAGAACATCGACAATTTCTGCTGAATAAAGAGCATAGTCAGCCTACATCTGCTCATCCGGGAGTCTTCAAGACATACCAAAGACTTCGTCAAAAATTCTACTGGCCGAAAATGAAATCCGATGTCATTAAGTTTGTGAAGCGTTGTAAAACGTGTATAGCATATAAAGTAGTTCAAGATAAGCCTTGTGGATTAATGGGAACTCGTCCAGTTATTTCCAAACCCTTTCAATTGATTAGTGCTGATATTGTGGGCCCTTTGCCCAGGTCGAGCAAAGGATATCTGTACATACTTGTTGTTTGTGATTATTTTAGTAAATTTGTGTTAACTTTTCCTCTGAGGGCAGCGTCCGCAAAAATCATTTCTCAACATATCGAAAATGACGTCTTTTTATTGTTTGGGGTACCTCAATTCCTCGTAAGTGATAACGGCACTCAGTTTAGAAGCGTAGAATTCAAAAATTTGTGTCAAAAGTATAATACCACTATTCTTTATACAGCTTTATATCACCCCCAGAGCAACCCAACAGAACGGACTAATCGAGTAATTAAGACAATGTTAGCTGTTCATGTTCAGGAAAATCATAGAAAATGGGATGTATTTCTTAGCCCAGTTACTTGTGCTATAAGAACCTTGGTTCATGAAGTGACAGGTCATACACCTTACTTTATTCTGTTTGGTCGCGAACATGTTATTGATGGAAAACGGTTTGCTCCGGTTAATGTAGCTGATAAAAATCTAACTTACGACCGTTCTGAGGAACGAATTGATCGTCGTTCTGGTTTTGAGAAGCTATTCACTGAAGTTAAAGAAAAACTTAAGAGTGCTTATGAAAAATATTCTCGTCAATATAATCTTCGACGACGTCATGTTGAGTATCATATAGGTGATGAAGTGTGGAGAAGAAATTATGCATTATCTTCTAAAACGGATTATTTTGCGGCTAAGCTAAGTCCAAAATATATCGGACCCTTTCGCGTTAAGAAGAAAACAGGTTATTGTACTTACGAAATAGTTGATGAAACTGGGAAGTCTTCCGGTATTTGGCACGTTAAAGACTTACGTGCTGGTCCTCCAGAGAACTAACTATAATTCTTCTTTTTTTATTTTTCAGTCTAGTAAGGGGGGGATTTGTAACGGTCATTTAATTTCGTAATGTTCTTTTTTTTAAGCTCTTCTATTAACAGTCTTTTAGGTGATTAAGTTTCACTAACGATGCATTTTTCCAATTATATTTTTGTTGTCATTTTGCTTACATTGGTACGTAACGCTAAAACGCTAATTCGGCGGTTTAATTCAAAATAAGTTTATCCGATTGCTGCATCCCGTTCTACATCGAAAATATCTTCACCTTGGTTTCTTGCGCCTGAATGTGGCCTTTTTTTTACCTGTCAGGTATCAGTACACTAGTTGAACTGAGGGCCTGAGTGAACGCTGAAAAGCGGGGACGTAGTAAAATAAATTTCGGTAAAATTCCAACTGCATAAAGCAGGATTTAATATTTTACTACAAATTGTTGTCGTCGACATTTTGGTATTTGATTTCGTGGGTGAGATTTAGTAATATTTCGAGACCCTTAGTCTTCGTCGATAATAACAATCAGCTGACGCTGGATTCGCCCAATTCACTACAGCAGCCATATTTCCTGACTTAACAATCTTCAGTTTAATAAATCAGAGTGTGAAAAGCCCGCCTCCATATAGGGCTTTTTTTTTTCTACTTACCTGGCAAAGAAAATCAAAGAGAAAACAGAGCGAGGTCAACTGGACTTACGCAACCCCCTGTGGAAAATTCAGTGTTTTCCGGGATTGGTCTGGTTGAGTATCCAATCTGAGACGAAGCAGCGGCGATAGATCTGAGTCTGGCTTGACTTACGTAACCATCCAGTGTACATTAAGCTCTGCCCTGAAGGATGTGGTATCTGTCTCTATTTTGGACCTAGGCTGAGTACAAAATTTTCGTTGTGTCGTCTTACTTACCTCACATCATTCATTTGAAGTGATCGCTAAGACTTTTGTGTGTATTGCTATTTTGTATTGACTGCCATAGTGGAGATCACGCCGAATCGAGAATTCATTTCGTGTTTTAGAGCATTGCGTACTTACATTTTAAGATAATACGTACCTTTCAGTTACCGGTCAAGTTATTTGTAAAAGAATCGATTGATTTATTACTTACCTGATTATTTTGTATTTTCTCATTATCCCTTGTAACGTAGTTTTTTTTTTGTATAGTTTATATTGCATTTGATATATATATTTGTGGCGTTTGTACTAATTGATAACACTTTAACTTTATTTCAAAGCCTTGTGGTATTGGTTTTCCAACGATTGTAAATATGAATGCGCACTCATATGTTTGAAATTGCAGTAAACACTGGGATTCACTAGACTTAGTTCATCCGGCTTTATATCTAATAAATTTAAGTTCAAAAAGTTCATTAGAATTTAATTTCAATCAAGGTATGTCACTAATTTTACTTCTGTAATAAACGCTTAGTAATAGGTTTTTTTGTTATTTCCGCTAACCTACTGTCGCTGTTATTTTGATAATTTTTTGTCAGTGACTTATCGAATAACTTTGTGGGGCTTAAAATTATCTGGCGCCTTGGCTCTCTTTTTAATTTTGAAATTAGCTGTAAAGTTTGAACCCAGCCCACTCCTACAGCTAGTCGTGGTATTTGCCCATTGCGTGAGCGGTATACACCTGTATTTTTGTTTCCTTTTCTGTTTTTATAAAATTACGTTTTTGTAATACGTGATATCGGGAAAAATTCAAAATTCACCTTGAGTGGTTTTGAGCATCTTTTGGTTTTAAATTTCCAACAGGTTGGGAACTAGTTGTACTTTTTTTTAAAGCAAATTCCACGTTGTTTGTTGTAGCGAACCAAAGAATAAGTATTTTTAATTGTACTTGACGAGCAGGGATAGGTTTAAGGGGATTCCTTCCAGTTTATAACGGTAAATTTGAAGGGCTCATTGTAGTTGGACCAGAAACTTTCTCGCCCCTTAATGTGCCATTATAATTGGGACGTTTTGTGCTCGTGGACCCAACTAGGTCACGAAACACAATTAAGATACGTGGAACTTATCTGTAAATGTAAAATATTATTGGATACTTTTCGATAATGTCCTAAATGATTTATTAAAGAGGGTAGTTACCTGCTAAAATGAGTTTAAAAATTCTAAACCTTAAATCAAATTAAACAGTTTCACCAAAGTTTCTAGTGCACATTCATACTGGGGAAATTGATTTTAGGTCCATGCAAAGTGAAAAAGGCAAAAAACTGTTGGTGGTTGGTGGTGAAGAACTACACGAACTGTATGTTGAAAGTATACAAGTAAAACATCGAAATGTCCTGCAAAATTCTACAAGTTTGCTGGAAATGAAATCTTGCGTTCCGAATTATCTCAAGATCACAAAGAAGAGATAAATCTGCACAGGCAGATTGTCAACAACAGTGTGAAAAGGAGAGCTCTCGATCAAGCAATATCGAAAAGAGAATAGGCAAATGTTTTATTTAGACGCGTTTTGGTTTAATACTCATGAAATAGTCCAAAAGATTTGCTACCCTCTAAAGGTAAAAGAATTTTAACTTTGCATGCCGGGAGTGAAAATGCATTACACCTAGGGTGTAAAAATTAGGAAAAATGCTAGCGCGAACTATCATTTTGACATGATTGTCGAAGTTTTTGAAAAGCTGTTATCGACGAGTTTTTGCTTGGCAACTAGTAGATGTAACATACTTTTCTAAAACTAAGTACTGTAAGCAATTGGAAATAGCTTGGTCGCACATTTTTTTAATTTATATACAACCATTAGAATCAGTGACAGTTTGATTCCATAAAGAATAAGAAGATTCAATTCAACAACCAAAGGTACTGTTTAAAAATCTTCATTTATAAAACAAGCAAAGGTGAGCCTTCTTCTGGGAAAAGTTCTGAAATCTGTATACTTATTTAAAGAAAAGTAGTAGCTTTAAACAACAAACACTTCCGATAAATTCCTGACTAGTTTCATCACAAAATTGATTCTCCCATCCCAGCGGCACATTCAAAACCGACCATCCTACGTGCCGAAATTAATAACAACCCGATGATTACTGGCTCCAGAGTTGCTGTACGCTCCGAATTTCGTAATCACAGTGATTCCGGCAACACCGCTCGGATGTATCGCGCCCGACCATCGTAAATCGTAATTGCAGTTTAGAGCTCGAATAATGACACCTTTGTGCATTGTTTTAATATAAATAATACGGGGTGGGTTGACCGCAGCCGCAAAACGAATACTTCGACGCAGCGGCTTCCGTCGTAACCGCAAGCACGCGTTGGCCATTGGCGCGAGATGATTCACCTGTTTGTCATGGAAAATCGCGAATTCCGACGTGCAGGAATTAAGTAGATCCTTATTTGTCCAAAGGGTTTAAGCATCTACTTAATATATAAAAATAATAAATATTAAAATAACAACGCGGTTTCTTACGGTCTAGAAACTAGATCTTTCTTCTTTTCTTTCATCTCTAAGATTTTTGCTATTCCAGCTTTGACTTCTTTTCTGAAGTTTACTTTTAGTTTTTGAGTTTTAAACTACTATCTTGATGTGAACTGCGATTTTCATTCTCCCTACCATTCAAGTGGTCTTTGTTCGATGTAATAATCTATTACCTCTAAGTATATTAATTTTTTACAGGTCACTTCCTTTAGGAAGTAGTGCCCATTAAGGTGGCTTTGTCATAGTGTCAGTTCGTTGTTGACAGATGCCATTGCCATCTATTTTCTACCAAGCCTTTGTATATAGACAAAACCAGTACTATGCCATGCACTCTGCATCAGACCTAAACTATAGTGATGAGCTGTAATGACAGCGAAATAGATCTGTCAGCAGTTGGTTGCAGTGCAGACAGCATAGCATAGACATGTATTTTCAGATACGTCATGTTGTTGAGGTAAATAAAGTAAAAGCCCATTTCCTTGACCAATCTTCTTAAGATTCGTTCCTAGGAGCTATTTTGCTTTCAAAAAACATTGATGGTTTTCCTTATTAGATGAACATGAAATTTGCTCTTATCTTTACGAATTTTTCTTTGTTAGATACCACCTATTGCGATGCGAAAAACTGTTCGTTAGGCACACCGTTTTTTTATTCTCATCGTTGCAGAAGTGTCTTTGTCAGCTTTTTTTTTAATTTTCAAAAACTTGAAGACAAAATTTATACCTTCTTTGAGACCCCTCTTTATCGCCAGTAAGAATAGTACGATTTTTTCCTGGAACTTAAGTACCTGACTTTATAAAAAGGGATTATTACTGTAATTGTAGGACTCTTAGCGACTTTTGCTGGGTTCTTTATTATTAATGTAGGTTTATCACTTTTTTAACTAGCCCTAAAAAATATACATATAAATACCGTTAGGGAGATTGATACAGATGGCTATGAAAACATTATGATGCATAATGCTATAGCTAACTTCCATAAAAACATAATAGTATAATGTAATTGCAAATACTGTTCAAGTAGTTGTAGGATCTTCGAGGTATACTTCTGCAATGCGAATATTGTTTTGTGTGACATCGAATATGATTATTGGGACTTTTGATTCTATTTACCTATCATAACTTATATTGTTTGTTTCAATCTTTGCCCCAGAAAGTGATGGAAAAGCATGGCTTTTTTAGTTGTCCAATGTCTAGATTCCAGTTGTGTGAAAAATTGATTTGCGCCCCTATTCAATAGTTCATTTTCGAACTCATGGATTCTGTTCTATTTATCTTTACATAATGTTTCTAAAATTAAATAGCTGCTTAACAACAACAACCGAACACCCTTACGTTGATTCAGTGACAGCCAATCACTGCTAGTCCTGTAGCCGCATTAATCACGATTAAAGAATTGTGTTGCGTATTATAATTAGTTATGATATTATTCAGTATTGATTGTACAGCATTCCTAGTTGCATTTCCGAGTGGTAATTAACTCCGCAAATATTTATTGCCGTGTTTACTTCACCCGTTCGGCGGCTCTGCAAAATATTTGTTTCGCTCGCTAGAGATCGGGCTACCGATTTATAAACGAGCGATGATGATGACTCCTACTGGTTTCAAGTGCAAGTAAATAGAGGAACGGCGTGCACAGCCTCGAGCGATCTATCTCTGACGTGGTACTGCTAGTAGCAAGCGTTACCAGTGAGTTTCTTTGCTATGCCTGAAGACACTTCTTCGTATACTTCTTTGCCTTTATGTGGTGGTGCGCCGTCATACTGGTATCACGTATTAGCGAGCACATTAAGTGGTACTTCGTCTATTAAATCATAAAGAGTATGTTGTCTGTGTAGGCAGCAAGGCATTGTTGAAAACCCCAAACATTTACACTAAAGCGTCGCCGAAATCACCTGGGTCTAATGGCATGGGGATTTCGCAAAGATCATACATGTTCATTATCGAAGCTTGTTATGCCATCCAGGGCCGTACCGAAACCTATTACTTTTTTTTGGGGGGGGGGGGTAGGAAGTGAAAAAAAGCCAACTCAAAAACAAGAAGGAATAGTTACTGTAGGCCACTAGAATACCAAATAGCGCACAGACATTCTAAAAAGGGAAAAATACTGAAAATATTATCTATTAAGTAGCTCAAAACAAATTTATTTTCTAGAACACATACAGGGTGTGTCACAACAAGTTCCTATTAGACGATGGGGAAGCGGCCAGGGTAGAATTATGAAATTCTGCAGTATCAAGTTTTCGAATGTCATCTTTTTAATGAAAATAATTCAAGTGCGGCTTTATGTAATACATTTTATACTTAAATCTTAAATTTTCGAGATATATGAGTTTATAAAAAAATTGGCAGCTAAGTTTCTCGCTATTAAAATTTTCGTCTGTTTATAAAAAAAATGTTAAAACTAATAATAATTGTTAGTGTTTTGTTTTTGTCGGTGGTGTTGAAACTAGAGAGAATCTATTGTAAGGTTTGAATTTCTATGGTTTTGTTCACACTGTTTTTGGAGTTACAAATAAATAATTTTTCTTTTTCGTGGACATGGACTTTCTAAAAAATTACATGATAAATACTTTAATGTTAATAATAATGTTAAAAGAAAATTTTCAGTATTCTGGGAGTTTTTTTTTAAGTGTCATATTTTTTACAAGTTGTTTGTTTAAATTTTGGGTTCTCGTAAGGACAAATTTTTTTTTCCGCTCTAAAATAAAATACATTTTGTTGAAAAGAGTCCAAAATATTCAATTTAATAAGCAACCTGTTTCGTAGGCACTATTAATCTATTACCCCGTCAATAAGTTAAACGTGGTAAAACTAATTACATGGCCAGACTCTTTGTGAAATAAGCTTTCAAATGATGTATCACAAGATGGATAGTTCCATTTAAAATTTTTAAAGGGGTGTCTACCCTGCTCAGAGAGTAAGCGCTATCCATTAAAAACTTATCTCAAAAGTTGTCCCCCTGCAAACAAAAGTTTACCTGTTTTTGCAAATTTTTAAATTGTTGCTATATTTAAAGTTATTTAAGGTCTGAAGTTTTCAAAAAATCACCCTGTATATACACAACTGACGTCGGTATAAAGCATATTTTTACAGTAAAATCTTAAATTTGTTAAGATTTTTGCAGACATTTGTAAAAAAGATGACCAACTAGCCTCGGTCTACGCGCTGCCCTTAGACATGACGACTTCAATAACTGTAGAAACGCTGAATGTTGGGAAAAGCAACGAAAGAATCGTATACCGCCACAAATAAGGCGATGGTGTTCCTGTCCCACGGTACGGCACTCCTAATCCAGTGTTCCCACAACACACTTATACGGAAGTGAGCAAAACCCGGCTTATAAGGTCTCCGTAAATGTCAAATATCTCATGACACGAATAATCAGAATAATATCATCAATTTTTCCTCTGACGAGGTGGTGATTGGTTCAACCCGGATAGCCGCGTTGTTAACCAATTGAGTTCTTCGCGACCTTTTTTGCCTTGCCACGGTCATGCTGGTCGGTATCCGTTTCGACACGGCTTGTCGCTGTCACAGGCATTTTTCCAAAGCCGTACATGTTTACGCATTGCCTATCAGAGCTGGTATTGGCGATCGTTGACCCACAACATGTGTGTGTTGAGCCGTCTTCTTCGATGCCTCTCGATTGTGTCTTTTTTCCAACCGGCGTACGCCGGGTCCGTTTTCCGCACTTAATACTCAAGTCATTAATGTCTACCTGTGATGTCCAAAACTAGTACAACTGTTTTGCGCGCCCAAGATATTTCATGTTTTTGGGGTTACAATACATTCTACTTGAAGTTTGTCTAAATTTGGAAGAATTTTATGGCTCAATATAGTATTTAACTTTTTTGGTTGTGTACGGCAATCCCATCGTCCCACTAGCAAACCATAAATTGCACCAGGCCTTACAGCGACGCGCCGGTGAGGGTTTCCAGAGCCGTATTAAAAGAATGATAATAGCAATTTGCACACACTTTAAGTAAATAATATGAACTGATTGACATTTACGACAAAAACTACACAGGTAGATAATTCGCACTATTTATTATTTAATTGTAATTATGGTCACAGTCACTATCACAAAATTTTTCATCACTACTGTCGCTCTCTAGATTTATAATTAATTCTTAGACATATTTGGCGAGATAATTATCTTCGATTTCAATTACATGACGGACACAATTTGCCCAACTAACTTCATTTATTTTATTGACCTCTTCTTCAATTAAGTTTACGGTGCCTACACTAAATTTAGGATTTGTACGTTTTCTCCTTAAATTTCCCTTTAATTTTACCCATATCAATTCAATGGGATTAAAAATACAATGATAGGGTGGAAGCCGATGCACTTGATGGCCACGATTCCCTGCTTCATATTATTTTTTTAAGTCTTTAGTTCGTAGTACTTCCAATAACTCTTCTTTGGTATAGTTAGCTTCATAATACAGATTATGTTTATCTAAGAAGTCCATAAAATCTTGTTTTCGACTGCCTCTCTTTGGAATTTTATTCTTTTCTTCATAAACATATCGCCCGACATGTCAACGTGATAGTCAATTGAGGAATGTTTTATAGTTTTTGCGCTTAATAGTAAATAATTTTTAATCCATCCCTCTTTTGATCCTGCGTGCAATATAATAMTACGATGCCCTTTTCCCACTGGCACATCTAATACACACTTTTCTGAATTATCTACCCAACCCTTTTTTAGTGTATCATACGAATTAAACCACTTTTCGTCTAGATAGATTATCGGTCTACCTTCGTCCCTAAACTTTATTTCCTTCAAATAATTCATTCTCCATTCGTTAATCCTGGGGAATTTCAATAAAACTTCTCTTTTATTTAACGTTTTGTGATTAAAAATGTTCGCAGGGTTTCGACGAAAACACAAATTTTAATTATCTCGGCGACTGTTTTTTGCAATATTCTTGGTGTAGGGACACAATTGTTTTTATATATATCATAAATAATGGTCCTGGATAAATGAGCATGTTCACGTTCATGCAGCTTTCTTAAAGTTCTTTTGTCATTCCGAGATTTTCTTTCCAATATTCTCCACACTGATGCGTATGATATCTTTGTCAGCCTCGCTATCCCTTTAATCAATTCTTCATGTGCTATAAATTTATGTTCTTTAAGAGTGTTATACGCATTGAGAATAATTTGTTTTTCCCAGGGAAAACTTTCCACATTTTCGTTTTCTCCATAACTTTTGCATTTTCTTCATTTTCCACGTTTTTAGTCTGTTCACAGGACCACAGTCTCCACATTTTCGCGTACTTGCTTCACTCGTGACTTAATACAAACTGACGTTCAAAAATATTTTTAAAATGTAGGTATATAAGCTGCATCTGAGCCAGGCCAGATGGTCGTATGGTTTGCAAATTTTTATTGCTCCCCAATTACAACCCTTGTAAAGTTCAAAACCGTGAAATTTTTTCAAATATAGACAAACTTTGGGAGTAATTTACTGGACCTTATTACTCATCTCAAATGTATTTTATTACGTGACGATACCACAAAGGCTTTATTAGCCACCAAACAACAAATATTATAACCACAGATCTTACCTTCACAATAAATCTAATAAACCACGGCGATATTCAAGAGGGTTTCGCTGGCCTCAGCTTACTCAGTGGAGACGGGCTGGGTTCACAGATGAAAAAAAGAAATAATGGGCGCCACGCAATTTGAAGAAAAAAAGCCAACAGCGAAACAAAGAGCCAAATAAAATTGCGAAATAATTTATATGCCCGTGTTTATTTACAAAAATTTAATATGCATTAAAATATAAAGTTAATGTAACAAGGTTAATGATTATAATTCAAATTAATGTGATAACTACCCTAAGACCCTGCAACGGTCTAGCAAGCGAGCGTCGTGGCGCGAGGGAAGAACGGTCAAACCGTATCACTGTATTTCGTGAGTAGTGAACGTATTACTTAATTATCGACACCCGGGGGTGGAGTCTTGGCCAATACCTTCCCGAATACACAATAAATTCACATTATCCCCGTAGCTATAGGCAAAACGCCGCTGCGACTCGCAAACCGCTATTTTACAAAAATAACAAGCTATTCTAGTTTGAACAGTCAACGAAATTCCTATCTTTATCAAGGTAAGTTATTTTTAGAATAATCTAACAGAAAGGAAACAAAAACTACTATAAACCGACGCTATACAGGTGAGTATCGATTAAATTTTTGAGAAAATAACAAATTGCATAATGTAGAGATCAAATTGTAAATTCTAATATCAAATTGTAAATTGTAAATGTTGAAACGTTAACTCTTCTTTATTTCAGGGAAACGACGAACGACGATCCACGGAAAACCGCTTCTACGTGCTTTCGGAACGGCAAGAATATCCAAGTTATAGATAACGTAAAAAAATAAAGTGTCTGACCGTAAGGTAAGCTGGTCCTCTGGAAGTCCTACTGGTCCAAATGAGCCTTCAGCTGCTATCCTAGCTGTCAATTAGCTTCTCGGAGTATTTTTCCTACCAAATAGCCCTTATGCACGTGGATTTAGCGAAGTAACAACCGGAGGATGAAGAAGTAAGAAGCAAGAAAGTAAGAAAGGCTGCAATAATGAAAACGCATGGTGAAACCACTGTACTATTGAATAAAAAGAACTTACGTCTGCTCTTCGACCCTCTTCTGCAAGGACTAGCGATTCGCTTTTCAAATCCCCAATTAGGCAATCAATTATGATAATAACAGCGCCTTTCAGATCCAATACAAATATCTAATTGCGTTTCACACACTCGATAAATCAAAACCAATTTTAAAGGCAGCTGTTTAGCGAAATTTACTAGGTGAATCTTGCAGGTTCAAAGTGATAGTGATAGTATTTTTGTGGGCAAAACCGTTTTTGGCAAAAACGCGCAGACCGAGTTTCGATAAGATAAATTGATGGCAGCACCTACCGGATTCATTTAGGTTTTAAGCTAAGCTATGTTGAATGTAAAGAACGCCGTAATAACTCCCCCCCTATTCCGATGAAAATTTCATTCTACCAAATTTTCACATGTTGCAGGCTTTAAATCTTGAACATGATATATACCCTTTACCTTTCCGTTATCATCTAATTCATAAGTCAAATAGGACACCTTTCGCTTAATTTTGAATGGCCCTTGGTATTTTGGTGACAGTTTGGCGCTGATATTTCGACTTGCGTCCGATAGAACGTGATTCTTAACATAAACGAAATCATTTACCTGAAAGTTCGTAGGTCTCCGACGAAGATCATAACGCTGTTTGCTACGCAAATGCGCTTTTCTTATACGTTCGCGTATTTCTTGATACAGAGTCTGAAATGCTTTCGAACGATGCCCAATAAAATCATCTACACAATGTGTTTTATTTTCACTAATCTGCCCATGAAGTTTACCCGAAATTATGTGTTCGCGTCCAAAATTTATAAAATAGGGTGTGCAGTTAGTGACCTCGTGCACAGCAGTACGCATCGCGCACGCCACTTTATGCAAGTACACACTCCAAGATTTGTGGTTGTCTTTAACGTAAGACGCTAACATAGTTTTCAGTACTCTATTCGTACGCTCAGCAGGATTTGCCTGCGGGTGATATAATGCAGTAAACCAAAGCTCTACGTTGTATCCTTCGCAAAGTTTTCGAAATTCTCCGCCCCGAAATTGAGATCCATTATCCGTGATAATAGCCGCTGGAACACCGAACAATAAAAATAAGTTTTCTTCAACCAATCGGGCTATAATTTTACCGGTTGCTTCGCGCATAGGAAAAATCAAGGGAAATTTTGAGAAACAACATGATATAACCAAAATATATGCATAACCGTGTGAACGAGGTAAGGGTCCCACAATATCCATACACACCACGTGCCAAGGAGATTTCGCGAAAGGACGAGTGGACATTTCACCACCGGGTTTATTTTGTTGAGGTTTGTAACGCGCACATACTTGACAACGCTTCACATAATTAACTACATCGCTTTTCATCTTCGGCCAAAAATAAAATTCACTAAGTCGACGAAAAGTTTTGAAAACACCGCAATGACCCGATGTTGGATTATCGTGAGCTTGGCGCATTTGTTGCAGACGTTTATCTTTAGGCAATACTTCTTTCCATATATTTTCTTTAACATCAAAATTCGTATGGGTATCTCGAATATGTTTAAACAACCGACCATTACAAATTCTAAAAGCCGGATAACGCAATGGATACTTTTCGACCAAAGACAACATTTTTGTATACCAAGGATCGTTAACAACAGAATTGTTATTTTCTTGCTGCACTACCGCCTCATTTACTTCCGGAATAGTACGCGACAGAAAGTCAGGAACAATATGTTCTTTGCCTTTGCGGTGAATGATTTCATAATCGTAACTTTGGAGCCGAAGTGCCCAACGCGCAAGTCGCCCTACCGGGTCCTTGAGATTTTGTAGCCACACTAAAGAGTGGTGATCGGTTACCACGGTAAATTTTTGCCCTTCCAAATAAGGTCTTAGTTTTTCAATCGCCCATATTACCGCTAAGCATTCACGCTCGGTTGTTGAATAATTCTGCTCTTGACGCGTTAGAGCTCTCGACAAATACGATATAACACGATCTCCATCTTCACATTTTTGAGACAAAACCGCCCCTAAGCCATAAGCTGATGCATCGGTCTGAACCATAAATGGTTTGTCAAAATTAGGACATGACAAGATTGGTGCACTAACTAACAAGTTACGAACAGCCTCAAATGATTTGGAGCACTCCTCAGTCCATTCAAATCGACGATTCGTCTTAAGTAAACTGGACAAAGGTGCTACCAATTCCGCAAAATTAGGTATAAACCTCCGATACCAACCGATAAGACCTAGTAAACTACGCACTTGTTTAACTGTAGCGGGAGCTTTAATTCGCAAAATTGCATTTACTTTTTCAGGATCAACACTCAGTCCCTGCCTATTTACAATGTATCCTAAATAACGAAGTTCTGGAAGACAAAGTTGGCATTTTTCTTTATTAAGAGTTAGACCCGCATTTGTTAGGCGCTCTAGAACCTCACGCAAAGTTTTTAAATGCGTATCGAAATCTGGCGTGGCAATAATGACGTCATCTAAATATACAAAACAATAGGGCTCTAACTCAGGCCCTAAAACCTTGTCAACAAATCTTTGCCAAGTAGCTGGTCCGTTATGCAACCCATAGGGCATTCTTTTAAAATGGAACAGTCCGCGCCCAGGAATACTAAAAGCTGTGTACTGTTTACTATTTTCTTCCAACTCAATTTGCCAGTAAGCAGATTTAATATCAATGGACGATAAAAAACGTGCATCCCTCAAGCTCTCTAGAATAGCAGACATATACGGTAAGGGGTAAGAGTCTCTCAGACTTACTTGATTTAATTTACGGAAATCTACACAAAATCTAAACGAGCCATCCTTCTTCGGAACAAGAAAGTACTGGAGAGGACCAAGGAGAGTTAGACGGTTCTATTATTCCCGCCTCCAACATATTTTTAAGTTCCGCGTCAATATACTTTTGCATTATTGGATTCATACGATAACTACGCTGTTTGATTGGCGCTGACGTTGTGCGAATCACGTGCTGAACTAGTTTTGTGCAACCTAGCTTTCCATTATCGCTACCTAAGTACTTACTGACTACTTCATTTAAACTTTTAAGTTGATCCGAATGTAATTCTCCCTGATCAGACACAGAAAACAGTTCTACCTTTGGTGAATCAGCAAAATGCCACTCCATAGTTTTAAAATTTGGAAGAATACCCATTATGCGCCAGAAATCTATCCCTAATAATATTGATGGTTGTAAAGTTGGCATAATGTACGCATCAATCACTCCTACTTTATCTTGCAACTTAATCGGCAGTGAAACTGTACCCAAAATTTCGGCTTTAGAACCGTTAGCCAAAAGGCAAATAGGCTGAGAGGATTTATTCGAATGAATTCCTAACCGTTCTAAAATGCTAAAGCCATTGCCACTAATAATTGTGCTGTTTGCTCCAGAATCGAGAAGTCCCAAAAATTTGTGCCCCAAAATGTCAACTTCCAAATATCCCCTTGCATCCGAGTTCACCGAACTTAATAAGTAGTCTAAAATAATTTTGTTTTTATGATCCACTGAATGAGCCGGTTTTCCTAAAACTAACTCTTTATCCTCACGACTCAACAAGGACGAGTTTCTCCGTTTCCCGAACTACATTTTGGACAATCGTTTTTAGTAAATCCAGGATTTCCACATTTATAACAATGTTTCCGAAATGGTGCACGACAATCTTGAGCTCTATGCCCGTTCCTACCACAATTCCAACAGTTATTCAATTTAGTATTGGAAGTACTTGCCGTATTAACATCAACGCGTTCACGCCTACTAAGACTCTCATGTGCTTCATAACTTAAAGACGTACTTGCCGACGCGACTTCTACGTACGCTAGATCAGGTTCTACATCTGCTTTAGACCTATGCGGTGGTTTATAAGCTTCAACAAACCGTTTACTTTTTTCTATTTGTCGACCAAGTTCCAACAACTTCTCTTCTGACGTTACATCAACAAGACTTAAACGCTCCTGGTAGAATGGTGCAGATTTTTCAAAACAACTCGCAAACGCTCTTCTCTATTAGGGGGTATTGTTAATCTCGAAAACATATTATCCATTACCGCGACATAAATACCTAGAGATTCATCTGGACCTTGTGTTCGACGACGGATCTCTTCCCAAAGCCTGTCCTCATAATCATACGGCAAAAATTGTTCCCGTAATTTAACTTTTAACGCGGACCAACTATCAACCGATCTCTTAATTGACCGATACCAATTCAAAGCCTTTCCCGTAAACAAATCTAATGCTGATAGGAACAGCTGGGCTTCCGATACGTTGCGAGCGACCCGCAGCTCTTCCACGCGTTCCAGGAATGCATTTACCGAAAGATCTCGACTCTCCCCGCTAAAATGAATACCCCATTTCAAAACCGGAACTGACTTAACACCATGGTCCACCCCTACGCGCGATAAATTATTAATTCTATGTAAAGGTGTTGAATGAGCAATATTAACAACATTACCTCTATCTGAATTCGCATCAATAACGCTAACGCCTATTTGTTCTTCCGCAGATGATTCGTCGCTATCATTTTCTGGTTCAGCTTTCTTATTTAATGACGACAATGCACGTAAAATCAGTACTATTGAATTTCCACGCTCTTGAAGAACTTTCCGCGTCCCCAGATTCTATTCTATTTACGCGATTCAGCAGATGATGCATTTTGGTTTGTATTTTAATAAATTCTGAAGACTGCTTATCACCGGCAAAATCTTGAATTTAATATTTTAGCCTCGTCTAGTTTCTTTTGCACGATAGCAAATTCTATTCGTACATCACGCGAAAACGGAGGATACTGCAACGGTTTACCTTCTTTTTCTAAACTTCATAATTTGACGCAAATCCTTGCGGCATCTCCTCTACCGTCCCGCTACCTACAACACCCCTAATCGATAATTCATATTCCAATTCATCCTTAGATAACCGATCAACAGACAATCTATAATATGATTTATCCTATATTCCTAAATGTTAAATAAACTTAGCGGCGAAATAATCTTTATGCCTCTCGGCCGAACAAGAAATCGTGATCGCGTTCCCTAGCAATAAGAACTAATGCCCCGAAATATTATACAACACCTTCAAAAAAATGGGAAAAAAAATGTTCAAAGCTGGCCCCACGTTGGGCGCCATTTTTTTATTACGTGACGATACCACAAAGGCTTTATTAGCCACCAAACAACAAATATTATAACCACAGATCTTACCTTCACAATAAATCTAATAAACCACGGCGATATTCAGAGGGTTTCGCTGGCCTCAGCTTACTCAGTGGAGACGGGCTGGGTTCACAGATGAAAAAAGAAATAATGGGCGCCACGCAATTTGAAGAAAAAAAGCCAACAGCGAAACAAAGAGCCAAATAAAATTGCGAAATAATTTATATGCCCGTGTTTATTTACAAAAATTTAATATGCATTAAAATATAAAGTTAATGTAACAAGGTTAATGATTATAATTCAAATTAATGTGATAACTACCCTAAGACCCTGCAACGGTCTAGCAAGCGAGCGTCGTGGCGCGAGGGAAGAACGGTCAAACCGTATCACTGTATTCGTGAGTAGTGAACGTATTACTTAATTATCGACACCCGGGGGTGGAGTATTGGCCAATACCTTCCCGAATACACAATAAATTCACATTATCCCCGTAGCTATAGGCAAAACGCCGCTGCGACTCGCAAACCGCTATTTTACAAAAATAACAAGCTATTCTAGTTTGAACAGTCAACGAAATTCCTAATCTTTTATCAAGGTAAGTTATTTTTAGAATAATCTAACAGAAAGGAAACAAAAACTACTATAACGACGCTATACAGGTGAGTATCGATTAAATTTTTGAGAAAATAACAATTGCCATAATGTAGAGATCAAATTGTAAATTCTAATATCAAATTGTAAATTGTAAATGTTGAAACGTTAACTCTTCTTTATTTCAGGGAAACGACGAACGACGATCCACGGAAAACCGCTTCTACGTGCTTTCGGAACGGCAAGAATGTCCAAGTTATAGATAACGTAAAAAAATAAAAGTGTCTGACCGTAAGGTAAGCTGGTCCTCTGGGAGTCCTACTGGTCCAAATGGGCCTTCAGCTGCTATCCTAGCTGTCAATTAGCTTCCCGGAGTATTTTTCCTACCAAATAGCCCTTATGCACGTGGATTTAGCGAAGTAACAACCGGAGGATGAAGAAGTAAGAAGCAAGAAAGTAAGAAAGGCTGCAATAATGAAAACGCATGGTGAAACCACTGTACTATTGAATAAAAAGAACTTACGTCTGCTCTTCGACCCTCTTCTGCAAGGACTAGCGA